>OZ038327.1:6727229-6909278 GCA_964035795.1 Pterobdella sp. o SKG-2022
CACCCATTTCATGATATCAGAAAGAGCAATGAAGATACAGTTAAAAATGAGAAACAGCTACACAACGGTTAGTGCTGTCTGCTTCCACTGAAGTTGACGAAAAATCTGAGTCAGAAAACTTTTATGAAGTACTTCAAAACCAGATTGATAAAGTTAACAAAAAACACTTTTTAATAGTGTTGGGAGATTTCAACGCTCGCGTAGGCCCAAATATCACCGCATCCCGACTCCATGGCTCCCACAACACTGATGAAAAAAACAAAAATGGAACACGTTTGGTAGATTTTTGCTATAAAAATGGTTTATAAATCACCAATACTATATTTCCACATAAAAGAATCCATCAGTGGACGTGGCACCACCCAATCCAAAAAGTAGGGCACAGTCTCGATTATGTGCTCGTAAGACACCAATATAAAGCTAGAGTATATGATACCAAAGCTAGTCGAAATAAAAAACAACAATAGACACTATAGCAACAAGATTTCTACATAAGCAAAACAGTATGAATACAAAAATAACAAACCCAACTAAACTCAACACCGACTACACTAACAAATTAAGAGAAGAATTAGAAAATAAACTAAACCATATCAATATCCATGCACCCATTGAAGAAACTTGGAAATGTTTTAAAGAGAGTTTTTTGAATACTTCCTTGAAAACTTTGCCCACAAAAAACAAAGTCCAAGAAAAACAAAGTCCAAGAAAAACAAAGTCCAAGAAAAACAATGGCTCACTGACGAAATAAGAAAATTGTCTGAAGAAAAAACCAAACACCATCTAAGAATTAGATCACTTAAGCAGAAAAGCCATACAATCCCTCAAGATTTAATCAGCAGCTGCAACAATATAAAGGCGCAAAAAAAAAAACGCTTGTAGAAATGCAATTGATCATTGGTGGGAAATGAAAGCTGCAGAGGCAGAAAGGGTAACCGAAGTTTCTATCAAACAAGGTAGGGGAGGCTCAATTTTAAAATTGCTGAAGCTGGCGAAAACCTCAAATATTAGAAGCTCAACAAACTTTAAATCTAAAGATGGTAAACTACTCATATGTTCTTCAGACGAGAAAATCAACAAGTGGAAAGAACATTTTGAAGATTTTGCCAAAACTGATACCATAGTAGAAGCCAAACTACGACGAGCTCATACCAGGAAAAATAAAACTAGATGACGAAGATGTTCAAAAGTTGTCTAAGCAGTTATCAAAGATAGAATTGCATAAAGCTCTGGATCAATGCAAGATAGAAACGGTTCCTGGTATAGATCAAATCAGTTCGAATAAGCTCAAAATAGGTGACGAGGTGACAGTTAATTGGCTTAAAGTGATAGCAGACCAAATATGGGAATCGGAAGTTATTCCGAAAGATTGGAAATGCCAAATAGTAATCCCAATTCATAAAAATGGTTCAAAATCACTATGCCAAAACTACCGAGGAATAGCTCTTCT
Organism: Pterobdella sp. o SKG-2022; assembly: GCA_964035795.1. Classification (NCBI taxonomy): domain Eukaryota; kingdom Metazoa; phylum Annelida; class Clitellata; order Hirudinida; family Piscicolidae; genus Pterobdella; species Pterobdella occidentalis. Next base: position 6,728,680 of record OZ038327.1, read on the forward strand.
ATGCGTAGCCAGTAAAGTGTTTGGCAGAGCAGTTTTAAACAAATTGCAAGACATGGTTGAAAGTCAACTGGGGGAGAACCAGTGTGGCTTCAGGCCAAACAGAGGTTGTAGCGACCAAATCTTTTCAGCAAAGATTTTGATGCAAAGAGCCAAAGAATTTAACAAGGCTATATACTTCTGTTTTGTGGACTTCCAGCGAGCCTACGACACAGTGAATATAGAAGCTCTGTGGGAAATCTTATCAAAAACCTTCAGCATCCCAGAAAAATTAATCCGCATAATTAAAGCACTCTATAGTGACTCAACCGGATTGATACGTTCAGAGGGGCTCCCAATAAGCATAGGAGTTAAACAAGGAGACGTTTTAGCTCCTATATTGTTCAACCTCTATCTAGATGCTGTGCTAAAAGTGGCTTTGAAAAATCAGCTTAACAAAGGAATTGACATAGACTACAGTTACAATGCACCGCTGATGAACAATAGTCGTCATAAGTTAGAAAAATCCACATGTGTACAGAACCTAGCTTATGCCGATGACATTCTGATTAAAAGCAGCAACATTGAAAGTCTCCAATGTCTTGTTGAAGTAATGAATAATATCTTTGCCAAATTTGCACTAAAAATAAACTTCAAAAAAACAAAATTTATGTGCATTCTACCTGACAACACTGATAACAACATTAGAAATAACATTGACAAGAACCATAACATCAACAACAAAAATATAAAAATAAACAGCTGCAGAAACGACGAAAAAACACACGCTACAACATCAAAAACAACACCACCAACAACAGAAACATTACAGCCAACAACAAAAACAACACCAACGACAATAACAACAACGACAACATCAAAAAAAACAACAAGAACAACAATAGCAACATGAATCCAGACGCCACAGCAACGCTTTCAATTGGGGGGGACAATTACTTGGAAGAGGTAACACAATTCAAATATCTCGGAAGTATACTCAGTAGCGATAATTCGGTTGATACAGAAGTTGAAGCTCGAATTAACAGAGCGGCACAAGCCTTTCGCACTCTGAGCCGACTGGTATGGTACCAACCAAAGATAAAAGTACAAACAAAATTGAAACTTTTTAAAGCGGTTATCATACCAAACCTTCTATACGGTAGCGAAACTTGGAATCTTTTACAGAAACATACACAAAGACTCCAAGTTTTCGTTAACAGGTGCTTGAGGATTATCACTGGCACATCTCTATGGGAGAAAATAAGAAATACCCAGCTGCGAAGCAGTTCAAATATTGACAGGGTTGAAGTAATGATCCAAAAGAGAAGATTAAAATGGCTCGGACACCTCCTAATTAGCAAAATAGCAGATGGCAAAAGACATCAAGGTGGACAAAAACAAAGATGGCACGATCTAGTGCAATCAGATCTTAAAAAGTTAAACATAGTGGATGTTTGAAGAGCAGAACTGCATGATAGGAGAAAAAGGCGCAACAACATTACCAAACGTCTGCAAGAGCTGAACAGAGAAAAAGAGCTTGAAGAAAAACTTAAAAAAGCTTTGGCTAAAGATTATAAATCCACCAACAACAAGAACAATAGCATCAACAACAATAAAAATAATAGCAACTACAACAACAGCGATAGCAACAACAACAATAATAGCAACAACAGCAGTAATAAAGATGATAGCAACAATAACAACATCAATCAAAATAATAACGACAACAAAAAAAAAACAACAACACCAATAATAATAATAAAAGCAACAACAACAACAAGAGTAGCACCGATAATAACAACAATGATAGCAACAACAGCAGTAAGGAAAATCAACAACAATAATAATCATAACAAAAACAAAAGCAACAACAACAACAATGATAGCAAAAGTCAAAACAATAGCAATAACAACTACAAAAATCGAAACAACAGAATTAACAACAACAACAACAATGATAGCCATAACAATCAAAACAATAACAACAACATCAACAATCGAAATAACAAAAGCAACAACAACAACAACAATAATAGCTACAACAATCAAAACAATAGAAGCAGTAACAGCAACAATAATAGCAGCAGCAACAACAAAAGAAACAACAGCAATAGCAACGATCAAATCAATAGAAACAACAATCAAAACAACAGGATCAACAACAACAATAATAATAACAACAATCAAAACAATGGCAACAACAATCAAAGCAATAGCAACAATAAAAACAGTTCTGACAATGCCTTATTCTGCATGTTTCCGGGATGCAACAGAATAGCCTCCAGTAAAGCAGGTCTGGCAAACCACGTGAGACAGAAGCACCAGACACAGACAAGCATAAAATGTCAATACTGCGGGCTGAACTTCAAACCACAAGGCATTTATAACCACAAGAAAAAATGCTCATTTCTCAATCTTTTGCACCTACCTCATGGTAGCAGGCGATTTTAATGCACGAGTGGGTCAGCCAACTAGTCGGTCATCTCTACATGGGAAGCATAATCCAGCTGTGTGAAATAACAACGGCAGAAGACTGGTGAATTTTTATAACTATAACAACCTGGCAGTCACCAACACTTTGTTCTCTCATAAGAAGATACATCAGTATACATGGCACCATCCTGGTCAAAAAAATGGTGGACATGTCCTTGACTACATACTCATCAATGCTCAATACCTATCCTGCATCCTGGACACCAAAGTGTTCAGAAAAACTCTTCATATTTCTGATTCATTCCCTGTTAGTGCAAAATTCAAATTTTTCAAATCACTATGTCATAAGCAACATTTTTGCAACAATGGTCACAAATAATACTTTGAAAATCCCCGAGAACTCGACGAAAGCATAATAAATAATTTCAAAAACCAGTTAGCCGTGCCTGGTGGCCCAAAAAATATTGATGAGCTATGAAAAGTTTTCAAAGGAAGTTCAACATCTGCAAAAAAAGTTTTGCCAACCAAACACACAAAATATAAAAAAGATTGGGTAACTGAAGAAATTCGGCAGCTGACCGTTGAAAAAGCTGATGTTTACCAAAAAATTATGCAACTTAAACAAAAAAATCAATCAGTTCCATTATTTCTCAAATCCCAATATGTGATAATAAAGAGAAAATGCAAAAAAGCATCTAAACTTGCTCTGAATTCATGGTAGGAACAAAAAAGTAAAGAGGCAGAAGATGATTACGAAATGAGTTTGAAACGAGGAAAAGGTGGCTCTTTAATAAAAAATTTGAAGTCTTTAACCAAATCAAGAAGTTATAGATGCTTGAAGATCTTAGCCAAAGACGATACAACAAGGCTAACAACAACAAAAAGCAAACTAAAGAGATGGTGTGAACACTTCAAAGAGGCCACAAACATCAATACCCTGGTCAGTCATTCTGCTCTTTCACATCTCCCTCAATGTCTCTCTCCATCTGATAGCTCTCTGTATTCAATGACTGAGCCTCTGACAAACGAAGAATTGTGTGTCGCCCTCAAACAGTGTAAAAAAAATAGCTCGACTGGAATTGATGGAATAAGTACAGAGCTACTGCTACTAGGTGCTGATGAGAGTGTTAGATCGTTGAAAATGGTTGCAGCTCAAATATGGGTCGAAGAAAAGATTCCTTCAGACTTGACCAAACGAATAAGTGTTCCCATCTTCAAGAAATGTAGCAGGTTGAAATGCGATAACTTCCGTGGCATCTCACTTTATGTTCAGCCTACAAAGTATTCGCAAGAGCGATGCTGAACGGAATGAAACATTATGTTGAAGAGCAACTGAGTGAGTTCCAATGTGGGTTTCGTGCCAAGAGAGGTTGTTGTGATCAATTATTTTCTACGAAAATATTGATGCAACGGGCCAAGGAGTTCAACGTACCGCTTTTTTTGTGCTTCATTGATCTCTGTAAAGCGTACGACTCAGTTAACAGAAACTTACTTTGGGCTGTGTTACGTCGTGTCTACAACTTTTCTGAAAAGTTCGTGAGTATAATAGAAGCCTTACATAAAGAAACATATGGGGTGGTGTGGCTTGAAGGTCAGTTGTCTGAAGAATACAAGGTTGAATCAGGTGTAAAGCAGGGTGATGTACTGGCTTTAGCTCTGTTTAACTTATTTTTAGATGTTATCATAAGGACTGCCATGATAAAACATCCTGATGCCGGAGTCCATATTCAATACAACCTTGACGCTCCTCTGGTAAACAACAGCCGTCATAAGTTTAAAATGAGTGATAAGGTTCAAATCTTCATGTACGCACATGATGTGGTATTATTGAGCAACGATCGAAGTGTATTGAATTCTCTTATTCAATCGCTCAGTGAAGAATTTACCCGATACGGCTTGAAGATCAGTACTCAAAAATCTAAAATAATGGCTGTGCGTTCTGAAGCTGATAATACAGACGAGTGTTTTGACAACAGTTCGGTACATCAAATTGACGGTGGTTTTGAGGAAGTTGAGCAGTATCAATATCTTGGCAGTATACTTCGAAACGAGTGTTCCATAGATGAAGAGATTGATACTCGTATCTGTAAAGCATCGATTGCTTTCAGAAGTATTGGAAGGCTCATATGGTATCAAAAAAAGTTAAAAAGGAAAACGAAGATGAGGCTTTTCAAATCTATTAAAATGCCTATCCTGCTTTACGTTTGTGAGACTTGGGCTCCTTTGAGCAACCATGTTCAAAGCTTGCAGTCTTTTGTTAATAAGTGTGTTCGGTCTATATGTGAAATCTCCATGAGAGACATGTTAAAAAACACCTAAATAAGAAGAAGAGGCAACATTGAACGCGTAGATTCAATCCTTCAACTGAAAAGACTCAAATGGCTAGGTCATATTGAAAAAATGGCAGATTCCCGGTGGCCCAAAAAATTATCAGTCAGTAAAATATGTGGTGGTAAAAGAAGTCAAGGTGGTCAAAAACATAGGTGGCATGATGTAGTGAATAACGATTTGAAAGCTATTGGGTTGGTGTCTGGTTGGCGTAGCAAAGCGAAGAACAGAATCGAATGGCAGAAAAGCATAAATACACTCATTATCTATCTCAACCAGAATAAAGACCAATCAGAAAAAGATAAGAAAAATCAAAAAAAGAGCTGAATGTACAATATAACAATACTAATAACATATGTGGTGAGGTGAACATAAATAATGGGGTATTAAACGGTTTGGTATGCTCTTTTTTGGTTGCAACAAAATTGCAGTTAACAAAGCTGGCCTTGCAAACCACGTTAGACAGAAACACTCACAACAAGCAACAATAACAATCTTATGCCAACACTGTGGTAGAAATTTCAAGAGACAGGGTTTTCAAAATCACCAGAAAAAATGCGCACAACAACAAGAAATGGTAACCATTCTCTGCACCTGCCTGATGGTGGAGAAATGCAGTAGAAGTGTGTGTGTGTGTGTGTTTGTGTATGTGTGTGTGTGTTTGTGTATGTGTGTGTGTGTGTGTTTGTGTATGTGTGTGTGTGTGTGTGTGTGTGTGTGTGTGTGTGTGTGTGTATGTGTGTGTGTGTTTGTGTATGTGTGTGTGTGTGTGTTTGTGTATGTATGTGTGTGTGTGTGTGTGTGTGTGTGTGTGTGTGTGTGTGTGTGTGTGTGTGTGTGTGTGTGTGTGTGTGTGTGTGTGTGTGTGTGTGTGTGTGTGTGTGTGTGTGTGTGTGTGTGTGTGTGTGTGTGTGTGTGTGTGTGTGTGTGTGTGTGTGTGTGTGTGTGTGTGTGTGTGTGTGTGTGTGTGTGTGTGTGTGTGTGTGTGTGTGTGTGTGTGTGTGTGTGTGTGTGTGTGTGTGTGTGTGTGTGTGTGTGTGTGTGTGTGTGTGTGTGTGTGTGTGTGTGTGTGTGTGTGTGTGTGTGTGTGTGTGTGTGTGTGTGTGTGTGTGTGTGTGTGTGTGTGTGTGTGTGTGTGTGTGTGTGTGTGTGTGTGTGTGTGTGTGTGTGTGTGTGTGTGTGTGTGTGTGTGTGTGTGTGTGTGTGTGTGTGTGTGTGTGTGTGTGTGTGTGTGTGTGTGTGTGTGTGTGTGTGTGTGTGTGTGTGTGTGTGTGTGTGTGTGTGTGTGTGTGTGTGTGTGTGTGTGTGTGTGTGTGTGTGTGTGTGTGTGTGTGTGTGTGTGTGTGTGTGTGTGTGTGTGTGTGTGTGTGTGTGTGTGTGTGTGTGTGTGTGTGTGTGTAAATTTTAAGTTTTCACAAGTTTAAAGTTGAAATTTGTAGTTAAAAAGCGGTTTAAAATGTTGAAAATGTAACAAGTTGATAGTATTTTATTTCAGAAATCTCATTTTGGATAAATACAAAAGTTCAAAATAGTCTCTAATCACACCGAAAAACCTCAAAAATGGTAATTAGTGTAATAACTATTTAAAAAATGGAAAAGAACAATAAAAAGTATTCAAAATTCGACAAAAATCCAGTTTTAATTGTAATTTGGATATAAACAAGAATGGTGGTTGAGCGGTTAAAATTAAAAATGATTCATTTTAATTGGCTACGAGGAGAAAACTTAAAAATTTCAACGAAAGCCAACAAAAAGAATTTCAAGAAACTTTGCCTAGCTGAGCACTGACAAGTCAAAAGAAGAACACACCAGATCCATAATAAACTGCACTTTGCAGTTTAGTGCACTCGCCTTACGGTGGATAAATGCACAAGAAGAAAGGAAGAAGGTGCGTAAAGAATTTCCAAGCAGCACAAAGCTGTTTCAAATTGGACCAATCATAGGCTTTGAAAAACGTTAGTTTTTTTTTCTTGAAAATATTCATATATCATAATGTTTAAATATTCACGGATTGTAAAAAAAGCTTCGTTAGTTGATAAATGTTAGTTTTTTTTATAAAACTTCTCAAAATGATTATTTCAGTACTTTCACAATTGTTTTGGAGTTCTATGATTGGTTCATAAACTAGCCTAAAGCTATTCAATACTTTTTGCGTGATCGCGAAGTGCCTGTGAAGGTGCGTGTGTGTGTAAGTATGTTTGAGTGTGTGTGCGTGTGTGTGTGTATGTTTGAGTTTGTGTGCGTGTGTGTGTGTGAGATGATGTTTTCTGATTTACTCACCCATTTCACACTCCTTTACCCTACATACATTGTTTTCTGTGTCGAAGTACATGGCTGTAGATCCTACTACCTTTGTAAATTCATATCAAATGATTTAGAATAAGCTGACAAAACGAGCGTTGTTATGAAGAAATGATTTTGGGAAAAAATGAGTGTATAAAAATATAAATGAGTTTGAAGGAATTGTGGAAGTGATAGATGTGGGTTCTAAGATTTGTTCAAACTTTAGTGTAGAGATACTTCTTTTTTTTGGTCAAAAAATTTAGCTGTCGCTTAAGATCTCTATCTGTATTACAATCAGAAAGAAGTTGTGCAAATTTGAAAAAGTTTTGAAGCATTCAAATATTAACACGAACACACACCGTCTGGTATAGAACTATCCATGAGCACAGGGTTTCCAGACCAATGCGAAACTTTCCCATTGTCATCAAAAGTCACCTTCAGTGTGCCAACGTACTTACCGAACTCACCAGCAAGCAATACCAACCCTTTTGATTGTTTTCTTTTGACCTCTATCGGGTAGCTTGAAGGAGATGTGGCATGTATGGAGATTGTTTGATAAATAATTCCTATAATTACCTTCCTGATACAACTTCCTTTGTTGGAGGCTCACCTGGTAATTTATTTTTGGCATAAAAATCTCAGTAAAAAATCATGTTCTTTTCAACATGATTTAATTTCAACAGTAAAACTTTAGAATATGAAGATTTATAAGAACAGGTAAAGAATTTTTTATCCAGCTAAAATTTTCAACAAGTAAAACCTTGTCAAAATTCATTAGCTATTGAATTATGAATAATCAAGTTCACAAAAGAACATGCGATGTCTCTGAAAAACATGATATAAATAAAATAATTTTTTCGCAGAATCTTCATATGAATTAGTTTGACTTTCCCAAAAAGATTACCTCGTTGCCCGCTATACTTCATGCCAACCAGTCGTTTCAGCATCTCATTTTCGTTACTTAACATTAACCTAAAAGTTTGGCAGAGTTTCAAAATATCCTAACCTTCATCATTCTTTTGACCATATATATATTTACCAAGCACCTTTTCAAGACCGCTTTTTTTCTCCTACATCAATCAAATCCTTTTTTTATAGCCGATCTCCTTTACCAAGAGTTGGGCTTTTTGAAAGTTCTAGCTCGAGGTAGGCCTTTCCATTCAGAGCGATCAGTTACACTCTAAATTGGATATTCAAATCTTCACCTATAATAAACTAATCAGCATCTGCAATTTTTTCCATCACCTCACTCAGACAGATTCAAATTTTTTTTCTCTTACCTAGACCATCCAACTCGTGGGGCATATGCGAATTGGGAGTTATATATAATTCCCTCTTATAAAAATTTTAATTTTATTATTCTATTTTCATGCCAATTATTTTATCTATCAATTCTTTTCCAATGACTACACCAACACCATTTAAGCTTCTCTCAACCCCTCTCCACCATAGTTTATGATTTCCAATATACCTTCAACCCCCACCTCGGAACCTCACTTCCTGAATGCAGCAAAGTCTACTTTTCTCCTCTCTATCATTTCCCCAACCTATTGAATGATAAAAGAAAGCTAGACATGGTTTGTGCGGATCCACTCGATCGCTCTGAATGGAAAGGCCGACTCGAGATAGAACTTTCAAAAAGCCCAAACCTTGGTAAAGAAAAACGGCTATAAAAAGGATTCGATTGATTGATTGAATCTTAACCTATTTACATTAAAAGTACCAATATTTGCTGAGCACACGTTTAAAAATTAATAAGGATAAGAAAAATAATACTAACGGGGCGTTCTCAGCACCTTCTGATCATTTAAGAACTTCCCGGAAATGGGAGTCATGACTTTGTAGAATTCATGAAAAAACAATAATTTGGTCATATTTGTTTTCTATCCACGGGTTACTTTTCTTGCCTCAAAAGACCTCAACACGAGACTGTTAAACATAAGTACTCCAAACAACAATAATATAGTACTGATGATCTAAATACATACTAATGCCTAATAAGCAATATACCCCACTGTTGTAGTCAGAGAAAATTACTATTATTATTATATATATTATAATATGGTTGTTTTATCCAATACTAAAAGCAACATTGGTGTGCAACATGAGTCAATCCAAAAAGATATGAGCTCGCAAATCCAGACTCTCCAAACGAACCTAGTCTTTCTACATTACTTATCCGGGCAAGGTCAGCTAGAGATGTCAGCTTGCAATGTAATAATCATTGCCAAAGTTTATCATCTAACACCAAAGATTTTTTGAAAACCACAACAGCACACCCTCACCATTGCATACCTCATGACCACTGCACAATCCACCCACCATTATAAAGTAATGAATGACTTTGCCCACCCACAAACACATCAACTTCAGGGATTTCTGCAGCCATCTCTTCATCTTTTACCACTTCTGAGTGGCCCACAGCTGTGTGCGAATGTGTGTGTAAAGTTTTTTATGTCTTTGTATATTGTTGAAAAACAGAAAACTCAAAAAAAATTATAAATTAAGAATGCGGTAAAAACCCAAACCAATGATGATGTCGATCCCCTGTTGAGTCAATTTATGGGCCACTTTGCGGATTGAATGCACTTCATCTTCGAATGTGAGGTACTCTGTGGTTTGTTAAGATCAAAAATGAATGTATATGTAGTGACAGCACTGGAGTCGCAAACGTCCTCCTATCCAAGCCTCCCAGCTTCATTGAGGTCACATGCACCCATTGCTAATGCTTCGTGTTTTTTTAGAGATTAATGTTGCTATGGTAGGGGACATGTGATTGTATCAAGTTCAATGCTTTATTATATTTCAATGTTGCTGGGAGTGATTATTGAGCGCCTATTGCTAATGTTTCATGGTCTCCTACCCATTATGAACGGATGATGATGTTTCCCGCCCATGTCTTCTGAGATGGCTTACTAAACCTATTTTTAGATAAGCATTCAAAAAAATTCCAAACGTTTGATCTAGCTACACTTATCTTGTTGTCTTTTTAGGTGTTTGCTTAAAACCGCTGTTTAGTTTTTTTTCTTTGGATGTCATCACACCCTCTTTGATAGTGTTTCTCCATCGATATCAATCGCTTGCCAGGCTCTTTCAATCAGCAGGTTTTACTGCAATTTTTTAAATTTTCAGATAAAGAACTTTTTTGAATTTCAGAAGTCAAGCTCTATTCTATCTAGTGTCTGTGGATACTTGCCCGTATAGAATATCTTTTGGAAGTCTGCCATCAGACATTTGGACAACATGACCCACCCTGCGTAATCTGCAGCCAAAACTGGAGATAAAACAGCAGGAAAATTTGACGAAATAAAACTTCTATATTTCAAATTTTATTTAGCCATTTTATTGACATAAAATGTCTCAGATGGCGCTATTGAAATTGTTCAAGCAGTCGCAGGTGTTTCTGATAAAGGTTCTAGGTATCTCAGCCGTATAAAAGTGTGGAGATATCTATTGCTCAGTAGACTTTTAGTTTAGTGTATAGTTTGATGCTTTTAGACCAAACACGGCTTCTTATTTTTTGGACAGCAAATCAAGCTTTTCTTATTCTGGATTCTCTTTTCCTCATCTAAGAACGGTGTTGAATTAATCACATTACCCAATAATCAAATAAAATCAATGACGAGTATGATTATAGTGGCATCTAGACCACTGAGTATTATGAACTTTGAATGCAATTTAATGTAATGTAAGTTTTCTTAGATATGACAATTTAAAAAAAAATTATGCAAGTATAACTAAATAAACAAAACAATTAACTAAGATTATATGAAAAGTCTGTTGTTTGAAACAAAGCAATCATAATAATACTTATATAAATGAAATTTAGAAAACTGAGTTGATTTTATGAATGTATAAAAATAATTAAATCTGTGATAATAAACAAAAAAATATATATAGATGAAACATCAAATAAAATATTTTGAGCAATCAAATGTTAATTTTAGACAAAATTTGAACAACTTCATTGTTTTCATCTTTTTTCTTCAATGGGACTTTCACATCCCCACATTTGAAACCAGAAAATGCTTATTTTTTTCTTTATTGTTACATTTTTTGATATTGATTAAATGATGATATATTTTATTTCGTCTTTTATGGAATTTTCATCCAAGTAATGCCAGCCTTTATTACCCCCAAAAAACCATCAAGTGTTTATCTTTGTAATTTTTGTTGTTGCATAAGATGAAATTGTTGATGTTCACAATTTATCTTTTTTTTTTTGTAAAACAAAAAATCCGAAATCATCCCAAAAGAAGTAGTTCTTGTATGGTATTGTAATAAGTTATCGAATTTTGAAATAAAATTGCGAAATTATTTAAATAATAATATTTTGAAATTTTAAACTGAATTATGTAGTTTTTAAGTATAAAAATCGACTATTCGAGCCACCATTATAACTTCGACAAGCCACCTTCGATTGGCGCCAATAGGTAAACTTCTGAACAACTCAAGTTTATTATTAACAATGAAGACTGATGGCGTTGAATTACTGAGTCTTGAACTATGTTGATGTAAGACTACAGACTTTTTCAAGCTGCAAAAGTGAAATAGATAGTGATTTCTTTCAGTTCTTTCAGAGAATAAGCAATCAGAGCACAGTCGTCTGCGAACTGGAGTTCTCGAACTAGAATTTCTCTAAGTTTGGTTCTAGTTTTGAAGCTTGTTAAATTCAAAAGCTTACCATCGGTTCTTGTTTCAACCCAGATTTCAGCCATTGTACTTTTGAATGCAACTTTAACCAGTGATGCAAAAAAAAGTCTTAACAAGGTAGGCGCTAATACACATCCTTGCTTTACATCGTTGTGCAGAAAAAAGGAATCAAATAGCTCGTTTCCCATGATTAACTGACCTTTCATGTCATTGTGGAATTGTTGAATAATGCTGGTCAGGCGTCGATGACAACCAAGTTTTGGCATAAGTTTCTATAGTCCATCTCTGTTTACAGTGTCAAAAGCTTTAATAAGATCTATAAATGGGGCATTATGGTCTTTCTACTGTTCTATACATTTTTCTTGCAGTTGCTTCAGCAAAAATATCATGTTGGTTCTCCCGAGACCTGCTTTGAGCCCATACTAGCTTTCTGGTAAGATGTTGTCACTCATATCAAATACCAAGCGATGGAGTATTACCTTGGCTAAACATTTTCTTGCTATTATTATTATTATTATTAAAGGCATACGACTAAACTATCAAAGAATACATCACACCTATCACATTAAAATGAAATAAGAATAAAAATGTATATATTGAATATATTGTCGGACAGCAATTAGAACGAGAAAATAAAATATAATGGGATTATTGTTGGAAGGAGTAGTTTAGGTTAATTGTTTCAACAAGAAGTTTCCATTGTTTTCTGTCTTCTGCTATCTTGCGAAGTTCAGTTAAATCGTCTATAGTAGATAGCTTAAATGGTATTTTGAAGTTTTTTAACCTTTTCCATCCAACATTGTTTTTCAAAGCTTTCATTTCTTTTTGCATGTTAGCTCTAGTTTTTACAAAAGTTTGTTTTTCGGAAATAGTGTTTGGCTGGAAAAGATGAGTTTGATAGGCCTTGGCCTTAGACTGAAAAAGTTTTTTCAAGTTATGCTTGTTTTCGTCAAAACAAGTGTTTGCGCTTCACCTTGCCAAAAACGTCATATGCAGTTTTATGCATTTTAATTTTGAACATGTTCCAATACTCAGTGACGTCTTTCGGTGGGTTGCTGGCTAAATCCTCTAGAGTATCATTCAAAGAGCATTTCAAAGCTGCTGGAATGATTTTTTCAACTTAGCAACATTTAGCTTTGGTGGGGGTCCACTCTAAAAACACATCGAAGAGAAAATGATAAAAAAATCAGAGTATAAGTTTGTCGATACCTGCTACCAGAGTCTACTGTTACCCAGTTTATCACGAAAAGCAGTCTTAAATTGCAAAAGTTTGATTCATTTTGACGCCAGATGTCAGCTAAATCAGGAAAAATTTCGCAATAAAAACAATTTGATTAAGGCTTCAGAGTTTGTTTTTCCATAATTTTGAAGATATTGGGCATTATGATATGGTGGTGTTTGAAAAGAGGGTTGGTTAAGTTTGAGTTCAAAGCTTTCATGTATAGGTGGTATACTGGATACAACTCTTAAGTTTCTCTTTCAAAAAGCCAAAAAAGGTGGCATGTGTATAAAAACAAAGGTATGCATTAGGTGTGTGGCTATTTACGACAAACATCGATACCACTGATTTTTAAATAAAACTCAATAGATACTCATCCAAAGCTATTTCAGTATACAATCTTGACTATTTGGATGATTATATTTTTATCATTGTAATAAAAAAAAACATGATCTTTTTATGACTTTCATCGACCTCTCTAAAGCATTTGACTTTTTGAGCAGAAATGGGTTATGGAAGATCATAGCAAAGTTTGGCTGTCCAGAAAAATTTGTGAAGATTACCAGCCTTTTTCATGACAGCATGGTAGCTAGAATGCTTAATGATGGTGGTAGCTCAGAGCCTTTCTCAGTGACCACAAATCTTACATTTCAGTAAAGGAACAAAGGCTAAAGGCAGTAAAAAACTTCACTCATCTTCGCAGCACCCTTTCTCGCTTAGCAAACATTGACGATGAGGTCAAAAATCAAATCGCCAAAGCCAGCTGGGCTTTCGGAAGCTTGAGGAAAAAAGAATTTCATAGCCTAGAGAGTCAAAGTCTACAAAGTCGTAGTATTGACCACACTACTCAATAGCTGTAAAACCTAAACAATTCACAAAAGTCACGAGAAACAACTTCAACAGTACCATACTCGATGTCTTTGCAAGATTCTTAACATACGCTGGAATGATATGATTCCTAACACTGATGTTCTAGATTCAATCAATCAATCAATCGAATCCTTTTTATAGTCCGCTTTTCTTTACCAAGGGTTGGGCTTTTTGAAAGTCCTATCTCGAAGTCGGCTTTTTCATTCGGAGCGATCGAGTGGATTCGCACAAACCATGTCTAACTTTCTTTTATCATTCAATATGAGCTCATTCCAAGTCTTTTTTTGGCCTACCAGGCTTCTTGCAAGTATCTAAATCAAACTTTCGCACCTGAGAAATCCAACCCACGCTACGCTCTAAATGTCTAAACCACCTCATTCTGCTTGTACAGAACTACCTAAACATCCCGAACGCCAAATTTTGAAAGGAGTGAGTGAGAGCAAACGTTATCATCCGTTTTGAGGTTGAACATCCAGCGAATCATGGCAAGGTCATTTCGTCTAAGGCGATTCAATGTGGAAACTGTTACGGGCCATGTTTCAGCAGCATGTAACATAGCTCTTCTGACACAGGTTGAATAGACACGGCTTCTGGTCAATTATGATAAATGACGATTAGCAAGGAGTGGAAGAAGTTGGTAAAATTTAGCTCAAGCACACTTACAACGTGCTATTGAAGCAAGCTCACATCCACCATCTGCAGATAACATATCTCCAAGATACCAAAACTCTGGAACAACTTCCAGTTTTTCATCACCAATCTCCCATCAACAGGCCGTGCTGTACCAAGGCAACGAGCGCATCGGAAGTTAAGATCCGAATTAAGAGAGCCTTTTATGCCGCTGCATTTCTTGTGTACCCATTGCCTGCAGCCTCCACACTGAATAGCATTTCTACCCACACCTGCTTGGCATATACCATAAGGATATTTCCCAGATTTTTTCAACACATCAAGGTTTGAACCAGAAACCATTAGCTTTGTCTTACCCATATTCACCCTTAACCCCTTTTTCTCCATCTCCGATCTCCGTGTTCTCAACTTCGCTAATAGTTCATCTATGGACTAAGAAATTACCATTAACTCATCAGCATACAAAATCTTCCAGACGACCTGTATATCTATAGTTAGAGCTTTCAGTACAATAACAAAAAGTAATAGACTAAGAACAGAACCTTGATGGACACCTACCCGAACATCAAACGAGTTGCTCACCCTACTTCTCACTTCCTTGTAAATAGATTGTACAACACTCACAAACCATTCCTCAATTTTCAATTTTCGCATACTCCACTAAATCACTTCGTGGCACTCTGTCAAAGGCTTTCTCCAGATCAATGAGTGCTAAGTAGAGGGACTTACCAGCAACCAGATGCTTTTCTTGTAATTGACGGAGGATAAATATGGCATCAGTTGTATCGCGACTTTGCATAAAACCACATTGCATATCATTAAGCACTACCCTCTGTCTGATAAAACCTTCCACTACGCGCTCTTAAACCTTCATAACCTGATCAATTAACTTCAAACCCCTATAGTTAGACATGTTTAAAGCACCACCTTTACCTTTATATACACTGACTATGTTACTTTCCTGCCACTCAGAAGGTATACGGTTCTCGAAGATGATGTCTTCAATGATATTTCAAATCATACTAGCACCACTTGGACCTGCGGCCTTGAGCATCTCAGCAACAATACCTGAAGGACCCGATGCTTTTCTAAGGCTCATCTTATTAATGGCCTTTCTAACCATTGCTGTTGTGATAGGTTTGCTGGGACCTTCCACAAGAAAGACTTCGGGCAAACCACCTGGATTCCATGAAAACTCCACATTGAGAAGGTATATATAATGCTCTCTCCATGCTTCTTTTTTGGAATCAACATGCAGGGACATTTGGCCATTATTATTTCTCACCAGTTTATTCCCAATTCCTGGTTTTCTCGCAGCATTTGCTTAGCCAGTCGATATATCTCAACAGATCTGGGGTTGATTTGTTTGAAAGCAATCTTCTCAGCATCACTGTTGGCTATGTGCACAGCAAGTTTAGATGCACGTTTAGCAGCCTGATAAGCATCTCTGTCTTCTTCTGCTTTCCATAATTTAAAACATTTGCGTTTGTGGGACACAGCTTGCTGCACCTTGTCATTCCACCACCAAGTCTTCCTCTTCCAGGTATGTTTTGCAGAGACTTCACAAACTTGATTTGTAACATTAATCAAATTGTTTTTCAGGTACTTCCAACGTTCATCCAAAGTTTTACCAGTTTCATTTCCTTGGATTAATGCATTGAAAAAATTAGAAAATTCAACTTGATTTCCAAAGTCTCTTAGTTTTCAGACTTTTGCACAAGGATCAAACCTTCTTTTGGGGTGAGCAAAAGTGCTAACCTTGAAGTCACCGACCACTAGTCTATGCTGTGTTGCACACTTTTCCCCACAATGACTTTCATATTAGAGACCAATTTTCTAAAACTTCTTTTATACAATATGTAGTCAATTTTGATTTTACAATCTTCTGACTAGTATGTAACCAGATGTTTAAATCTCTTCTTGAACCAGGAGTTACCAACAACCAGCTCATTGGCAACAGCAAATCCCAACAGTCTTTCACCTTCATGGTTTCTTTTTCTCAAAGCCTGTCCACCATGCACCTACTCAAAAGCAGTAGTGTGATCCTATATGACCATACTCCAAGTGAAGACAAACTAAAACTTCATATGAGTAAATGAAAACGTCAGCACTGAGATGACCAAAAGACCTCTTCATGATACTAAGCATTTTGTTTGCTTTGTTGATAACATACTCAATACTGATGGTGACAAATTTTTTGAAGTGGATGAAAAGGTATTGGCGGAGATAATTAACAATTTTCCAAATAAAAAGTGTGCTTCAGATCCAGATCCAACATGGCTATTGAAACGAATAGCAACACCTGTTTTAGTTATTCTTAATTCTTCTTTCGAATCAGAAACTGTTCGTCAAGATTTAAAGCTATTTGACACCAATAATGAAAAACCCAAATTTGAAACAATCTGAGCCATTCTCTTATAGACCACTTTCAAATGTCCCTGTCTCATTAAAATTACCGAAACGGTTGCTTTCAGAATGAACACGTAATTTCTGGTTGAAAATGATTTGTTTCAAAAATTTTAGTTTTTTTCTCGTTTTTTTCATTCAACAGAAACTGCTATTACAAAAATCCACATGGATATCTTGAAAGCTGCTGATGAAGAAGGTTTAATCTTTTGATATTGTTGGAGTTTTTCTCAGCCTT
Organism: Pterobdella sp. o SKG-2022; assembly: GCA_964035795.1. NCBI lineage: Eukaryota > Metazoa > Annelida > Clitellata > Hirudinida > Piscicolidae > Pterobdella > Pterobdella occidentalis. The sequence goes on from OZ038327.1 coordinate 6,745,716, forward strand.
TGACCTAGTTAATCATAGTATTTCAATAAATAAGCTATATTCAAATTATGGTTTTAAGGGTTTAGGCTTAGAGTGGTATAATTGCTATTCAAATAATAGGTGTTATATTACTAATAATAGTGTTGGAACTAATTTATTTCATCTCCATACTGGTGTGCCACAAAGTTCCGTAATCGGCCCGCTCCAGTTTAACCTGTCTTCTAGTGATCTAGAAACACTTGCACTACAACACGGCTTGAGCACCAATATGCGGATGACACTCAATTGTATCCAAGCTGCGTGACGGGTCAAACTGAGCAATTGCAGAAAATATTGTGTGACTGTGTCGATGAGACGTCTGTCTAGATGGAATCCAATATTCTTAAACTCAAAAGATCCAAAACTGAAGCTATATAATTTTCTTCTTCGAGGAAGATAAATAAGCTACCAACCCAATAGCTTAAGATATTGGATACTTATTTTACCTTCAGAAATTGTTAAGAGCCTGGGTGTTTTCATGGATAGAGACTTGAGCATGAACTCACATATAAGCAAGATATTGCAAACTGGCTTCTCAGCTTCCAGGCAGATAAGATCTTTGTTATGAATCTTTGAAAACCTTCAGAATAGATTATTGCAACACATCCAAAATCATCTTGATCACCACAAAAACTCGTCACTCTCTTCCTCATACCGACCAATAGCACCACTTTCCCCCATATATCACTGATAACATAACTCTCCAAACATAACATCAAGGTTTGAGAGTAACACACTCCACCACCACAGCGCTACACCAAATCAGAAACACCATAATCACTGGCTTCAATAAAAAAAAACCCAAAGAACAATTCTCACCGCACTTTACATGACCAAAACATTCGACACAGTCAACATTTCCCAACTCATCCAAAAAATACAAAACACTCAAATACCCACAACCATAACAAAATTCTTAGCCAACTACCTGAAACACCGTCAACAATATACCACATACAACAACCAAACATCTACACACAAGAATTAAAGCAGAAGTTCCCCAAGAAAGCGTACTATCACCCACACTATTCAACATATGCATGTCAAAAATTCCCCTCTCCAAAAACAACTCAAGCAACCTTATCACCTGTCCAGACGACATCACAATAACTTCATCTCACCCCAAAACCAACATCATCATCATCATGTCGACCGCAGTCGAACTTCTACGACTGTACTTCTAATACTCCTTATCGCTCATAGCTGTTTCTAAATCTTCTTTATCAAGATTAGTATCATCAATTAGTTGGTTGATAAAATTTTGAGTTGGTCTTTCTCTAGTATTTTTTACCACATTTTGGTGCCCATATTATCAATTTTTGTACTAATTCTTTACTGCGAAAGCAATGTCCTGCTAAACTCACTCTTTATGTTGCAATTGTATCAGTTATCTTTGGTAAGTTGTCGTTAGAACATTATTGCTTATACGTTGCGGGCCATATTACATTATTCACAACTCAGCATTTTTGTATAGCAACCGTTTCTAACTTTTGGTCAATGTTCAGATACTAGAGCTATAGAGTAGCACAGAGCTCACTGTAGTATGGAAAAATGCTAATTTCAAGCTTTTTGGCAGATTTGAATTTCAGGTAGTATTTAGTTTTTTTAGAGCAACTCAAACTTTACCGATTCTATGCTATTTGGGAGTGAGGTTTGGTGTCTAAAACAATATTAGTTGGATATTCTGAAAACAATAAAAAGGGCTATGGTTAAAGCAATTTGTGGGGTAAGTTAACAGATAGGTTTAAAAGTAAATCTTTGATTCCTCGGCAAGGTTTAAAAAGTTTAGAGACTTTAGCTAAAGCTAGTTGTGTAAGATGGTATAGGGAAAATTTTTTGTAAAAAGCATTCAGTTTTAAAATTGATGGTTTAAAAAAGAAGGGTAGGCTGAAAGTTGAGTGTAAAAACAAAATAGTTTCAGAAATTAGTAAAGTTGGCTTGAAAAAGAAAAATGTGTTGGATAGGAAGAATTGGAGATTAAGAATATATAAAATTGCAGTAAATGTTTTTTAAATGGAGTAAATCTGGCCACCCTTAGTATAGTAAGGATTAAACCGGATTTAGAATTTTAGTATCTATTTGTTTTTATTTGAAACTATCTTTTCAAAAAAGACTGGAAAAAATGCCTGGAAGAATTTTTAAAATACTGGAGTTAGAAGAGTGCCAGGCACTGGAGTGGCAGAGATTATGGAAACTTAAAATGTTGTCAAGCCCCTCTTGAATGAAAGAAAAAAATGACGTAAAACAATGATGATGATGATATTGAATGTTTTCTAGCTTGTTCTCGTTCTTTTGTTATGATATATCAATAGAGTCGACCATACAATGCATGCGACATGATGATGATGATGATGATGATGATGATGCTTTTCTTTCGCGGCAAAAACTTAATTTGAAACGAGGTTAATACTTTTGGTTCAAAATATGATCATGAAAGTAAAACTAAAAAAAAAAGAACTATTAAGAAAGTCCGTTGGTCTTTCGTTTTCATCGAGGCTTATAATGTTATAAACCTCCATATCAACACAGCAACACGTAGGACTTCACATCACTTCATTACACTACACACACACTTTATGACTCCACCATACCACAACGTTTTTCACCTAATTCCGCTTTAAAACACCATCTCACCTGTTACGGTATAAGTAGGCACTTTACTACTAATATAGCCAATGATCCCCACCTTTCTCCCTTCAAATTCCACCACTATATGGTCCTTCAAATTGTCTTTTATGAATGCTGGAACCTGAGCACATTATTGATATAAGTAATTGAATAACTTTTGATTTTCAATTTTTATGAGGAATTTTCAAAAATTTCTCATAAATAATTGAAAATTAAAAGTTATTCAATATAAAAAAAGATACATAAGATGGCTCTAAAAAATGATACAAGTAATCACTATTTGCATTGTTTAATCAACAGTGTGCTCATCTACATAACCAACCATCAGCACATTTATGCATCCATCAATAAATAGGCCCATCCATCTATCAACCCACCCATCCACTCTCCCTCCCACCTCATCATAGATGATCAGATTAGAACAAAGAATAGGCACAGTAACATTCATGAATAATGGTCTGAGTCCCTCCACTCCTTCGTCAAAATCGTGGTTGCCCAGGGCCTGTTAGTAAGGCACAACATCATACAACGAAAACATACCGGTCGTCCACTCAGTAACATTTTCTCTATAAAATCCTTACTCAGAACTCACAACTCCGTAGCAAGTTACACCCACGTAGAATTCCACATAGGTGGGTTTGCCTTGCTTTGCATCAAGCAAACGAGTGATGATGAAACACGTTGCATTCACAAACACAACCATAGAAACCCTACAACGTCAGCCATGAAACTCAAAGGTAGACCATTAGACTAATTAGCTAAAGTTACCGGCATTGATTCCGCGTGAGCCAAAAATTAGCACCTGTTCTACAGTGTGTTTTCATTACATTAAATTTGTAACAAACGCTTTGATCAATAAAAAAAATGCGCTTTATAAATACGCCATTACATTACATTACATACAACAACATGCTACATGGCCTCAACAAAGCACGAGCACCAGTCACCAACCACAGCAGTATAGTTGAGTTTGTTGAGGAAGAAGAACCATCTGGTGGCCAGGAAGTGGTCGCCTGCGTCCAAGAGCAACACGTTAAACTCTCTACCTCTGACCTGCTTGGCATAACTGCCTCTTCTCACCACTCCTCCATAACACCTTACATTCAAGATGCCGTTTATATTATAAATTCTCATATACAAATTATCTTACCTGGCACTTCCAGAAGAAATTTCAAATAAATTTGAACAAAGAGTTAGAATTTTTTTTGCAGACATTCATATTATATATTTTCATTATCGTCATCATCCCCATCCACCCTCACCACCACTTACGTTTTCCCAGCTTTGCATGTAGCTCCTCTTTCATTGAACATCTCGAACTTAGAAAGGATGTTACTAGTGTGCAAGATGGTCAACTCAAAAGAACCTGAAGTTATATACAAAAGTAAATAAGATGGGATTATAGAGTAATGTAAGAATTTGGTAATGATGTAAGATCTAACATGTGATGGTGTAGAGGAGGTGTAGCAAGAGTATGGTCTTGAACATCTCTACTTTATAATGCCGTCAAAGACCTCTGAGTTGTGAGTGGTATGATATGATGATGATGTGGTTAATTACAAAACATTGGTAGAGATGGATATAAAACAACGAAGCGAGATCTCGGTGTGACTATCATGTAGGTCGATGTGAACATACTGCTTTCTTTAATGTTTCTAAAAAGTGCTTGAAAAAAAAACCTTAAATGGAAACTTTTCTACAATCCTTCTCGTTTGCTTGTAACTGTAGCAAAGACTGTCAAGCTTTTATCGGTCGCTACCACCACAGTAGAAAAAAAAAAGTGAGTTAACAATTTGAATAGATTTTTTTTATTCACTCAATAATATGAAGCTTTTTGTCAGTTAAACTCACTTTATCAAGTATAAAAACTCAAAGACGTTGCTAACTGCCATGGCAATTTTATTAAACAGTAATTCTATAACGCTTAATAATAATGAAAATTAAAGTCACTAAATCCGTTTAACTTCAAAACAAAAGAATGTTTGAAAAATTAAAAAATGGCTAAAAAAATTAAAATGTAAAAAAATTATTAAGGGCCGTGAGCGGCAAGATTAAAAAATTAGTTTCCTTCATCGTGGTATCCGCTGTCTAGGAAAAACTCATTTTATATACAGCTGGTTTGGAAAAGATTACAGCTTCTTACAACTTGAGAATTCATTAGTATGCCGACGATACTCAATTATATAGGCATTGATCATTTCATGCATTAATGGACTTGTAAGAAAGAATGTCAAAGTGTATTGATGAAATTGCAGCCTAGATGAAAACCAACTAAATGAAACTCAACAGTTCAAAAACTGAAGTGTTTGGTTCTCAACATGTAGAAGCAGATGCAAACTGCCAACTCAACCAGTTCGTGTGTTAAATGATCATTTAATTCCTTCTGATTGAGTTAAAAATCTTCGAGTCTTTTTTGACAAAGATCTAAGCATGAAGACTCACATAATCAAATTATTGCAAATGTCATTTGCATCATTGAGGAAGATAAGAAGCATTAAAAACTGCCTGAACCAAGAGTCACTCAAAACACTTGTATCAGCCTTGATATTGAGTCGCATTGATTATGGAAACATTGTAATAATTGCGTTTCTCAAACGCTTTCAGCTCAAGTGGGCAGGGCACGTACTCAGAATGCCCGACGAACGACTGCCAAAGCGATTGCTTTTCGGTGAGTTGGTTGAAGGCAAGCACTCTCTTGGAGGTCAGAGGAAGCGATATAAGGATACACTGAAGGCTTCTCTAAAACATTGCAACATTGATCCGGACACCTGGGAAGAAATAGCTCGAGACCGGACTTTCTGGCGCAGCACTGTTTTCACTGGTGTGTCGAGCTTTGAAGCGAGACGTGTGGAAGAGCAAGAGCATAAACGCCAGCGTCGCAAAATAAGAGTGAGTACTGCCTCTTCTACTTTAGCGTATCCCTGTCCACACTGCTCAAAGCAATTTAGTGCAAAGATTGGTCTGACCAGCCATCTTCGCGCTCACAGATCTGAGGAATAGAAGTTGTGGTCGTCTTCGCCCGCGAAGGACGCATCATCATCATCAATAATGGCATTACCCGAGTCACAAACCCAGAAAATCAAGTTTTTAATAAATACGACAACCGGATTAATATCAAGAACTAGAAAGTTTGATCACATAATTCTTTTCTTAAAAGATCTACGCTGGCTTAAAATTGATAAAAGAATTCAATAAAAAAGAATATTACAAGTGCATAAATGTCTCAAAATGGAAAGTCCTTCTTTAACTTTTTAGAGACATCCTAATGTACTTATAAGCAATATCAACAGTTTTCAACGTCAATTTATGGGAAAAAATTAGTACATTTATTGAGCAAAAAGTAGCTATAATTTTCGATAAGTTTAGCTCTATCATGAAACATTAGCGAAAAAAAGTTATTTAGTAACTATGCAGTTTAAATAAAGACTATAGGTAACAAAATTTGGTTATTAACTTGCTTAGAAACAACTTATTTTTCAATACCATTATTTCAATGTTGATATTATAATTGTCTATGTAATTATGTAATCTAAAGTTAAAAGGATTATTTTTTTTAAATAATGGATTTTAGATATGCTTTAAAATTCAAAGAATAAAATTTTTCATTTTTGCAGAGAAATTAATCTCCATGTCACTTCTTCGAACAGTATCCTAATTTTTTTTTCTTTTTTGCGAAGTTTCTCGAGTAAGGGATCTAGGCTTTTGTGTCTACGTGCAATTGAGGATCATTATAACCGTTTTTTACTGAATTATTTTTTCGTATTTCCAAACTTTCTCAATAGTTTCTTTTGGAGAGAAAACTTATTACTATCTGCCATTGTCTTTATGATTTCTGGCTTGCTCCAATTTATTCTTCCAAAAGGGCATTCTCTCGCATGTTTGCTGATACCAAATATTATATTTATTCCTTTCTGGTAAGCTGCATCTGCTTCGTGTTGGGCCATTCTCGTTCTTGTTGTGACCCTAGTCTGCCCAATATAGCATTTATCTGGATCACATGAGCACTTCACTTTGTAAATACCCTTTTTGTCCAATGGATTGCACTTGGTTTTGTTTGGAGCGCTCAGGGTGTTTCCTAGTTTGGATCCAGCTGAACAATGGAAGAATACATTATTTTTTTTGAATGTTTTTTTTAGTTTTTCATAACTTTTTTTCGCTAATGTTTCATGATAAGGCTAAACTTATCGAAAATTATAGCTACTTTTTGTTCCATAAATGTACTAATTTTTTCCCATAAATTGACGTTTAAAACTGTTGAAAGTCCTTCTTATCTTTCATCGAAAACATCAACTGTGTTTTCATTGCCTGAAAGGAAAAGACTCAGATCATCGAATACACTGGACATAGCAAGATTGAGGGCTAACACCATTTTGGGGAACACAAGATTTGAAGTTGCTGCACCAATTCTTTGCAACAGTCTCCCAAATCACCTCAAATTCAAGTGCTTAAAAACCCGTCTCATGATTCTTATAATCTTAAAACGTAATTTTAGATTTTTTTTTTCTCAAGTATATTTTTTTTCAGACAACCAAATTAGTGGGAAGAAAGGAGTAAATGAAAGGAATGACTGGGTGTGTTTGTGGATTGAAAGATAAAAAATGAGAGGCTGGAAAGAATGAAAATTTACCATATTAGGATGACTCTATGAATATATATTCCAAAGTGGTCTTGAAGACTTAATCAGTCTCATGCCACTATAATAATATTCGTTATTTGCTTGCTTGTTTATATGTAAGTTACTTAGCAAACCATTGACAAATTTTCAAATAAATATACTTTCATTAAAATTAATTTAATAATTAAAAAAAACTTTCATTAGTTTAAATTTTTTATTTATATTTATTTATCTCTTACTAAATTTTGTTACTGATAATCTACCTTTAGAATTTCTTTTCCATGAAAAACTAACGAGAAATTCTTTTGTTTACAGATTAATAGACCTACAACCAATATAGTACAAAAAAGACCCTCTGTGGTACAATCGTTGTAAGTATTGTTCACAGGAGCGGATAAGCGCCAGAAATTCCTAAGATTCAAAGTGGATAATAGCAAAACTTGTAGAAATTGAAAATATTTTAAAAGTAAAAAATGGAAAAAATGAAAAAAATAAAAATGAAAAATTTAAAACCATGAAAGTTGAATTTTTGTATGAAATCTATTGTCTTAAAATTATTGCACAGAAAAGAAATAGTTCTCAACGTTCATTTTGGCTTGTGCTTAGCAAACTGCTTGTTGCTCCTACAAATCATCTTTTCAGTATGTTAATCAATTTAATTCATTTGAATATTGAAACATTTAAAATTTATTCATTTTTTTAATTTATCTTCACTGGCTACCTCTCCATTTTCGCACTTTCTTTCAAGTTCTCTCTCTTGTAGAAAATTTCTTATTCTACTTCACCTTCTTTTTTTTCTAACCTCTTACTACTTCCTAAACGTGCTGGCCTACGGTCCTTTACTGGCTCTCAGCTCTTCATTATCTCTCTCTCTCTCATTCTTATGCTAAAACTGCTTTTCTTTTTCTGGCCCACTTTTTTGTAACAATCTTCCTCCTAATCTTAAATCTTCCTATCCTATTTTACTTAAAAAATTAAATACCTATTTTTTCAAGCAGTTCATAGCAGGGCGCCTCTGAACGTGCTCTTAGATTATTTTATTATCATTCTTATTATTGAGCGAAAAAAATTAAATCGTAACTATGGTTATATAGTAATTCATAGACTATGGATCGCGGAAGCTTAAACCATTTACACTATTGCGAACAGTTTAAAATTTAGTTGATTTCTAATTAATAAAAGTATTAAATTTTTATCTCATGTGATATTCTAAATTTTAAGACCGTTCCGAGTAGTTTTGATTAACTAGGTAAATTTTAGAAAATTTCAATTGGTTCAAGTTATAAACCACAAATTTTATTTTCTATTTACTGTTTTTAGTTGTTTTTTTAGAATAGTCAAAAAAATTTGATTTTTAATTAGTTTAACTATTGACAAACAATATCATAAAGTTTTTTTTGTATCTCCACTTGAAGTTTATCTTACGAAAAGCTTCGTGGAATAAAATAAACTCCCATAAGTGATTTCAATTGAATATATAATATCATAAAGGGTTTCCAGCAATTTTATTACGAAGCTTCACGATTTACTTAGAAATCATCATCAGGTGACAGAAAGTGAGTAATTTGTTCAGCTAATTCGTCTCATGGTGAGTGGATAGCTTATAATGAAATTATTTTCGAATGATTATACAATCTACTACTGCAGGTATTAATGGCTTGATTGAGAAGGCCTTTTGACAGTGAAGCTTTATAAAATTCATTTAAATAAATCTTAATTTCAAAATTTTAGTTTGTTGTTTCAGTAAGAATAACTAAATTAGTTTAATAGAAAAATAATTCACAGCTTTTGTATATTGGAAATGATTAACAAAATGCATAGTTGAACACTTCCCTCTAAATGCTGCTGGAGAGGCCTGTGGAGTGAATAGAGATAGGCCTCAGCATTATCTTTTGATATGTGAGTTTGACTTACAAATAACTTTGTTATTTAATTATTGTTCTATTGAAGTTTCATTATTTTAGTTCACTTATGTTTCAAACTGAATAATATTATTTTTTACTGTTTTTTTACTATTCAAAAACAAAATTTTAGAATTTATTTTATTTCATTCATAAACATTTTTATGCATCGGTGTTGAACTGCATCCAACTTTGAGCTTGTTTTAATTGCCAACTACCGTTAATCCTAGTTACTGGGACATGTATAACAGTATAATCTAATATGAATAATGCAATATATAAACAGTTAACACTTGTAATATTTAAAGTTTTAAGACTATTTCGAGTACTTTTGATTAAGCAGGTTCAAGTTATAATCCACCAATTTTACTGATTCTAGTTGTGTTTCTTAGTATTGTTAAAAAATTTTAAACTCAAGCAATCCATACTCTATTTGTTATACCAGACTTTCATCTACGGTTTTATACCCACCAAAATCAATATTAAACATCGGTATCAAAGTATCATTAGCCCCATAATTTTTTAAACAAACCACTAATCTTTAGTTTTTTAGTTTTATTTCCATTAGTTGTAAGATATTTTTTTTACAATTAATTGCTTTTATAAGTAATGATCTAAAGTTAAGTAATATTTTTAAACAATAAGATAAGCGAGAGACTTATGTTTCGAAAAGGTTTATTAATGAGGATTATAAACCTGATAATGATTCATTGGATGCAAAGGATTCATCAATAGACAATTCTATAAAAATTATCTTCTATTTCTCTTATCATATTGTGTAATATGGAAAACTTTGCTCGATCTCTATACAGATTTGTGTGCTTCAGGAACTCAAAAAGAATCAAATCTATGAAATCAAACAGTTTTGGCATAAAGAATCTTAAACTAATGCATGAAAAATTTACTTATAACAAACAAACTAACAAAAAACAAATATTATTATAGTGGCATGAAACTGATAAAGTCTTCAAGACCACTTTAGCACATATATATATATATGTATATATATATATATAGAGCCTGTCCTAATACAGTAGATTTTCATTCTTTCCAGCCCCTAACGCTTTATCCTTCAATCCACACATACCTTTCATCCCTTTCATTTAATTTTCTGAAAAAAAAATAATTGAAAGGAAAAAACTCTAAAACTATGTTTTAAGATTATAAGACTTAATCATGAGGTGGGTTTTTAAGCACTTGGAAAAAGTTTTTGTGAAGGTTATGGATTTAAGGTGATTTAGTAAATTGTTCCAAAGAATTGGTGCACCAACTTTAAATCTTTTGTTTCCCAAAATGGTGTTAGCTCTCATTCTTGCTATGTCCATTGTGTTCGATGATCTGGTTCTTTTCTTTTCAGGCAATGAAGACACAGTTGATAATTTCGATGAAAGATAAAAAGGGCTTTTCATTTTGAGACATTTATGCACTTGTAGTATCATCTTGTATTGAATGCTTTCATCAATTTTAAGCCAGTGTAGATTTTTTAAAACAGGAGTTATGTGATCAAACTTTTTAGCTCCTGATATTAATCTGGCTGTCATGTTAATTATGGACTGGATTTTCTGGGTTTGTAACTTGGGTAATCCCATTAGTACAATGTTTCCATAATCAATACGACTCACTACCAAGGCTGATACAAGTATTTTGAGTGACTCTTGGTTCAGGTAGTTTTTAATGCTTATCTTCCTCAATGATGCAAATGACATTTGCAATAATTTGTTTATGTGAGTCTTCATGCTTAGATCTTTTTCATAATAGACACCAAGATTTTTAACTGAATCAGAAGGAATTATATGATCATTTAACACACGAATTGGTTGAGTTGGCAGTTTGCAAATACTTCTACATATTGAGAACCAAATGACTTCAGTTTTTGAACTGTTGAGTTTCATTTGGATGGTTTTCATTCAAGCTGCAATTTAATCAATACTCTGACATTCATTTTTGCAAATTCATTGATACATCAAATGAACAATGCCCATATAATTGAGTGTCGTCGGCATATTGATAAATTCTCAAATTGTAAGAAGCTGCAATCTTTTCAAATCATCATCATTTTATTATTGTTTAGCATCTTTCCCTTTTCCAAGGGGTCACTGACTTCTTTCCATGACCTAACCTTTTCCCTCCATTTTACCCTGTCATAGCCATCTTTAAGAACTAATCCGAGCCCACGACAAAGGTTTTCCATCATCCCTTTCAGGTTAACCTTGGCCTTCCCCTTTCTCTACTACCTACAACCTCAAACCTCCACGCCTGTTTGACACAGTCGTCATCCTCTTTCCTTACTACATGACCCAGCTATCTCAAACTCCTTTGCCTCACCACTTCAACGATCGTACTATCCAACCCCAATCTAACCATCAACTTCTTTGTACTCACGCCACACATCATTCTAAGCATCCGTTTTCTGCTCTTCTCAAAATACTCTCTTCAACGGATCTTACTACCCAGGTTTCCGAGCCATATGTCCTATAAATTTGTCCTTTTATATTCCATGTGTGTCTTTTACCACATAACATAGAAGACACACTGTTGAATGTCTTCCAACCCAGCCCAATCCTTCGTGTAACAGCTAGCTCACTTCCTCCTCCACCATTCACATTGTCTCTTAAATAACAATAACTATTTACTCTCTCCAACTCACCTAAACAACCATTTGAAGCATTCTTACATTCCACGTTTGCACCATTCATACAAACCCTTCATTCAAAATTTCCATTCATCCTACGAGAAACTTTCTTTACCCTAGCACAACGCGCATGAATCCACTTCTTACATGTCTTGCACCTCACACAATTTACCTTAGCCTTCTTACCACACACACTACATGGATCAATCTTAGCCAAAACAACAACCCCACCACCACCACCACTACTTTCCATGACCTTTGTCTTCCCCAGATTAACCTTCAATCCTTTCCCTTCAAAGGCTGCCTTCCAACGGATGAATTGTGTTTCTAGTTCTTCCATAGTCTCTGCCATCAAGACCAAGTCATCTGCATAAAACAGTTCATATAAAACATCTTTTCTTCCGTCTTCCGACAATACGTCTAGCACTATTGAAAACAAAAACGGCGAGAGAACCGATTCTTGATGGACACCTACCCCAACATCAAATTCTTCCGAATGTCCATCTCCAACCTTAACCCGCGTTTTTGCTCTTTTGTACATCGACATTACTGCTTGAACCAACCTTTCCGGTACCAACTTCTTTCTCAGCGCCCATTCAACCACCTTTCTTGGTACCCGATCAAAAGCCTTCTCCAAATCAACAGAACAGAAGGTAGCTTTCCTGCATTCTCCTAAGAATAAAAATAGCGTCCACTGTGCTTTTGTCAGACATAAAACCAAATTGCATTTGGTCAACTTTCACTAACCTTCTTAACCTCTTCTCCAGCAACCTTTCCACAACTTTCATAACATGTTCTAAAAGCTTTACACCTCGATAACTCGCCCAGTCCATAACGCTACCTTTCTTCTTATAATTGGGAACAACTGTACTCATTCTCCAGTCATGAGGCATATCCATTCCATTAAGAATTTCATTTGCTATTTGCAAAATAACTTGCTTACCATGTGGAGAAGCAGCTATGTGCTCCTTGACAATTCCAGTTGGACCACTGGCCTTGCCATTTTTCATGATTCATAGCGCTCTTTCCACTTCGTTCATAGCAAATAGTTCCATGGGACCTTCAACCACTTCTACATTCACCATCCCATCCCATGGATTCTCCTCATTCATGATGGCCTTCATGTGCTCTTTCCACACTCTCTTCCGACCATCCTCGGCAAATACAATCTTCCCATTTTCGACTTTAATGCAATTATTACCTGCTAAGTCGTTTGCTTCTTACTTTATCATTCTCATTATACGGAATACGACATTTCTGTCATTCCGTATCTCCTCCATCTCTTTCATCGCCTCATTCTTCATTGCCTCAGCAACAGCTCTCTTGGCTTTCTTTTTGTCAGAGAGATAGCAAGATTTATTTTCAGACGATGGAAGTTGCTTCCACCTCTGAAAACTTTTCTTTTTCTCTGAGATGGCTTTTTCACATCCTGATTCCACCACCAAGTTTCACCGTGCTGAGGCCTACCTTTACTCGTACCACACATTTCTTCAGCAGCTTTAAGAACGGAAGAATTATATTTTAACCATGCATTTTGTTCATCGCATTTCTCATACAAAACCTCCATTTTTTCCAAAAATTTTGTTTTGCTATCTTCGTTTAAAAGTTTTCACATTTTTGTGCGATATTCCTTTTTAACACAGCTACTTCGGGCATTTTTAAGCCACCTTCTGTCTAAGACTACCTTCAGAAGCTTATGCTGAAGCTCACCTCCAATTACCCTTACATCCATCAGAAACTTCCTCTGCCTCTTCTTCATCAACACAAAGTCAATCTCTGTCCCACTACACCCCTCATTAAAAGTTACCTTCCTACTATTCTTTTTCTTGAACCAACTATTGCCCACACACAAATCCTTTTCAACACAAAATTCTGAGAGCAATCTACCCTCCAAGTTTTTCTTGCCTATTCCGAAACATCCATGAACACCTTCAAACCCATCAACCTCTGCCAATGTGTCCATTGAAGTCTCCTAAGCAAATCAAAACTTCATTTGCATTTTCCACTTCGCACCCTCTTCCCATCTTCTTCTGAAACTTCTATTTTTCACTCATCGAGCTTCCACATTGTGGGGCTTACACGCAAACAATTCTTACAACCTTTTTACCAAAAATAACTACCACTACCATTACCCTATCTGATATCCTATTTATTTCCACAACATTCATACATAAATCCTCTCTAACTAATATTCCTACACCACCTATCTTATCTTCATTACCAGACCACCATAGTTTAAATCTCCTATCTAAACTACCTACAAACTTTGAACCCATGCCTCTCCACCTCACTTCTTGGATGCAGCAAATACCAACCTCCCTCTTCACCAACTCTTCACACAACTCCATACTCAAATTGATTGTGATCATGTCTAAAGACGAATATTAATTTTATATATATATTTCTAGGTTTCATTTATTATGTTTTTCTAATTTGAATAGGTTTCTGCATTGAAAATAAATACTGATTTTTGAATTTGTCAATTTTTTTCGTTTTGTTCCAGTATTTTTCAAGTAAGTTGAAAAATTCTTTTATTTCCATTTGAGCCTTGGGTAGAAAGCTTTTTGGTTGAGTTGAGGTGTTGTTTTAGAAGAAGTATTTGTGTTTCAAAGTGAAGGTGTTGTGTATTTGTGTTTAGAGTGCATCCAGTAATGGTTCGGAGAGCTATGTTTTGTATTATTAGTTGTAGTTTATTCAGTGTGATTGGTGGTGTTATTGGCGAAAAGTAGGGTTTTATATGTGACTATTAGGGTCTCCCAACGAGGTTATAGAATACTGTGAAGTTATTTTTGATATTTGCAAAATGAAATTCAAAATACCTTAAAATTTTTTTTTGATGAATCTTTAATTTTTTGCAGGCGGTTTCAGCTTTACTCAAGCGTCAGTCCATGTTGCGGAACGTGAGGAATACACGTTTTTTGCCCAGATCATGTCTTTCTTTTGCTAATTTGCTCATTGATACTGGTGAGCCTTTTGTATTTTTTAATAGTTAAGAATTGATAATTTTAGGCACGGTCTAAAACGTGCAATATCTAAACGGATCGCATTGGTTTTTTGACGGCACTTACAAACATGCTCCTTTAGGATACCAACTTTATAGTATCCATATTCTATTAAAGAATTCGCCTACATTTTTTCTAATATATGCTGTAATGAAGAAAAGAACTAGATCAGTTTATCGGTTTTTTTAGCTTTTTAAAATCTCTAGCTTCACTGAATTGTCTCCTATATATGTAACTACAGATTTTGAAATGGCTGCTATAACAGCCATAAAAGAGGTGTTTTTGTGGACCGTTCTTTATGGCTGTTTTTTTATTATAAGCAGGCAATTTATAGCCAGCTCAAAAATGTAGGCCTGCTGCATTGGTATAAAGCCAACGAGCATATTATTAAAAAGATTTGTTTTCTCAGTTTCCTACCGGAGACGTTGGTGCTGAGGGCCTTCATATCAATAGCTGATAATTTAGATGATAGGGATGCAATTATATTAAACAAGTTTATTGAGTATTGTAATGTGAATTGGGTGGGGCTGGAGATGGGTAGATCCCGATTCCCTATTTCTTTATGGAACAATTATGATAGAATTAGGTATAACCTACTCCGTACTAATATTAGTCGTCAACAGCGTCCACCAAAGATTCAAAATTACCTCAATTTATAAGTTCTAATGAAAACACACATATGATTTTTTTTTCTTCCACGAAGCTTTTCGTACTATGACTTTATAATGTAAGTTCATTTTACGAAAAGCTTCGTGGAATAAAATAATTTCCTAAGTGTTTTCAATTGAATATTTACGTTTGGCGCAAGAATTAAAATATCTCATTTTAACTTTGAATTTGGAAACTCAAAATAAACAACCAGTTTTTAATTCACATTCTACTAATTTATCAATGGCTTTTTTGATCATTTCTGTGGTGATAAGCTTGATGAGACAATTTACCTTTATTTCACGAAAATTCAACATTTGAAAAATGCTTTTTTATAAACTATTCATCATCATTATCATATATATACATTCATTTTATTTATTTCTAATCTTCTGTTTTGTAAAACTTTTATATTATCCTATTGTTTTCTTTGTCATCAGTACTATATATTTCTGCCTCTTCGTCTGCGGAAATTCTACGGCAAGCAGTTTATCTCTATCTAAGGAGTAAACCTCAAATCCTGCTTTTTCCACATGGGAAGCAGTAGTTTCTTTTTGG
This sequence comes from Pterobdella sp. o SKG-2022, assembly GCA_964035795.1. NCBI lineage: Eukaryota > Metazoa > Annelida > Clitellata > Hirudinida > Piscicolidae > Pterobdella > Pterobdella occidentalis. Next base: position 6,761,718 of record OZ038327.1, read on the forward strand.
CATACATCAAAATACCGATGCTATGGTGATGGAAACATTCTTGACTACAACTGTAAGCAATCTTGCTCGAGTTAGAAGAGTAACATGTGAATTTTTAGAAGAGTTGCGACCCTAAATCTCATCCAGCAAAGAAAAACTATATGACTAAACAAGAAAAAATACCCCCATACCGCATCGCTCGTCGCTTGGGTGAACAAGGAGCGCGTTCTCCAACGAATCATCAGGTTGGAATGGAAAAATGTGCTACTGGTGAAAACCTCTTACCACAAACTAAACAAAAAGAATCTTCATTGAATTGTAGATTAACAAAAAATATAGCAACAATAAACATTAGATCTTTAAGAAATAATCATAAACTATATGAATTAACATACTTATCTAGTAAATAAAATATAGATATAACATTTATACAAGAACACAAGTTATATCATCTAGAAGAAACAATAAGATACTGCAATACTGGAAACGGTTGGACACTCGTTACAAGCCCTGCAAAAAAAACAACAAACAACGCTACCATTAGAGGAGTTGGTATGTTTATAAACCCTAAGGCTTATCAGTCTTATCGGTGAACGTTGAATCAATCAGCCCACGAATCATGGTTGCGACCTTTAATGGAAACCCAAAAACAACTGTGATATCATGCTACAGTCCTACAAATTGCTCTGACGATTTAGAAATACAAAACTTTTACTATCAATTGAGAGATTCGATCGAAAAAATTCTCAAACATAATGTGCTAATTATAGGAGGTGAAATGAACGCTAAAATTGACAATAATAAATGTGTAGGCAACAGCTACCATAATTATACAAACAAAAATGGTGAGTATTTGTTAGATCTAACAACCAACTGTGGTCTAGTCAATATTTCCACAGTTTCAAAAAAATAAAGGAAAATTATGGACTTTCACTTATCCAAACGGAACCATAAGTCAACTTGATTATATCCTTATAAACAGAAAATGGAAAAATAGTGCTATTGACTGTCGCTCGTTCAGCACATACTCACCACTTGAATCAGATCACAGGATATGTACAGCAAATATCAGATTGTCTCTTAGATCGAATATCTCAAAAAGCAAAAAAAACAATGAGTCATGATTGGTCAAAATTATTAAATGATGAGGTGGTGGAAATTTTGTCTCGTAGAAGGTTGGATTTTTGTTGCGTCCAGGAAACGAGATGGAAAACTCTAAGCGCACGGAGGCTTAGCATTTGGGAAAAGAAATGCGGATGGTGAGAGGGTCTTGGAATTTGCCGTTGCAAGCAATCTGGTCGTTGCAAATTCGTGGTTCAAGAAAAGGTCGAAACGTTTGGTAACATATCAATCTGGTTTATACTCTCCCCAGATTGACTATATGCTCTGCAGGAGAAGATTATTAAAATATGTTACAAATGTGAATGTGATCTCTGGTGAAGAGTGTGCTTTTCAGCGAAAACTTGTAGTTGCAGTACTGCGGATCCCTCTCCTCAAAAAAGTGAAGAACAAGTTTGAACCACGAATTAAAGTTTGGCAATTACTTTATCCCAGTGTGAAAGTTCGGTTTTCTGCAAAGTTCACTCCACTCGCTAACCAAAATGGTCCAGTGAATGACAACTGGCTTTTTCTTAAAAACCTGTTATTAACTTCGAAACACGTCTGTGGAGTCTCTTCCAAGGTGCCGTGGAAGAAGCAGACGTGGTAGTGGAATAGTGAGGTAGACGCCGCTGTGACTGAAAAAAGAAAAATTTTTAAATTATGGAAAGCGGGTGGTAGTAATGATGACTATGTCGAGCATCTAATCACATAATATATCATGCCAAAAATGAGGCTTTAAAATATCATCTCCAAAAGAATAAGGCTGATTTTACCAACATGTTTCGTCTAGCCAAGCAAATAAGGCATAATAACCAAGATTTTGTGGGCGAGAAACCAGTACTAAATGATACGGGCACGTTGTCATTAGATGACTCAGCAAAGAAAGCCGCATGGAGAAAATACTATGTCCGCTTACTTAACCATGAGTTTCCATGGGATGAAAATAATCTCTCTGATGTACTGCCGGTAGAAGGTCCAAGTCCTCCTATCACTAATGATATGGTTCGTAGAGCCGTTTGTAAAATGGTTCTTGGAAAAGCTGCTGGTCCATCTGGAGTCGTGTCTGAAATGATAAAAAGCATCTGGTGGCGCAGGCATCGATCTTACACGTGACTTCATCAATGCTATCATAGCTCAAAATTGCATTCCGTCAGATCGACAATATAGTTACATAGTTAAGCTGTACAAGGATAATGGTGATGCGTTGGTCGGAGGTAACTATAGAGGCTTGAAACTGATGGATCATATGATGAAAACCGTTGAACGTGTGGTGGAAGCTCTCATTAGAAAAAGTATAAACATAGATGAGATGCAGTGCGGTTTTATGCCTGGGCATTGCACCACTGACGCTATATTTATCCTACGCTTTGTTGACCTGGAAAAGGCATTCGATCACGTTCCTCGGAAGATAATATGGTGGGCTATGCGAAAACTTGGTGTTGAAGAGTGGTTGGTGCGTATGGTTCAGGTTATGTATGTGGGTGTGAAGAGCATGGTGAAGGTTGGTGATGGGTGTAGCAAGAAATTTGGTGTGGATGTTGGCGTACATCAGGGTTCAGTTTTGAGTCCTCTTCTATTCATTATAGTAATTGAAGCTGTTTCTATGGGATTTCGGATTGGTTCTCCATGAGAATAGCTGTACGCTGATGATTTGGTAATTATTTCTGAAACATTAGAAGGTTTGGTTCCTAGGTTGGAAAAATGGTTTAGAGGTTAAAGGGCTTAGAGTAAATATGTTGTAAACGAATGTTATGGTAAGTGGTAATCACCCCAACATGTTCAAAAAGCTGGTTGCTTTCCGTGGGGTGTTTGTTTTAATGGTGTAGGCTGTAATTCAATTTTTTGTGAAGGTTGTAAAAATTGGGTGCATAAGAAGTGTTGTGGTATAAGCGGTGGTTTAAAGAGAGATCCATCATTCAGGTGTGCTCGTTGTCTGGGTACTGCACGACCAGTGGATGGTAGGCAAATAACTGAAGTCCAAATGGGTAGTGACAAGTTGGAAGTTGTTTTTGACTTCTGTTATCTTGGTGACATGATTTCTGCTGGGAGAGGCTGCGAACTTTTTTCAATCGCCAGAGGGAAATCTGAGTAAGTTTCGTCAGCTTCTTCCACTTTTCAATAATCCCCATCTACTTTTCACAACCAGAAGTCAAATCTACAACGTACATTAGAGCTGTGATGCTGTACTCTTCTAAAACCTGGAGCCTGACAACACCTTCCCTGAACCGATTGAAACGTAATGACTTGGCTATGATGCGATGGGTTTGCAGAGCCAGAGTTGAAAACAGGATAAGTGAAGAAAATATGCATGCAAAACTTGGCATCCAAAACATAGAATTGGCGTTGCGTTGTTATAGGTTGAGGTGGTTTGATCATGTGGTGCGCAGCTCAGGTTGGCTCTCAAAAGTCATGGAATTCAGAGTTGTTGGTGTTGAAAGACCCGGTAGGCCAAAAATGACATGGGAAGAGTTGCTAAAGAAGGATTGGGCAAAGCTCAGTTTGATGGAAATCGACCCACACGACCATCTTACGTGGAAGAGACTTGTTTTCAAAAAAGCCCTACCTTCTGCTGAGGAAAATGGGCTCTAAATAGAATGATGATGATGAGCTTACTGAAAGAAAGCAGTTTTTACAACTTTCATCCCAGATTACTTCTAACCTCATTCCTAAAAAATCCAACCCAAGAGATTTTCGTTCTTTAGCTGCAACACTATCAATATATTCAAATAAGCTTTCAAAAATGCGTCTTCTGCTGTTTGAAAATTTCAACCAACTGAAATTAGAAATTCAACATCATTATCAGCTTTCAAGTCTTGTCTGAAAAATAGACGAAATTTAGAACGAGAAACTATTAGAAATATATTTCTGGATGGGTCGGCTGTACCACCTTGATATTATTCAGATTCATTATCATATGTTCTAGATGGTTTCGAAATAATGTAATTCTGAATTCCAGCTTGGTAGTATACTTTGCAAAAAGTCAAATTCGCAGTTCAATACATTGTTCATTTCATTCAAAGATAATAAAACATTTCCTTCACAAATAAAACCATCAAAACAATTCATTCATTGCACCATAAAATATCACAATAAACAAGTGCTAAACAAAGAGTTTGGGAACTATGGATGCGATGATGGGTAATAGAGTAGCCCGAAATCCACTCAAGGAATTGTCCTTGTGTTTCCACTGGACTTCTTTGTAAGTCTCGCTCCATCTTGGAAATGTGGTCATTCCGTTGATCCTTCCCTCCAACTCCGCCTGTAGTCATGAGTGGGTGCAAACATTGATGAGGCATGTAGATGATTGTAAAGACATTAAAGCTGGTATTTTACTTTGATTGGCGAGTACTTTTTGAGGTAGGCAAAGAAAATTTCTAGATCAAGTACATCTGCATGGTTAAATCATTGTTTTTATCATTATATCGCAGTTATTTGCAATTGTTTCCACCAGACTCACATTTATCACAAATATGTGTTATTAATTGAAGCATTATCTTACCACCACCTTCTTACCACTATTCCCATCACTACCACCATCATACCTACCTATAGCAAGAAAAGCAGTCTGATGATTTTTCAAGACATCATAACCATCACCACCCTGGGCCATGAAGGAGGGAAGCAATATAGCATACTCTTCTGCGTTGTCAGTATTATTTCTGTAGTTGCGCTCGTTGTTGTTATTGGTGGGAATATTATCAATATGAATGGCATTTTTACTTCATTGAAATTATTAGTGACAGTTTACCAAATTTTTGACTATATCATATTGCTTGTGGGCTGATGTTTCAATAAGCTTCGTTTGAAGAGATTTTTTCAAAATAGTTGCATGAAAGGGAAAAATGAAGCAAGGGCATTTTTGAAGAAAGTACCACAATAAAACTGAAAGTTCATTTGGATGGTTGAATATGGAAGAGTGCTAGAACGATGGTAGGCAGGTTGAAAAGAGTTGATGTCTTTGAAAAACTTGTTGAAGAACCGAGTTGAAGTAAATCGTAGGCAGAGCTTATCGTTTTTGAGTCTAGAAAAAATAAAATAACGTTAGAGCTCTACTGGCTGAGAAGTGGTGAGAGAAAGTGTTCGAGGGGATTAGAGTCTTTGATAGAACCACCTTTATGTGAATGGTTATTGGAACAGTTCGTATTTGTGAGTATTTATGTACCTCAAGCTAACCTTAGTGGGAGTGTTGAGAATTTATTATATTGTGCTACAATCCTTTATAACTAAAGTTTCAAACTCAGAATAAATAATAATATGTGGCACTGGAATAACTATACAGGATCATATTCTACTGCTTTGATAGATGTGAATGCTGGACAGGCTTTAGGAAAAAAAAACCATAAACGTAAAAGACAGCTAAAAATTGCTGTCACTAAAAAGTTGGTGGTTGGTAGCTCCCGATTCGAAAAGAGGTTTTGTCAGATGGATAGATAGATAGATAGATAGATAGATACCAAGGTTTTAAATTCTGTTTAATTCCCACTATACTGAGAATGGCAAAATTTACTGCATTTACACAAAATTTTTGGAATTTTACATACTTCCAATTTTCATTTTTTTCTATCTAATGCATCTTTTTCTTTTAATCCAACTCTATTGTTTTTTATACAACCCTGGATAAAATTGGCAGAAATCAAGATGAATGTTGGATATAACTGAAAGACACTTTGATTCATGCTGCATAACAAGTTTGTGGAGTATTCTCAGAATATACCTGGAAGAAGCAGAAGTGATGGTAGAATGATAAAGAATGTTTGAAAATAAAAGGGAGCTAAAGAAAAGGTATAAAGACCGTTCAAAATGCATCCAATTTAGTATTCAGTCACAAATTTAGTCAGAAAATAAAATACAGAAAATTTTTCCAAAAAAATATAGAAAAGGAATTTACTAAAAAAGCTGGTTGGTGGTAAAACTAAATTTTTTTCAGAGTTCTGCTTTTAAGAGATATTTTATGTGAAAGAAAGAGTTGCTTTGCCGTAGTCAACTAAAAGCCAATCCAAAATACAATATTATTCTGTCAAAACCTACTTCCGCAGTTCATTGATATCCAGGTTATAAAAGAAAAACAGCCTGTAAATTCCTAAGCTAAGTAAATTGCAACTGACGTCAATATCCAAATTTGAATAGTTAAAATATGCCCAGATTTTATGATGAAAAATTAGGTCTGTCTTACATTGGAAGAATACTGAAATACAAGCACAAATAAAATACACAACAAGGAGCATGAGTTACCAACTGTCATCAGAGACTTTCTCATACTGCTTGTTTTTCTTGTTGTAAACTTGCAAGTCCTGTCAATAATATTATATTTGTAATGAACAACAATGTAACAATGATTTCTTTATAAATACAAAAAACAAATAAGGATAAAACTGTTATGGACCTCAACTCGCTGGCCGTTTGGTCGAGCAAAGTTGTACTTCACGAACACCTCTGAAATAAACGCACCTTTGAAAATCTAAGTATTTTTCGTAAATATTGAAATTATTACTGGAAACTTGCAAAAATTTTCCGTGCTTGGAATCTAGAGAAAAGTCCTTGACCGAGTGTTCAAAAACCTTCGATATTTCAATATTGTTGTTGAGAATGTGAGATCGTTTAGAAACATTATGTTTTTGAAGTTAAATAAAATTTAACTTTGAATAAATATAAATTAGATTCAATAGTTGTGGTAGCTCAAATTCCCTACTTCTTTTGCAGTTTGAACCCACACAGACCCCTGCCACAGCCCAACTAAATTCATACATACATGCTTGTATGCACTCACATTTCTGAGGTTGGAACCAAGCAGGTTGACCAACACTATGTCGTTGCTGAAAGGAAAAACTGTTATAGCATCTCCGTATGTTACATTACCTGTGTTTGTTTTCGGTTTTGAGTGTTATTACGAGCACAAATGATACCAGAATCAGAAACTGTTCTCAAACCTTGCAAGTTAGACACAGCGTAATATATATTGACAGGCACATTGAATGAGCTGGAACACACGTGAAACAACTTGGAAAAGACTAATTGAGGTTTCGCCCTAACAGAGTTAGTTATGACCAGATATACATATGTGGCTAGAATGTTGATACAGAAAGCCAGAGAACTTAATAGACTACTGTATTTTTGGCTTCATGGACCTACCAACTAGACAAGTAACACTGAGAAAATTCACCAATACTCCAGAAAAAAGGTTCACATCATGTTTGCCTAGAATCACGACAAAAAAGAAATATTTTGAGCAGAAATAAAAATATCAAAAAAGTTTCCAATTAATGTATGAGTAAATCAAGAAGATTTCCTAGCACCATTTCTCTTGAATCTCTTTCTTGACGCAATGACACAAGTTTCAATGAACAGTCATTTTGATAAAAGTGTGTCTAGTATGTTGTGACGACGTCCCAATCTTGATCAATTACTGCCAAAGATTAAACCATCAAATAACGATACAGAGCTATATCAATAGCATATTATGCTACCTATATAGTTTTGGTGAGCAACAATCTAGATGATCTGAACTGCCAAGTACAAGCTGTCAATCTTCAACAACTTGTGATTACAATTGAATTTTTCCCATCCAGTATGATTTCTGAATCAAATCAATGGAACCTAATTATGACGAAAGTTGAAGCAAACATTTTCATATCTCTAAGATTTTAGAGGCATATTAGCAACTAACAGTTCAGTTGAAGAAAAAGGGGGATGTGGCAGCGAGCTAAGATTTGGTTAGAAACAAGAAGAATAATTTTAAAATCTATCGTTCAACCATTTGTCTTTCACCACAGTGAGATGTGGTAAAACATCAGGTTAGACAACCTAGATTTCAAGAGAAGATTTCCACGAGTTTCAATAACTTTTAAAGCATTCAATATGTTCAATGGAACCTTTAGCAAGACTTGCTCTAAAGGCACCAGAATTAAAGATCGCCAAGTCTGCTTTCCAGTTCTCATTTACGTCCGTGTAGTCCATCATGGCGTCTGTGTACATGTTTCCTGTGTGTGTGTGTGTGTGTGTGTGTGTGTGTGTGTGTGTGCGTGTGTGCGTGCGTGCGTGCGTGCGTGCGTGCGTGCGTGCGTGCGTGTGTGTGTGTGTGTGTGTGTGTGTGTGTGTGTGTGTGTGTGTGTGTGTGTGTGTGTGTGTGTGTGTGTGTGTGTGTGTGTGTGTGTGTGTGTGTGTGTGTGTGTGTGTGTGTGTGTGTGTGTGTGTGTGTGTGTGTGTGTGTGTGTGTGTGTGTCTCCCAACACTATCACATGTTCTTTTTTGTTGATTCTGACAAGTTGGTCTTGCAGGGTTTCGTAAAAGTTTTCAGATTCTTCTTCATCGTCTACCTCCGTTGGGGCATAGACGGCTATGAAGTTTATGTGTTTGTCTTCAACTTTTATTCTTGCTTTAATCACTCTTTCTGAAATCATGCTGTGAGTGCCTTCTTTCTTCCAAGCCTTTCTGAGATCACCTCTGAGAGCAATAGCTACTCCTCGTTGGTTACCATTTTTTGGTTCTGAGAGCCCAGAATAAAGCACTGTTGTGCCTTCGATTTCCAGAGTGCCACTGCCTGCCCATTGCACTTCCGACATTGCTAAGAGAGATAAGTTTTTTTCTCTCATTGTTGCAATAACGTTTATCAGTTTTATGCTGAACTTCGTTGGGTTGCCCATGCTTTTGACGTTCCAGCATCCTATTTTTGTGGTTTCAATCTTCATTTTTACTAAGGATTTGGTGTGGTTTTGCACTGGTACGTTATCAGCAATACGCAGTGATTTTTTTGTGTTTAATGCTTTTTGAATATATTTGGATGTTTGTTTCATATTTTTTCAAGTTGATGTATAAGTTAGGTAATTAAGTTTGAGCCAGCTTTGTATGTTCTTTTTTTAATCCGCTCTGTTTCACCTGTGAACTTCGTTTTGCGTTTCAAAAATAACTTTTTGTTTCAAAATTTTGAAGCGGTATCCACTCAATTTCCAAAAAACTTATATTTTCAACAACTTGTACAAACGTTTTTTAACGAAAAATTCGCAATGTATCCAATATAAAACTCAAAAAACATTGGAGCTTTGAACACGTTTCGCGGGTTACACACACACTTGAAAACCCATCACGACTCCATGGCCGTCATAACCCAGATAAAAGAAATGTGAATGGCTCAAGGTTAGTTGATTTCTGCAACACCAACGGTCTGATAATAACAAACACCATCTTCCCACACAAAAGAATACACCAATGGACTTGGTATCACCCGAATCAAAAAAAAGGACATGTCCTTGATTATGTGCTCATCAGTCATCAGTTACGAGCAAACATATGTGATACCAAGGTCACTCGAAAAACAATTCATATTTCAGATCATAATATGGTTATATCCAAATTGATACTGAAGAATCATAAAATAAAATATAATAAAAACCCAAATAATAACACAAATATACTCCACGATAAAATAACGAACCCAAAAAAATTAGAAAAAATATACATAAACAAATTTAAAGAAGAATTAACATATAATTTGAACAAAATAGACCAAAATAATTCAGTAGAAGAGATGTGGAAATGCTTCAAAGAAAGTTTTTTGAACGCCTCAAAACAATTACCAAAAAAAAATAAAATGCCTAAAAGACCATGGGTAAATGAAGAGGTTAAAAAACTTTCAACAGAAAAATCTGAACTCCACTTCAAAATAAAAGCCCTCAAACAAAACGGTCGTGCAATCCCACAAAATCTGATTAGCAGCTACAAAGAAATAAAAACTGCATCCAGGAAAGCTTGTAGAAAAGCTATCGATACGTGGTGGGAAGAAAAGACTGAAGAAGCTGAGAAAACAACCGAACTCACCAACAAACAGGGCCGGGGAGGTTCAATTCTCAAACTACTGAAAAAAGAAAAACACACAAAAATAAAACCTTCGACAAATTTGAAATCTTTAGATGGCAGACAAACACTCTTTTCATCAGAAGATAAAATCATAAGATGGAAAGAACACTTTGCATCAGCAGCCAGTTCCGATTCCACAGTAGACACTACGGCATACAGCGAGCTTCTACCTTCTATAATCACACTTGATGATGAAGAGGTAGCAGATCTATCTAAGCCCCCTTCCATAATGGAGCTAACAAATGCTTTGAAGCAATGTAAATTAGAAACAGCTCCGGGTTTAGATGGAATCAGCTCAAATATGCTCAAAATTGGCGCCAATGAAACGGTATATTGGCTAAAAGTGATCTCAGACCAGATATGGGAAATGGAAACAATCCCAAGTGATTGGAAAAATCAAATAATAGTTCCAATTCACAAACATGGAGCAAGATCACTTTGTGAAAATTACCGAGGAATCGCCCTACTGTGTGTGGCTAGCAAAGTGTTTGGCAGAGCCATTCTAAACAAAATGCAAAACGTCATAGAAAAACAACTGGGTGAAAACCAATGTGGTTTTAGGCCGAATAGAGGTTGCTGCGACCAAATATATGCAGCGAAGATCCTGATGCAGAGGGCAAAGGAATTTCAAAAGCCCATTCATCTCTGCTTCATTGATCTCCAAAAGGCCTACGACACAGTCAACCGAGACGCTCTCTGGGAAATTCAGTCGAAATCCTTCAGCTTGCCAGAAAAAATAATTCGCATCCTTAAAGCTCTCCATAGCTGTACAACAGGAGCGATCCGGGCTGATGGACAGTTGTCCGATGAGTTTCCCATCAGCGTTGGGGTGAAACAAGGAGATGTGCTGGCTCCTATGCTTTTTAATACATACCTCGACGCTGTGATAAGAGTGGCACTCAAGAACCACCCAGACAAAGGCATTCGCATTGAATATAGCCACAATGCCCCGTTGATGCATAACAGTCGCTATAAGCTAGAAGAGGCTATAACAGTACAATCAATAGCTTATGCCGATGATATAATGATCACGAGCGACAACATCAAAGACCTGGAATGCCTTGTCACTTCAATAGATGACGTTTGCATCAAATTTGGACTGAGAATAAACTTCAGCAAAACAAAATACATGACCATTCTACCAAAAAACTCAATTCCAAGCCTCAACACAACGCTGGCAATACGTAACGATATAAACATCGAACAAGTGACACAGTTTAAATACCTGGGCAGTATCTTAAACAGTGACAACACAGTCGATGCAGAAGTTGAATCACGTATAAATAAAGCATCCCAAGTCTTTCGCAGCCTTAGTCGGTTGGTATGGTATCAACGAAAAATAAAAGTTTCCACCAAACTGAAACTTTTCAAAGCCATTATAATACCAACTCTATTATACGGCAGCGAAACTTGGAATGTTCTTCAATGCCACATACAGCGTCTCCAAGTATTCACAAACAGGTGTCTGAGAATCATCACGGGGACTTCTCTTTGGGACAAACTGAGAAACACCCAACTACGATGTAATTCAAAAATAGAGCGAGTTGACGTGATGATTCAACGAAGAAGACTCCAGTGGCTTGGGCACTTGGAAAGAATGGAAAATTCAAGGCTCCAGAAGAAATTAATGGTGAGCAAAATTGCTGAAGGTTCACGGTCTCAAGGTGGTCAAAAGAAGAGATGGCATGACCTAATATATACAGACCTAAAAAAGCTAAACATTATTGACACCTGGAAAGCAGAAGCTGGCAACAGAAACGATTGGCGCAAAAATATCAAATCGCTATCGCAAAAAATAAATGAAGAAGCTGAAAGAAACGAGCAATCAAAAAAAGATTTGAAAAAAAATATTTTTGATGTTCACTCCAAAAGCTCTCCATTCCAATGCCAGCATCCAGGTTGCAACAAAATAGCGGTCAACAAGGCAGGTCTGACAAACCACATTCGCCAAGTCCACAAAGCACCATCATTACAACATTGCCCGAATTGCAATAACGTTTTCAAAAAACAAGGACTTCATAACCACGTGAAGAAATGTTCCAGAAATCAATCTTCAGTGCACCTACTGTCAAGTGGATAACGCACTTCCAAGTTCCAAGTGTGTGTGTGTGTGTGTGTGTGTGTGTGTGTGTGTGTGTGATGATATTTGCTGATTTACTCACCCATTTCACACTCCTTTACCCTACATACATTGTTTTCTGTGTCGAAGTACATGGCTGTAGATCCTACTACCTTTATAAATTCAACAAATATATCAAATGAGCTAACAAAACAGGCGTTGTTATGAGGGAGTGATTTTAGGAATAAAATGAGTGTATAATAAGAAATATGAGTTTGAAAGAATTGTGAAGGCGATGAATATGAGTATTTTGAAATAGGTTCGAACCTTAGTGTAGAGATCTTTCACTTTTTCGTTGAGATTGTCCATTTCCCGTTTCAGCTCTTCATCTGGATAACAATCAGATAAGAGTTATGTGAATCAAAAAAGTTTTGAAGCATTCAAATATTAACACGAACACACACCGTCTGGTATGGAACTATCCATAAGCACGGGGTTTCCAGACCAATGCGAAATTTTCCCATTGTCATCAAATGTCACTTTTAGTGTGCCAATGTACTTACCGAACGAACCCGCTTGCACTACTAACCCTTTCGATTGTTTTCTTTTGACCTCTATCGGGTAGCTTGAAGAAGATGTGGCATGTATGGAGATTGTTTGATATATAATTCATATAATTACCTTCCTGATACAACTTCCTTTGTTGGAGGCTCACCTGGTAATTTATTTTTGGCATGAAAACCTCAATAAATTAACATGCTTTTTTCAAATCGTATGAATGAAAAAATTTTTTTTGTTGCAGCATCTTCATATGAATTAGTTTGACTTTCCCAAAATTACTCAACCTAAGTTCACACCACACATATCTTATTTCCAGAAGACAGAAACATGTCATCATACTTGTGTCCTTTATAACTTCCCTCATTTAAATTCTGTTTTTAAAACCATATATGAATAGATAAATACCAAAATTTTAAATCTGCTTTGACTTCCACTCTACTGAGGGTGGACAGATTTACTCTACAAAAAATTTCTTGAAATTGTAATACTCCTAATTTGCATTTCTTCATATCTAAAGCGTCTTCTACTTTTAATTCAACTTTAAAAAATTTCGGTGCAATTTACTTTACCACTTCACCTTCGGCCTACCCATCTTCTTGAAATCATAAATTTTGAAAGTGAGTGCCTTATTTAATACATTCCTCTCATTCCTGCTCATTACATGACTAAACCATCATACACGTCTAGCTTTAGCTCATGTCTCTCAAGTATCATTTAAACCTAACCTCTTTATTAAAGATTCATTTTTAAACCTAACTGATAATCTCACCCCACAAATCGCTCTAACTATAGTTTTTTCCGTTTTCTTCAGAATAACTCATTGAGCCAAGACTCAAAACCTCACTCACAAATAGCATTGCTGATCTAACACAAACTGCATAAACTCGTCCTATAAAAAATGCGTCTAGTGCTGCTTTCTGTAAAAATGTCATAACCGACATTGACTCTTTAACAATTACGAAACAAAAAACAAACACTGACTACCACAGCGGCTACTTTGTTTGCTCTTTTGGTGCAGAAACATGGAATCCAAAATTTTTCGTTTCAAATCTACTTCTGTACAAACCACTTAAAATTAGAATCAGTATTGGTGTGCAACATGGAACAATCAAAAAGATATGATCTCGCAAATCCAGACTTTTTAAACAAACAAAACCTTTCTACATTACTTATCCGGGCATGGTCTGCTAGGGATGTCAGCTTTCAATGTAGTAATCAGTGCTAAAGCTTGTCATCTGGCACCAAAGATGATTTAAAAACCACAACAGCACACTCTCACCATTGCATACCACATGACCACTGCACAATCCACCCACCATTATACAAGAGTGAATGACTGTGCCCACCCACAAACACATCAACTTCAGGGATTTCTGCAGCCATTTCTTTATCTTTTGCCAATCCTGAGTGGCCCACAGCTGTGTGTGAATGTGTGTTTGTGAGGTTGTTTATATCTTTTTAAATTTTTAATAAAAAAAAATTTTTTTTAATGTGAATTAAGAATGCGATGAAAACCCAAACCAATGATGATATTGATCCCCTGTTGAGTCAATTTCTGGGCTACTTTGCGGATCGAATGCACTTCATCTTCGAATGTGAGGTACTCTGTGGTTTGTTAAGATCAAAAATGAATGTTTTTTTGGCGCCAATCGAAGGTGGCCTGTCGAAGTTATAATGGTGGCTCGAATAGTCGATTTTATTCTTAAAAACTACATAATTCAGTTGAAAATGTCAAAATATTATTATTTAAGTACTTTCTAATTTTAATTGTGATGATGTGGGAATTCCATTGAAAAAAAAAGATGAAGACAATGATGTTGTGCAAATTTTGTCTAAAATTAACATTTTATTGCTCAAAAATTTTTATCTAGTTTTATCTATATATTTTTTTTTGTTTATTATCACAGCTTTAAATTTCTTGAATTTTATCGTAAAATAAAAAAGATTTCAGATACATATATTTTTTCAAAAAACTGAAATTTTCGACAAATTCAACTCTGCCATCTAAAACCTAGCCCACCAAAGCGGCTAGGAAGAGATACTTGCTCCCAGCTCTTGTCGGATAAAGAAAAATTGGAAATAGATGAGAGCAGCACGAATGATAGTGTCAAACTCCAATAATATCAAGGGCTCAACGATGGTTGGACACGTTCGAAGAATATAAACCAATTTGGGGATAGAGAAACAATTCTTAAGTAAAGTGAAAGCGTGATAGGGCTCAACTTCTTCTAACTTAGAGCAAAGCCGACGGATGTCTCCTAATTTTGAATCAAGAACGGAAATTATAGTCTCGTGTGTGAAGGGAGAACCCAACACTGACCAAGAGTGGGGAAGAAGCAGTGAAGCTGACGGCAAAATAGACGAAAACAACTTGACATTATCAACGTACGTGTCCGCAGAATGGTTTAAAATGAACAGCTCCCATTTACTGGAGTTGATATGAAGGCCTATTTCATTAAAACGTCAATAATTTTTGTTGCATCGTTAAAGACTGAGCTAACCTGACCGCCAATTGTGGCATCGCTCAGATACCAAATGTTCAACTCAAATGACACTTTCTTGGCGATTTTTTCGACAGCCAACGCGAAAAGTGCTGGACCAAGAAGGTCATCTTGTTGGATACCTTTTGAAGAAGGTATACAGTGATCGCCAGCATGAAGAGTGAATGGATTAGAATAAGCTTCATTTACTAAAAAGAACAAGGACGGCTAACGAGAGGCTACCTGGTCAATAAACGTTTCGCAGTCAATGGAATTGAAGGCGTTAGAAACATCAAGTTTCAAAAGCACCTTAAGGTCAACTGAGTGCTTAATAAATGACCGAGTAGCATGAAAAGCTGACTCATACCCCAAACGAACGCCGACCGCCAACTGACAAGGTAACAGATCTTCTTTGAGCGAGTTCATAACTGAATGCAGCGATAATTTAGAAAACAGACAACGAAAGTTATTTCCGACGGCGATTAAGCAAATACCACCACATTTCTTTTGAAGACCGTACAGATGGGCTTCAAAGAATAAGTGCCTAAAAGGGTCCGGGATTTTAGTGGATGAAACAAAAGAAGCAAAACGAGAAATGGTCCGAAGAACCGAGTGAGCGCTGGCTCCCAGAGAAGGAGATATTATGTCTTTCAAATGTTGAGGGCAAAAAAAATCAAGTTCAGAACCCGAACCGTTAGGAAAAGAGAGGATCACTCTCCTTACCGAAAATTCTGTCAAAACTGGTGCTGCAGGAAGATGGTCAGAGAAAATATTCAACACTGAATCACCAAAAAGATGTTTGGATTTGAGGAAGAAGACCGTTTCGGGACCATTAGGGCATAGACATTTCCAGAAGAAAGGAGGCGAACCGCGTCCTTTATGTCAAAGTCATTGAATTTAAAAAAAAAATGGTTTCAAAGGTAGACTTGAGCTTTTAGACGGACCCTTTAACGTGGGGGGTCTCATACTCATGTCCGGGAGACCAGACGACGACATGGAACTAGACATGTTGAGTTTAACTGAGGAAATTCAGATATATTAGATTGGCGACCAGGTGACGAGTGATGAAGAGCCACTCCTGCGAAAGCCAATAATCGTTGCCACGAGATGAGGTCATTAGAAGACAAAACTGATTTGATTATTTGAACTAAAAAATCTGAGAAAACGACTTTTGCTCTTTTGGGAATACGACGAATGATGAAAGACTTCAGTTTGAGGTCTTGCAAATATTTAATAAATGCTTCGTCGGAGATGAGAATCAATTTGGACAGAGACAGGAGAATGGTCGACATCTGAGCATTGGTAACAGGACCAGTTGCTTCCTATGAAAAGCGCCTGAACTCGAGACAATTTGACGCCCCTAAGATGAAAAACAAAAAAAAATGTCTACTTGCAGCTAATCTTTTGTAAAACTTAAAAGAACAGCATGTAAATGAATAAAGCTGATTAGGTAAAAGCGATTGACTAGAAGAGATATTTTTGGGTTGAAACGGAGGAGGAACTGGGGAAATTGGCAGACTAAAGATGGGCACCATGCTGTCGAGGAGAGGAGAAGGCTGACTAGAGGAGTGAAGAGAGGACGACACAGTAGTAGTAGTAGTAGTAGTAGTAGTAGTAGTAGTAGTAGTAGTAGTAGTAGTAGTAGTAGTAGTAGTAGTAGTAGTAGTAGTAGTAGTAGTAGTAGTAGTAGTAGTAGTAGTAGTAGTAGTAGTAGTAGTAGTAGTAGTAGTAGTAGTAGTAGTAGTAGTAGTAGTAGTAGTAGTAGTAGTAGTAGTAGTAGTAGTAGTAGTAGTAGTAGTAGTAGTAGTAGTAGTAGTAGTAGTAGTAGTAGTAGTAGTAGTAGTAGTAGTAGTAGTAGTAGTAGTAGTAGTAGTAGTAGTAGTAGTAG
The DNA here is from genome assembly GCA_964035795.1 of Pterobdella sp. o SKG-2022. NCBI lineage: Eukaryota > Metazoa > Annelida > Clitellata > Hirudinida > Piscicolidae > Pterobdella > Pterobdella occidentalis. The sequence goes on from OZ038327.1 coordinate 6,778,636, forward strand.
TAGTAGTAGTAGTAGTAGTAGTAGTAGTAGTAGTAGTAGTAGTAGTAGTAGTAGTAGTAGTAGTAGTAGTAGTAGTAGTAGTAGTAGTAGTAGTAGTAGTAGTAGTAGTAGTAGTAGTAGTAGTAGTAGTAGTAGTAGTAGTAGTAGTAGTAGTAGTAGTAGTAGTAGTAGTAGTAGTAGTAGTAGTAGTAGTAGTAGTAGTAGTAGTAGTAGTAGTAGTAGTAGTAGTAGTAGTAGTAGTAGTAGTAGTAGTAGTAGTAGTAGTAGTAGTAGTAGTAGTAGTAGTAGTAGTAGTAGTAGTAGTAGTAGTAGTAGTAGTAGTAGTAGTAGTAGTAGTAGTAGTAGTAGTAGTAGTAGTAGTAGTAGTAGTAGTAGTAGTAGTAGTAGTAGTAGTAGTAGTAGTAGTAGTAGTAGTAGTAGTAGTAGTAGTAGTAGTAGTAGTAGTAGTAGTAGTAGTAGTAGTAGTAGTAGTAGTAGTAGTAGTAGTAGTAGTAGTAGTAGTAGTAGTAGTAGTAGTAGTAGTAGTAGTAGTAGTAGTAGTAGTAGTAGTAGTAGTAGTAGTAGTAGTAGTAGTAGTAGTAGTAGTAGTAGTAGTAGTAGTAGTAGTAGTAGTAGTAGTAGTAGTAGTAGTAGTAGTAGTAGTAGTAGTAGTAGTAGTAGTAGTAGTAGTAGTAGTAGTAGTAGTAGTAGTAGTAGTAGTAGTAGTAGTAGTAGTAGTAGTAGTAGTAGTAGTAGTAGTAGTAGTAGTAGTAGTAGTAGTAGTAGTAGTAGTAGTAGTAGTAGTAGTAGTAGTAGTAGTAGTAGTAGTAGTACTATATAGTATATAGTATATATATATAGTAGTAGTAGTAGTAGTAGTAGTATTAGTAGTAGTAGTAGTAGTATAGTATATATAGTAGTAGTTGTATATAGTAGTAGTAGTAGTAGTAGTAGTAGTAGTAGTAGTAGTAGTAGTAGTAGTAGTAGTAGTAGTAGTAGTAGTAGTAGTAGTAGTAGTAGTAGTAGTAGTAGTAGTAGTAGTAGTAGTAGTAGTAGTAGTAGTAGTAGTAGTAGTAGTAGTAGTAGTAGTAGTAGTAGTAGTAGTAGTAGTAGTAGTAGTAGTAGTAGTAGTAGTAGTAGTAGTAGTAGTAGTAGTAGTAGTAGTAGTAGTAGTAGTAGTAGTAGTAGTAGTAGTAGTAGTAGTAGTAGTAGTAGTAGTAGTAGTAGTAGTAGTAGTAGTAGTAGTAGTAGTAGTAGTAGTAGTAGTAGTAGTAGTAGTAGTAGTAGTAGTAGTAGTAGTAGTAGTAGTAGTAGTAGTAGTAGTAGTAGTAGTAGTGCACCAACAATCATCGTCGCGGGGTATTTTAACGCAAAAATCGGCATATGAGAGTCAAACGAGCAGTGTACAGGCAACTATGGAAGCGGATTTTGTGACTCATAACTACATCAATGCATCATCATCATGAGCTTAAGACTAAGACGACGAGAAGAACTATTTAAAAGTCCAAGTCTTCATCGAGTCTTATAATGTTCAATGTGTCCATTTGATATAAACCTCCAAATCAACACAGCAACACACGTAAAACTTTACATCACCTCACTACACCACACACACACTTTATGACTCTACCATACCACAACATTCCTCACATAATTACGCCTTGAAACACCATCCTACCTGTTTTGGAAAGAGTAGGCACTTCACTAGTAATATATCCAATGATCCCCACTTTTCTCGTTCCAAATTCCACCACTATATGGTCCTTTAAATTGTCTTTTATGAATGCTGGAACCTGGGTACATTATTGATGCAAGTAATCACTATTTGCATTGTTTAATCAACCGTCTGCTCATCTACATAACCAACCATCAGCACATTTATGTATCTATCAATAAATAGGCCCATCGATCTATCAACCCACCCATCCACTCTCCCTCCCACCTCATCAGTGATGATCAGATTAGAACAAAGGATAGGCACAGTAACGTTTGAGAAAAACAGCCTAAGCCCTTCCACTCCATTGTCGAATTCGTGGTTGCCTAGGGCCTGTTTGCAAAGCACAACATCATATAACAAAAACATGCCAGCCGTCCACTCAGTAACATTTTCTTTAAAATCCTTACTCAGAACTCACAACTTCGTGGCAAGTTACACCCATGTAGCATTCCACATAAGTGGGTTTGCCCTGTTTTGCATCAAGCAAACGAGTGATGATGAAACACGTTGCACTCACAAAAAACCCTACAACAACATGCTAATTGGCTTCAACAGAGCACGAACAACAGTCACCCACCATAGCTGTGTAATTGAGTTTGTTGAGAAAGAAGGAAGCGGCAGCGCCTTTGTAAGTGAAAAACCATGGAGTACCCTGGAATTGGTCGCCTGCGTCTAAGAGCAACACGTTAGACTCCCTGCCTCTCACCTGCTTGGCATAACTGCCTCTTCTCACCACTCCTCCATAACACCTTGCATTTAAGATGCCGTTTATATTATATATTCTCATGTACAAGCTTATCTTACCTGGCACTTTCAGAAGAAATTTCAAATAAACTTGAAAAGAGTTGATTTTTTTTGCACACATTCATATTATATATTTTCATTATCGTCCTCATCACCATCCCCATCACCAACACTTACGTTTCACCAGCTTTGCATGTAGCTCCTCTTGCATTGAACATCTCGAACCTAGCGTGGATGTCATTAGTGTGGAAGATGGTCAACTCAAAAGAACCTGAAGGTATATACAAAAGTAAATAAAATGGGATTATAGAGTAAAGTATAAGTTTGGTAATGATGTAAGATCTAACATGTGATGGTGTAGAAGAGGTGTAGCAAGAGTATGGTCTTGAACATCTCTACTTTATAATGCCGTCAACAGTCCCTGAGTTGTGAGTGTTATGATGATGATGAGAATGGTGATGATGATCGTAAAACATTGATAGAGTTGGATATCAAATGATGAAGCAAGATCTCAGCGAGACTACTGCATTGTAAAGTCTACCATCTAGATCGGAGTAAACATACTTTTTTTTTATTGGCTCAGCAAATTATGAGCTTTCCACTACACCGACCTTTTCGTTTAGAAAATTATTTTTCTTTGTAGTACTCTTTTGAACAATTGATTATTTCGAATAATGATGAGTCTGCCTTAAATTCTTTCCATCGCCTCCTTCTCAGACGAGTAGTAGGAATATTCTGGCCAGATAAAATAAAATCTGAAGAACTATATAAAAGAACAGAAGCACTGGAACTAAGTCAGACCATTGCTTATCGCAGGCACACACTACTTGGTCATATACCAAGACTCAATATAGAGGCTCTAACACAAAAAACTATGAACAACTATTACATGTCTACACCTAACACTCTTCCAGGAAGACTAAAAACAACATTACCAGCTGAACTGAAAAAAGATCCAGAAGCCCGAAACCTTTCACTAAACAGTCATGAAGATCTTTTGAAACTAAGAAAAATGGCGAAAAATAAATCTAAATGGAAAAGACTTTATTCTTTGAATTCATAACTTTCTTTTTATTTTTAAGTATAGTCTTTACATAGAATAGAAAGATTGGAAATAATAAATAGTTTATTGAAAATATTTAAAAAGTGATTGCAAAGATTTAAAAAGTGATCGAAAAGCACTGTATTTAAAAACCAATTGATTCAAAAGGAAAATTTCAAGTGAGAATTCATAATACCAATTCAGTCATATGCAATATTAACATGGAAGATAATAAATTTAAAAAATTTTCAGTTTCACACCCTTTGAATAGTCTCTTCAAACAAACACAATGAGCGATAAATGCTGAATTGGAGGTCGTGCCCATGGACCCCTCATAGTGATAAAGTTTCATATGTCTTCGACACGAAGTTAAGCCGCACTTGACTTAACTAGATAACAGTAAACTTTGGTACGAGGTATCGAAAAACTGAGATTCTGGTATCGTTGTCATTTGGCTTAGCGGATGATCAGCGTTTGGCAATGGCAAGGCAAACTGCCCAAGTGTAGAAACGGCAGATCTTGAAATCGAAAATTTTAAGTTGAACATTAGTTCAAGCTAGCAGTTTATTAAAAATTTTTTCATTTTGCTTATTTCTTAAATTGCGCTATAGCAGTATCAATAGTTTAGGCCGACTTCTATTCACCCCAGCTGCTGTGACATGTGCAGAAGTGCTATTTAATAAGCTTAATTAATGAAAGTGGCATAAAGATGAAAACAATTTCAAAAATAAATTAATCTGTATATTTGAAATTCACAATTGTCAGACACAATAACTTGCATTTGGTAGCTTCATATATTATAAATCTTTTTACTCGCCTCCTTATATATCTCTAAGGAGCGCATACTTTGCAGCATGAAAACTTACATTAAGCAGATCAGAGTTAAATTAGTAACCCAGATAATTCAATTTCTTTTCATTTCACTTAATTGATGCTTCGTTCTGCAAGTTTTTGAAATATGATTAGCTGATTTTCAAACAGACTTCAATTTTAGGCGCTTTATAAGTTTCCATTTTTTAACCATTGTTTCACACCACAATGAACGAAACCACATAAGTCTATACACTAATTACCTTAATGATAATTATCCCAACATCCTATTCAGCTCTCATTTCATTAAACTTCCCCATCCCGAGTGATTCGAAGGTTAACGTATGTATTTTTTACTAGTCAAGATTTATCATTTTTTTTGACCTTTCAGAGTTACTTGGGCTTACGCAGTAATTATGGGCTCTAGAAATTCTTGAAGTTAATGCCACTATAATCCACTCGTCGTATAATATTTGAAAAAGCTGCATTTAGCTATGTCTGAGGTGCCTAGCAATCGTTTCATCCCTGAATCCTTTTTTTGTTTGGTCCAAATAATCATTTGAAAACATCAAAAACAAATAAAAGGAAATTAAAATTTTAAGACCGTATGAATCATACCCTCAAATGGTGTACAGAAGCAATGGATTAAGCCGTCAACTTTACAAAGCAAAATAGCACATTTAGTAGGACTACTTGCCTCTTTATATATCTTCTCAACTTCTCACCGACACACGTTCATATTCTCTTATCTATATAAAAGATCATAAATATATATTCAAGATAGTAATGAGGCGGCAATGAATTAAAACTCAGAAGAGTTTATTTACTTTTCGGTATTCATAGCACAAAAAGATACTTTATGAAAGTATTTGATTTTTTGATTCCCAGTTAATTATTTTCAGACATGCAAAAGTAAATTTTTTCAAACTTTTGTGTGCAAACTGAAACTAAATGAGCCAGAGAACATATCTACTATTGGCAACATTTTCACCATAATGCACTTGTGATTGTGTGGCTATGCGAAAATTTAAAGATGTATACAATACATACTGCCTGAATCTCATCAGTTCAGACAATACTCATATTGACTGTTTAAACTTTACGACTATTACGTGTGTGTGTGTGTGTGTGTGTGTGTAGGCACGAGGTAAAATGGCCTCCGTTAAATTTTTAAGTTTTCACAAGTTTAAAGTTGAATTTTTTAATAGAGAAATGGTTTAAAATGTTTAAAATAATTAATGTAACAAGTTGATAATAATTTATTTCGAAAAATCTCATGTTGGATAAGTACAAAAGTTTAAAATAGTCTCGTATCACACCGAAATAACTTAAAAAATTTTAATTAGTGATATAATTATTTAATGCATAAATAAAACAATAAAAAAGTATTCAAAACTTGGAGAAATCAAGTCTTTTAATACTAAATTTGGATGTAAACAAAATTGGCGGTTGAGCGGTTAAAAGTGAAAAGTATTAATTGCAACGGAAGCCATCAACAAAAAGCCTACATAAAGATTTCAAGAAACTTCGCCTGGCTGATCATTGGTAAGTCAAAAGAAGAACACCACACCAGATCCATAGATAAACTGCTCTGCAGTTTAGTGCACCCGCCTTATGGGGGATAAATGCACAAAAGGAAAGGAAAGGAAGGTGTGTATGTGTGTGTGTGTGTGTGTGTATGTGTGTGTGTGTGTGTGTGTGTGTGTGTGTGTGTGTGTGTGTGTGTGTGTGTGTGTGTGTGTGTGTGTGTGTGTGGAAAAATCAAATAATTATTTCGATACACAAACATGGAGCAAGATCACTTTGTGAAAATTACCGAGGAATCGCCCTACTGTGGCTAGTAAAGTGTTTGGCAGAGCCATTCTGAACAGAATTAGAAACGTCATAAAAAACCAACTGGGTGAAAGCCAATGTGGTTTTAGGCCGAATAGAGGTTGCTGCGACCAAATATTTGCAACTAAGATTCTGATGCAGAGAGCAAAAGAGTTCAAAAAGCCCATGAACCTCTGCTTCATTGATCTTCAAAAGGCTTATGACATAGTCAACCGAGATGCTCTTTGGGAAATACTGTCGAAATCCTTCAGCTTGCCGGGAAAAATCATTCGTATCCTTAAAGCACTTCATAGCTGTACAACAGAAGTGATCCGGGTTGATGGACAGTTGTTTGAAGAGTTTCCCATCAGCGTTGGGGTGAAATATGGATATATGCTGGCTCCTACGCTTTTCAATACATACCTCGACGCTGTGATAAGAGTGGCACTCAAGAAGCACCCAAACAAAGGTATTCGCATTGAATATAGCCATAATGCCCCGTTGATGCATAACAGTCGCTATAAGCTAGAAGAGGCTACAACTGTACAATCCCTAGCTTATGCTGATGATATAATGATCACGAGCGACAAGATCAAAGACCTCGAATGCCTTGTCACTTCTATAGATGACGTTTGCAACAAATTTGGTTTGAGAATAAACTTCAGCAAAACAAAATACATGACCATTCTACTCAACAACTCTAGTCCAAGCCATAACACAACGCTGGCAATACGTGACGATATAAACATCGAACAAGTGACACAGTTCAAATATCTATGCAGTATCTTGAACAGTGATAACACAGTCGATGCAGAGGTTGAATCACGTATCAATAAAGCATCCCAAGTCTTTCGCAGCCTTAGTCGGTTGGTATGGTATCAACGGAAAATAAAAGTTTCCACCAAACTGAAACTTTTCAAAGCCATTATAATACCAACGCTATTATACGGCAGCGAAACTTGGAATGTCCTTCAAAGCCACATACAGCGTCTCCAGGTGTTCACAAACAGGTGTCTGAGAATTATCAGGGGTACTTCTCTTTGGGATAAACTGAGAAACACCCATGTCCACAGCAGAAGCTCTTCATTCCAATTCCAGCACTCAGGTTGCAACAAAATAGCAGTCAACAAGGCAGGCCTCATTAACCACATCCACCAAATCCACAATGCAACAACGTTACATCATTGCCCTATTTGCAACAAGGTGTTTCAAAAACAAGGACTTCATAATCACGTGAAGAAATGTTCCAGAAGTCAATCTTCAGTGCACCTACTGTCAAGTGGATAACGCACTTCCAAGGTGTGTGTGTGTTACCGCGAAACGAGTTTAGGAGCTCCGTAAAATTTGAAAGTTTTATAGTTGATAGAACGTCTTTTTTTTATCAAAAAAGTTGCGAAAGTTTTGGAAAAAATATAAGTTATCGGAAACAAATCGAAACTTTTGGAAAAAACTGATAACAAAAAGGTTTTCTTAAACTGAAGAAAAACCAACTGACAGGTAAAACCTAACATTTTAAAAAAGAACGTACTAAGCTAAACCTATCTTAATTACTGTTTACCTATACAATTCATACTAAATGCAGAATACATCATACGTGCAAAAAACACTGAGTATTGCTGATAACGTACCAGTGCAAACCCACACCAAATCTTCAAAAAAAAAAGAATGAAATAACAAAAATTGGTTGTTGGAACGTCAGAAGCTTAGGTAATCCAACAAAGTTTAGCCTCAAGCTGAAAAATGGGATAGAAACAATGAAACTGGCCTGGCAAACCACATACGACAAAAACACAAGACACAAACAAGTGTACAATGCGAACATTGTGGCTTAAATTTCAAAAAGCAAGGCATCTACAACCATAGAAAAAAATGTTCTACCAACTCTTCTACACACCTGCCTCTGGGTGGACAAACGCACTAAGGACTAAGGTGTGTGTGTGTGCTATTGCAGAAATAGCAACGGTCTGATTAAAACAAACACCATCTTCCCACACAAAAAAATTCACCAATGGACTTGGTATCACCCAAATCAAAAAGAAGGACATGTCCTTGATTATGTGCTCATCAGCCATCAGTTACGAGCGAAGATATGTGATACCAAGGTCACTAGGAAAACAACTCATATCTCAGATCATAATCTGGTTATATCCAAATTGATACTGAAAAATCAACAAATGTAATGTAATGAAGTATTTATAAAGCGCTTTTCCTTATAGACCAAAGCGCTTGCTATAAATTTAATGTAGCGAAAACACACTGTGGAACAGGTGCTAATTGTCGGCCCACGCGGGATCGAGCCCGGTATCTTTAGCTAATTAGTCTAATGCTCAACTATTGAGCTATAGGGAGGGAAATAAAATATAACAACAAAAATCCAAAAAATAACACAAATAGACTTCACAATAAAAATAAAAAACCCAACAAAACTGAAAGCAATAGACATAGATATTTTAAAAAAGAATTGTCAAATAGTCTAAACAAAATAGACCTAAATGATTCAGTAGAAGAGATGTGGAAATGCTTTAAAGAAAGCTTACTGAACGCTTCAAAGCAATTATCCAAAAGAAATGAAATGTCTGAAAAACAATGGGTAAATGAAGAGGTTAAAAAACTTTCAACAGAGAAAGCTGAGCTCTACTTCAAAATAAAAGCCCTCAAACAAAACGGTCATGCAATCCCACAAGACTTGATTAGCATCTACAAAAAAACAAAAACTGAGACCAGAAAAGATTGTAGAAAAGCTATCGACATGTGTTGGAAAGAAAAGGCTGAAGAGGCTGAAAAAACGACCGAACTCACCAAAAAACAAGGCCGTAGAGGCTCAATCCTTGAACTACTGAAAAAAGCAAAACACAATATTTATTTATCAATCAATCTATCCATCCATCCATCTATCTATCTATCTATCTATCTATCTATCTATCTATCTATCTATCTATCTATCTATCTATCTATCTATCTATCTATCTATCTATCTATCTATCTATCTATCTATCTATCTATCTATCTATCTATCTATCTATCTATCTATCTATCTATCTATCTGTCTATCTATCTATCTATCTATCTATCTATGATGACAATGGTGAAAGGCTTCTGGACTTTTGCATCAGCCATGGCTTAGTAATCATAAACACATTATTTTCTCATAAAAAAATTCATCAGTGGTCTTGGAGACATCCAAACCAAAATGAAGAAAGACATGTGTTGGATTACATTCTGGTCAATTAAAAGTTCAGAGCCTTTATACTAGACACCAAAGCACATAGAAATTCTTTACACATATCAGATCACCACCCAGTGATATCAAAAATAAGAAATGACTTCAATATAAACACAAAGCAAAAAAAAGTCAGTCAATATAATCCTCATAATATCAAGACAACAAGTCTATCTCCTGAAACAATAAAAAAGTTGAATAAATATTTATATTCCAAAAATAAAAATGGCACAGTAGAAGAAATTTGGTAAAATTTCAAAAGTTCTCTAAGAAAAACCACAGAGCAGTTCCTCCCAAAAAGCAAAAATCTATTTGAAAAAAAGTGGGTCACATATGAATTTGGCCAAAAAAAAGAGTTTGTTACATTTTCAAATAACACAGTTGCTCCAAAAAGGTGAATCAATCCCATCAAAACTCAAAAACCAATACACTACTGTGAAAAAAGAAACAAAAAATGAATGTTGCAGAGCCTTAAATAAGTGGTGGGAAGAAAAAACCAAGGAAGCCGAAGACACATCCGAAATCAATATGAAACTTGGTAGAGGTGGTTCTCTTCTCAAAACATTAAAACTTATAAGCAAATCTCGTCATAATCAGTATCAATATTTATTAAGTTCAGATGGTTCAACAAAAATTTTCATAACTACACAAAAATTGCAAAGATGGCCTGAACACTTTATGAATTTGGTAAATGTTGACACCGAAATCGACGATGATGCATACGACATTCTGCCAAAAAGTAATATACAATATGATCTAGACCAATTGACAGTTCCAATATCAGAAAGAGAAATAGAAACCGCTCTAAAACAATTAAAAAAAATAGTGCACCTGGAATTGACGAAATCAGCACGGAAATTTTAACCCTAACATCAGAAGCAACGGTGAGTTGGATGAAAGCACTAGCAGATCAAATATGGAAGGAAGAGGCGGTACCACGAGACTGGAAAAATCAAATAATCATACCGGTATTCAAAAAAGGGCAAAAATCTGATTGTAACAATTACAGAGGGATCGCTATTTTATGCGTCACAAACAAAATAATCAGTAGAACGATATTAAACCGGCTTATTCCACTATTGGACTCCCAGCTAAACGAAAGTCAATGTGGCTTTTGCTCAAATAGGGGTTCTAGTGACCAATTAATTACGAATAATAATGCAACGAGTCAAAGAGTATAATACACCTCTATACCTATCCTTCATTGACCTGTGCAAAGCATATGATTCCATAAATCGCAATGCACTATGGAAGGTTTTGCGTCATTCATACAACCTGCCAAGCAAAATCATAAAAGCTTTCCATGAAGAAACTTAAGGAGTAGTTAGATATGAAGGCCAAACTTCCAAAGAATTTCCAATAAGATCAGGAGTAAAACAAGGCGACATACTATCTCCTTTATTGTTCAATCCATATCTAAACGCAATTATAAATAGCGCATTAGAAAAACACAAGAATATTGGAGCAAAAATTATGTATAACATCAAAGCTCTTTTAATGAACAACAAATGTAAGCTAGATAGTTGTACAACAGTGCAACACCTCCTATACGCAGACAACATGGCTATAATCGGTGCAAACTATGAAGAATTGAACTGTCTTATGAACACAATAGAAAACAATTTGAAAATTTTTGGTTTGAAAATAAACATTGACAAAACAAAACGAATGACAATATTGCCAAAACAGAAAAAACTCCCAAAACAAACTTCTAGTAACAATTTTTTGAAAAACATAGAAGTGAAACAATTCAAGTATTTGGGAGCCATTCTCACAGATGAAGTAGAACTAAACGCAGAAGTGGACGCTCGAGTCAATAAAGCATCAATAGCTTTTGGATGCTTAAATAAACTGGTGTGGTACCAGCCGGCAATCAAACACAGTACAAAATTCCGACTGTTCAAGGCTTTAATACTCTGTTTTATCATACAGATGTGAATCCTGGGCCTCACTTAATCATCACATTCAACGTTTAAATACCTTCATCAATCGCTGCATACAAACAATACTCGGTCTGTCGCTTTTCGACAAATTAAGAAATACTGACCTAAGAAGACGTGCAAACATCGAACATGTTGAAACAATACTCCAGCGTAGACGACTTAGATGGCTTGGCCATATCGAGAGAATGGAAAATACACGTCTTCTAAAACAATTATTAGTCAGTAAATTCGAAGAAGGTAAAAGACCTCATGGAAAACAGCGTCAAAGATGGCATGATGTTATGAATGCAGACCTAAAAAGCCTAAATATGGTTTCATCATGGAGAACTAAAGCCCTAAACAGAAGCCAATGGCGAAAAGAGGTCAACGTTAAGTTGAATGCGTTAAACCAGTTCAAAGAAGGTAAAGAAAAGGACCAAAAGGACCGCAAGAAAGAAAACTCAGAGACTATAACAGATCTGAAATGTCTTCAATGCAACAAGGTCTGCCTTAGCAAGACTGGTTTAGCGAATCACATCAGACTATCACACACCACTGACTTTCAAGCAACAATAATTTGTCAATTCTGTGATAATAAATTCAAAAAACAAGGAATGCCAAATCATAAAAAGAAATGTCAAAAAACAGCAACACATACCCTGAAGGTGGATGAATGCAGCTGAGTGAGTGAGTGAGTGATCTATCTATCTATCTATCTATTCATATATTTATCTATCTATTAATGAACGTCACCAAATTGCACCTATGCTGATATTTACAAGTTAATAGAACTTTATTGTCTTTGATTCTAGAACAATTAAGGAGTGGTAATAAATATGATTGCAAGCCGCACATAAACAAAATCACTAGCAATTAAATGTTGCATGCAGTTCTTTAATACACGATCCAGATTGGCTGGACTGTCAACCCACTTGCAGAGAAAAATACTAAAATAACTTTCAAATAGCTTACTATTAAATATTAAATACAGTTTATGAGCTATTTACAATGTAATTGTTTGCATGGCTTCTAAAGAAAAATTCCATGAGTAATGAGAGATCATATGTTTTATTAAACTTCAGTGACTGGAACTTAAAGGGAATTATAGGTTAATTTGTTCAACAAACATTATTAACGACGATTCTTGAGAGAATTTCAGTACATTTACTTAGTAAACAAAATATACCAAAATTTTCTCTGAAAATACTCTTACCATATGACGTAGGCTTGAAGTCAAGCTTATTTTGTTAATAAATGTACTGAAATCCTTTCATGTATCGACAATAAACATTTTTGAATATCGTTTAAAAAGCCATTAAGATGTTTCTGAACATGTCAACAGACAAGTTTCTCAATTCTTGTGGCAAAATGTGTGTCACTCCCCTATTAGGCAATCCCATCCAAGTAGTCATGCTATCAAATATTAACGGTATGTCTCTACCTACCCGACAGCATTTTCACATGCTCTTATCTACCCCAAAACACCTCCACATGCTTCTATCCAACCCACAAAACCTGATGTAGATATTCAGTGGTTTTTTATATTCTGAAGGATCTGGGGTCATGAGTGTTGTTGTGGTCGTGTAAAGTTGTTTTCAGACGTTTTGATTGCTTGTGTTATTTGTGCGGCAGTGATTAGTATTGGGTTGGTTGTGAATGATTTGGTGTAATATTTATTTCAAAATATAATTGACAGTTAAATAAACCAGTTATTTCGTATTGTTTGAGAGTTTCTAGTTATGCATTTATTCAAAGTTTGATTTTTTCACTCTTCTCTAAAGCTTTTGTGGCAAATTTATGCGTAAACGCCCTCTTTGTTTTCACCACTAAATGCATTTTGAAGCTCTATTGATATCGGTAGGTTTGGCCTGCGTAAAATATGTCATCTATGTGGAGGTGTTGCGGGGTGGATAAGAGAATGTGGAGGTGTTTTGGGATGAATAAGAGAATGTGGAGGTGTTGTGGGGTGGATAGGAGCATTTGGAGGTGCTGTGAGATGGATAAGAGAATGTGGAGGGGTTGTGCGGTGGATAGGAGCATTTAGAGGTTTTGTGGGGTCTTCCAAAAAAATTAGCTTGGTTAGATAAAATTAGTAAGACTATAGGATTGCTGAAGGACAAAGAAAGGTTGTTTAGGTTTTTACTCTAAAAGGGTAGCAGCGCCACCAACTAGCAGGCCTAAACGCTGGGGCGTAGATGCCTTTTAATGTCATGCCCTAAACAGGTGCCTTTTAACGTCATGCCCAGGACCAGGAGGCATCATCGATGTAAGAAGAGATCTGTCTGATGCGAGGTAGTTGGTAAAAACCAAAATGAGAGTGAATAAGTTTTGAGTATGGTGTGTGAACATTTGAGATGGATCCAGTGTTGGGTGGTGTGATTACTTTGAATGGAGGTATGATATGAGATGATTTTGTGGGTGCAAGATGTACAGTATCACATGGGTCCCGGGTTGCTTTCCGCATTTTCTGCAAAAAGCAGCTGAGCCCTTTTTCACCAGTCTGAATCTTGGTGGAAGCAGGTCATGAAAAAAGCGGCCTGGTTTGAGGTCCTCTTATTGTCGGAAGAAGAGAACGAGTGGGATGATGATGCAGATTTGGTCTCTTTGTGAGAAAATAACCCCACCACACGTAGACCTGTTTCTCTCGGAACTAGGATTTTTGGTTTGAGTTGCCATCGAATTTTTTCAACCTTTCGCTCAATTTTTTTATATAGACTATATAAAAAAATTGAGCGACAATCTGAAGAAAATACTTTATTTTTTCAAAAAGTTTTAATGAATGAATATAATTTTGTAAAGTATGATAGCCTGAATCGTATGAGGTTGAATTGAAATATGAGATTGAATGACGCAGAAATGTCTATGAAGTTTGTCTTGACTTATACGCCCTTAAAAACTGCCATATAGTGTGATAGAGAAGGGAGATGCAGTGACATCAGACCTTGCAGATAAGCAGAGTGACCACTTGGAAAGGGTCGAAGTGCACACGCGCATGTCTGTTGTCTTTCACCTCCACATCCTGACCAGCCTCTTCCAACATGTTGCACCTGTAACAACAATAATTTATCAAGACACACCCCATCAAAATTCAACCACCTTGTGACTGATGACACATGAAAGCGAAACGAGATCTGCACTGTGCAACTGCCACCATGAGACTCATACATCCTCACCACCACTCTGCCATCCCCTGCTTCAGCCTGATATCATCGAATGTCAAACAATTAAGTATGTTGGATAACAATGTACAAACCGGCTTGAAAGCTGAGAGAACAATAGCAGGGTGGTCGATTTGCATGAGAGGAGAGACAGGGTCGAGTGGCAGTTCAATGTCCGATTGAATGCCCTTTACGTCTATTGGAAGACTCTCGTTAAAATTGCGAGCTGCCCTTACTACTCCTGCTTCCTGCCACCGCCCTTCATGTCATTTTGTACAAATAGTGGTGGGTGGGTATGGGTAGGTGGGTGGGTATGGGTAGGTGGGTTAGTGCTCACCCAGATGAGGCATAAGTGCATACTCAAAGTTGTGCAATCCCATGTCAGCATTGGCGTCAGGACTCTTCGAAGACCTGAGTCTGCAAATAATAGCAATTCAACACAAGTCTAATTAAAATGGCATTCTCACAAAGAGAGGCAGAGTGTGTTGTTGTTGCACGACCACCCAAACTTGAATTTACTAAGCACTGCTACTCCAAAACCCTCTTCAGATACATCAGCCCACTCGTGCCCACACACCTGTCATCATCATATCCATCATCACTATTATCATCGCCATCATCTTCCTCATCATCAGCTTCCAAACACAGAGCATATTGAGAATCTAATTTAGTACCTTTTTTGTTCAAATAATTTACAGTATTTACTTTGGCTAAAAAAGCTTATTATCTCGAAAACCCATCCATCATTTTTTCAATGCTCACCACATGTCACAAAAAACTCGGAGCTACAAGTTTCTTTCAGCACTCGCTCCAAGGAGTGTTGAAAGAAACTTGTTGGTGAACGTTCAACAACAACAACAAAAACAACAACAACATAATTGGACAAGCTTAAAATTTCTTTGAGAACATCATCTTTTACATCACATTACATCCAATCTATCACCATACCTAATCACCTATATTCTCACATCACACTTTGGCTTTTGATCGAGCGCCAGAGAAGGTGATTGAATGGACGCTGAGAAAAACGTTGGTTCCGGAAAAGTTGGTTCAGGCAGTAATGTCGATGTACAAAGAAGCAAAACAAGGGTTCAGGTTGGAGGTGGACACTCGGAAAAATTTGATGTTGGTGTAGGTGTCCATCAAGGATCGGTTCTCAAACCATTTTTGTTTTCATTAGTGCTCGATATATTGTCTGAAGACGGAAGAAAAGTTTTTTTATATGAACTGCTTTATGCATATGATTTGGTCTTGATGGCAGATATTATTGATGAACTAAAAGCAAAATTCATCCGTTGGAAGGCAGCTTTCGAAGGAAAAGGATTGAAGATTAATCTTGGTAAGCCAAAGATCATGGAGAGTGGTGGTGATGGTGGGGTTGTTATCTTGGCTAAGATTGATCCATGTAGTGTGTGTGGAAAGAAGGCTAAGGAAAATTGTGTGAGGGGCAAGACATGTAAGAAGTGGGTTCATGAGTGGTGTTTTAGGGTGAAGAGAGTTATTTGTAATATGAATGGAAATTTTGAATGCAGGGTTTGTATAAATGTTTCAAATGAGGTATGTAATAATGTTTTAAATGTTTGTCTGAGTGAGTTGGAGAGGGTGAATAGTTATTGTTATCTAGGGGATAATATGAATGGTGGAAGAGGAATAAAGCTAGCTGTTACGCGCTTGAGTGGGCTGGGCTGGAAAGCATTCAACAGTATGTCTTCTGTTATGTGGTAAAAGACACACATAGATTATCAAAAGACAAATTTATAGAACATGTGTGAAACCTGACATATGGCTCAGAAACTTGGGTTGTAAGGTCCGTTGAAGAGAGTATGTTGAGAAGAGCAGAAAAACGGATGGTTCGAATGATGTGTGGTGTGCAGCTAGCTGATGGCGTGAATATAAAAGCGTTGATGGCTAGATTTGGGTTGGATAATACGAATGTTGAAATGGTGAGACAAGGAAGTTTGAGGTGGCTGGAGCATGTTGTAAGGAAAGGGGATGATGATTGTGTTAAGCAGGCGTGGAAGTTTAAAGTGGAAAGCAGTAGAGGAAGAGGAATGCCAAGGTAAGCTTGGAAAAATATGATGGAAAACCTTTATCGTGGGTTTGGATTAGATCTTGAAGATGCCTATGACAGAGTAAAATGGAAAGAAAGAGTTAGGTGATGGGATGAAGTCAGTGACCCTTTGGAAAAAGGAAAGATTCTGACTCTAATGAAATGATGATGATGATGACACCCATCTCATCGCATCACATCCATATCACCACCCTTAATCACCCATATTCTCACATCAAACTCATACCTTCAAATCACACCCATGTCATCACATCACATCCATACCATCACATCATATCTATATCTTCAAATCACATGAGTATCTTCAAATCACATCCACATTTTTAGATTACACCCATATCTCTAAATCACAACCATATCCCACTACATCCATACCATTAAATCACATCACATCCATATCATCACATCACATCCATATCATCACATTACATCCATATCATCACATCACACCCATATCATCAAATCACATCCATATCATCACATCACATCCATATCATCACATCACACCCCATTGCACCACACCATACAACACCTCATTCTGGGCCATGTCGCGTGATGTGTTGTTGTGGTTGGGTCTTTCGAGGCAGCCAAACTGGATGCCATAAGTAGCGTTCCTACACAACACATTCGTCTGAAACTCTGCCTTCAACAACTTGTGGCTCTCCTTCCAGTCAACCTGCAATCACTTGCATTTCATCAATCGTTAATGACACACTTTGAAACCACCTCAGTCTGAAAGACCAAGAACGGAGAGTCTGCATCGAGCACAATGAACTGCCACATCTTGCTCTGCTCACCTATCTTCCTTCTCACCTGAGTGAACCCCTCCGCTAGTGAACCTTCTCATGAGCTACAAAAATCAAATATAAAACCTTCAATACGATCCTCAATGGTCCATCCTCCACCACTGCCATCTCCTCCACTCCACACTGCACCACCCTGCATCATCAATGTCTGTGTTAAGTAGTGTGCATCTTATCGATAAATGAAGCAGACCCTGTTTGTGCATGGTAGGGCATCACATCCCAAGCGTCCCAGAACAGTGGCACGTCATCATACACCACCAGCCTATTTCCGTCACCCTTCAGTGCATTCCTTTGTGTGCGTGAATGTGTGTGTATATGCGTATGTGTATGTGTGTTCTCACCTGGAGCTTGAAGCCTCATACATCTCCTTCACACGACCTTCCGCATCGACCACGGCACTCAGAATTCCATTCGAGAGTTTAAAGCTGCCATCAGGATTCTGTATGTGAGAAGTGTGATGAAAAGGTGTTGAAGTGTCAAGAGGGGATTAACCGATGAAAGGGTGCAATGGTGTTGGGGGGTGATGATGCTGCATGAACTCAACAGACCCTTCCATCTCACCAGACCTGCTCAATGTGGGTTGAAAAAATGTTTATGAGATAATTTTATTTATTTTAATGGTGAACACACAGTAGGCTTCGTGTGGATGTAATTTGCATGGCTGCTTGAAATGCTCTCCTTTGACAGAAGTTCTTACCACTGCTGTCTTCTCCCATGACAGTGTGTTTGTCTGTGTATATATATATATATGTGTGTGTGTGTGTGTGTGTGTGTGTGTGTGTGTGTGTGTGTGTGTGTGTGTGTCTTCATTTTTCGAAATTTATTTGAAGCGTACTTCACAATCTCCAGATGATTCGCCAAGAAATTCTGAAAAAATCTTTTTATCGTTTGAAGAAGAATGATTGGGTCAGCCAACCTTTTTGTTACCAATAAATACAATCGAGTGGATCCGCACAAACCATGTCTAGCTTTCTTTTATCATTCAATATGAACTCATTCCAAGTCATTTTTGGGCCTACCAGGCTTCTTGCAAGTACCTAAGAAGCCTGGTAGGCCTAAAAAGACTTGGAATGAGTTCATATTGAATGGTAAAAGAAAGCTAGACATGGTTTGTGCCGATCCACTCGATCACTCTGAATGGAAAGGCCGACTCGAGCTAGAACTTTCAAAAAGCCCAGCCCTTGGTAAAGGTTCACGGGCTATAAAAAAGATTTGATTGATTGATTGAAATACAATCAACTATGTCTGATTATACTTCTGTCTCAGGGTTTGACAACAGTCGCCTAGGTTATTTATATTACTTATGGAACAATTCATCTATGAGCTATTCTACTGCAGATGAATTTTATAGACTTCCAGCATGAAGTGAAACTTTAAATTATCTAATTCAAGATCCGTTGATCCATACAGTTTTCCTCATTCACTTGTCACTTGTAGCAAAGATCGTGTCGCTTTCTACAGGCACAGTAGAAATAGCTAAAAGTACTTATTGGGTTTATTTGTTAGAAGTGCATACCGAAGGTGGGTATGTGCCATTAAAACCCAGTGTGATGGTGTTTACTTACAACGATAAAATTCACAACAACACCTACCCAGATCTGCCCTCCTAACTTTTGGAACAAGATGCCTGCCTTGACAGCCACATCTGAGATGATCAAATGAAATCATGGTCATGTGACAATATGACACTATCAACCCACCTTCGTAAGTTTTTTTGGCGTCCTCATAAACCTGTGTACAAAATCATTATCATTATCATCATCTTCATCAATATCATCATCATCACCATAGAGATGCCACTACCAGGCAAAATATCATGGAACTGGTTGAGAAGAACCAACTTCCACAACTCATCCATCTCTCTATCCATCCATCCTTTCACCTTGTCCTTCCTAATGTGTTTGTGTGTGTGTTTATAATTAATACACAATTTAAAGATGATCATGAACTCCACCACACCAACATCACACCAGGTGATATTTAAGAGTCTGTAACATGAGACACTCTCCACCACATCAACATCCCACCATGTGGTATTTAAGAGTCTGCAACATGAGACACCCTCCACCACACCAACATCCCACCATGTGGTTGTGAAACGTCCGAAAGAGCAGACACGGAGCACCATTTCTCCCAGATGCGAAGCACTTGTTGGGGATCTGTTGCCAAGGTGTCGGAGGGTGTCGGTTGCAAGGGTGGGCGGTGGATTCGTGGGCAGTCATACACGATATGCTCCGTAGTTTCTTCGCTGAAACCGCATTTTCTGCAGACTAAATCAACTGTTTGCCCAATAATGTGCAGCCAATACTTCAGATCGGGATAATGGCCACTCCTCAGTCAGCTCACCGTCGTCTCCTCTTTCCTTGAAAGCTTTGCTTCACCTCGGTTGCTATACACCCTGCGGAGTCTCTCATGAGTTAAAGAGTTTTTTCTTGTTGCCTGTCAGCTTGTCGCTTTCACCGAATCATAATAGTGACCAGCACTCGATTGGTTGGCTGCTGTCTCTTTCTTGGCTTTCACGTCCACAAGCTCGTTTCCAGCTACCCCACAATGACTTGGGCACCAGGTAAAGGTGACTCGGCAACCCTTATTGTTTAGGGTAGAAAGGAAGGTGAGGATATCTCGTTCGTCTTTCTGCTTCAAAGGAGCGGCTGGGAGGAGGTTCTGAAGGCGCATGAAATCCGACTGGCTGTCACTGACTATTTGGGCTTTTCAGATGCTGGTTTCTTCCGCTTGGATCTCCAGCACCTTCTTTACTGCTTTCATCTCAGCCTGGAAAGACAAGCACTATTTGCCAGCCGGTATGGCATAAAAACGATGGACCGTAGGGTCACTTGGATGGCCGGTGGTGACTATGATGCCGTCTCCGCCTATAGCATTACCGTCTATCGCTGAACCATATGTAGATGATGAGGCTGAATGAGCTCCAGTACTCAGCAAGTTACTGCATCGCTCAAGCTCTGTTTTGGTCTGCGTCGCCCTTGGTTCCCTCAACCTCAAAGACGTGGTTCACTGTTTACATACAGAGACAGAAGGTTAAGAGCTTGTTTTATCTGCGTGCACCCGAAGATGAATCTCCAAGTTTGAGTTGTTTTCATTCGCCAGCTGGTCTTCTTCGTGCGTTGGCGAACCTCTGTGAAAGCCGTCTGCTTTTTGAGATTTTCGTCAGACGAAAGGCTTTTTCCATGGCTATGGCATTCAGCTGCGTCGCTCTTGTTTTGATGCTGGAGAGGTTAGCTTCTGCAAGATGGCTTCCACCGAGGTAGTTTTTACTTGGCTTGTGATGGCTCGTTTTGCGTATCTTTGGCATGCTTTCAGGTTCTTCATTGTTCAAGACGAAATCTAGGACAGCCATGCCCCCGCTGCGTATTCGACTAATGACCTACCAGTGGCGATGTAGGTTGTCCATAAGACAGATTTCTCGTAACTCCATTCTGCTGACACCAAACATCGCAACGCTCGGGTTTTTTGCTTCATCTTGCTGCTGACAATTGAGGTATGCGGACCGAAAGTGAGCTGTCGATCATGTGACTAGCAGAAACTTTGGGTACGGTTTGTATTTGATCTGTTGCCCGTTGAGATGTGAGGTTGGTCACCAACTTATTTCATGAGTGCTGGCGGTAAAAAATGAGAACTCCGACTTTTGGGCCGATATTTCCATCTTCCACAGTGTGCCCTGATTCGAAATTTCGTCCAAAGCCAGCTGTAGTTTTTCCTCTGCAGTCTTCAAGTCAGTGTCTTGCACCTATACTGCAAGATCATCAGCGAGAAGACAGACATGGAGGGCTGTGATCGATATGGCAAGGTCGTCTATGTAAAACAGGTAGAAGAGCGGTGACAGGATCGACCCCTGGGGGACACCTTGCTTCCGCACGACGGTTTAGTGATGATGGTAGATGGTTTGGTGGACTAGTGATGGTGGTGGATGGTTTGGTGGACTAGTGATGGTGGTGGAAGGTTTGGTGGAGTAGTGATGGTGGTGGATGGTGAGACACTCACATAATAGGATGGTCAAGAAGCAGAGATGCCAGCAGACATTCTAGCAGATGCATCAATTTTTCAAATTGTTTGTTGCACTTCTTCATCTTTGTTTTGAACGTTAAATTATCTTATGAAAACTTCCAAAATAAAAAATATTTTAATTGCAAAATTCTTTTTATCAAAATTACTTTTAACACCACAACCATCACTCCAACAACCTCACCGCCCAACCCACCAAAGCTTGTGAAGTGTATGTACCATTATGAAGTTCCAGAAACAGCTCCCCTCTCCAGTCACACAACATTTCATTACGATCTCCCTGGTAAGGAAAGGAAGCCTTGCAGACCTCATCAAAAAATAAATCCACATTGGAGTGGCAAGCCCTGTAGTGACATCTCTATCTATATAATGTAGACAATTAAAACTAAGGTAAGAATCCAAACAAACAATATGTCTGTAGTTAAACACTAGATTGGCTTAACCGTCTGCACAGTCAAATAATTTAGACAAAAAGACAAGCATCTAACTTGGGCAGGCCATCTACATCTCGCAACCGCTGCAGCTTCTCCAGCATATCTTCCCTGCAGTCGTGAATTTGTTTGATTTTATATATATATATCACTATGTATCAATATGAGACTGTCAATGCATCTATATATGTCTGTCTATGTGTTTACATATGTCTTTCTATGTATCTTTATTTTTTTTCTTATGTATCCATATAAATAAAAAAAAAGCGAACAAAGAATCAGAAAAAGATCTAAAATGCCCCCATTGTGATAAACTGTGCTTAAATAAAACTGGATTAGCAAATCACATTAGAAAATTGCATACAACTGTTTCATATAAAACATAACTTTTTCAATTTTGTGGGAAACAATTCAAAACACGAGGAGTGCCGAACCACATCAAGTTGGAAAGCAGCCTTTGAAGAGAAAGGATTGAAGGTTAATCTTGGTAAAAAAAAAAGTCATAGAAAGTGGCGGTGATAGTGGGGTTGTTGTTTTGGCTAAAATTGATCCATGTGGTGTGTGTGGTAAGAGGGCTATAATCAATTGTGAGAGGTGCAAGACGTGTAAGAAGTGGGTTCATGCGCGGTGTGCTAGAGTAAAGAGAGTTTCTAGTAGCATGAATGGAAATTTTGAATGTAGGGTTTGTATGAATAGTTCAAATGAGGAATGTAAGAATGTTTCAAATAGTTGTTTGAATGGATTGGAGGGGGTAAATAGTTATTGTTATCTAAGGGATTATATGAAAAGACGCAATTCGTCTGGATCATCTTCCCTCTTCAGCGCAAATGAAAACGTACAACAGACAAGGAGAAAGTTCTTGAACGCTGGGCAGAGCACTTCAATTGTGTTCTCAATCTTCCACCATTAACAAAGAAGCGATCGCCAAACTGTTCCAAGTTCCAATCAAGCACTCTCTTGCCGACGTTTCTATTGAAAGAGAAGTAGAAAAAACAGTGGCCCAATCATGATCATAAAGCTATCTGAGCAATTCCAGTCTATGTGGAAACAAAAGCTTATTCCACAAGAACTGAAAGATGCTTCTATAGTCCACCTATACAAGCGCATAGAAAATCGTCAATCATGCGACAAACATCTTGGCATCTCGCTTCTCCATCGCCGGAAAGCTCTTGGCTAGAGTTCTGCTGAACCGCTTGATTGACCTCTGGAAGACAGCCTATTGACTAAAAGTCACAGCACAGCGGACATGATCTTTGCAGCACGTCAACTCCAAAACAAGTGTCAAGAGCAGAACGTTGGCATGTATACCACTTGTGGACTTCCGATACAGGCTCAAAAAAGGGTTCTGAAAAATCTTGGTCAAGTTCGGCTGCCTTGCTAGAAATATTACTATAGTCAGGCAGTTCCATGAGGGCATGGGAGCCAGCTTGCAGGATGATAGGAAGTACTCGGAGCCGTTCCCAGTCACAAACGGCGTGAAACAGAGTTGCATTCTTGCTCCAATTCTCTGTGGTATGATGTTCTCAGCCATGTTGACTGACACTGTTCGCCTTGGTGACATCGTAGTCGACTTCAAATTCCGAACTGACAAGAAGCTGTTCAACTTACGCAGGCTTCAGGCAAGAACCAAAGTTCTGGAAGACATTTCCCGCGACTTTCTCTTTGCTGACGACTGCGCATTAAATGCTGGCACACAGTCGAATATGCAGAAAAGCTTAAACCAATTCGCCAAAGCCTGTGACTACTTTGGCCTGACAATAATTATTAAAAAAACCAAAGTGATGTACCAGCCGGCCTTTAAAGCTCCCTACACAGAACCAGTTATCACAGCCAACGGCGAGAAGCTTACAGTAACAGAAAAGTTCATCTACTTCGCTAGCACACTTCCACGTTCTGTCAGTATCGATAAAAAAGTCTTCTACAGAATCGCCAAAGCCAGCTCGGCTTTCAGCAGAGTCAGAGAGAAGGTGTGGAAAAAAAAATCATCATCCTTCTGACCAAGCTGAAGGTGTACCGTGTAGTCAATCTTCCTACACTACTATAGGCCTGCAAAACATGGACTGTGTATAGTTGTCACGCCTTTTAACTCTTTCCACATGCGATGCCTTCGGAAAATGCTTCACCTCAAATGACAGGACAGAGTGCCCGATACAGAGGTACTCCAAAGAGCTGAAATGGGAAGCATTCATGCGTTTCTCAAGCACCACTCAGCTCTGGTAGGCAAGGCATGTACTCAAAATGCCCGACGAATTACTGCAGAAATGACTGCTTTTCGATGAGCTGATTGAAGACAAGTGTTCTCTTGGAGGTCTGAGAAAGCGATATAAGAACATAATAAAGGCTCTTTTGAAACATTGAAGCATTGATTCTAAAACCTGGGAACAAAAAGCCCGACCGGCCTACCTAGTGCAGCACTGTTTTCACTGATGTGTGAGACTTTGAAGCGAGGCGTGTAGAAGAGCAGAAGCAGAAACACCAACCTGGCAAAATAAGAGTGAGTACTGCCTCTCAGTTTGGTTCTACTTCAGCTTGTCACTGTCGACACTGTTAAAGCAATTCAGTCCAAAGATTGGCCTGGCCAATCATCTTCGAAACCATAAAACCCAGAACTTGAAATTGTGATCGTCTTTGCCCTGAAGGACGAGCATCATCATCATCGTCATTTATGCCTCTTTCTGTATCTATATATTCAAAATACTGTAATTAGTGGAATAAATATTTAAAAGATAAAAAAAACAATGAAAAGTATTTGAAATTCGATAAAAGTTATGTTTAATTCGAAACTTGGGTATAAACAAAAATGGCGGTGATCGGTTATAAAAAATATTATTAATTTTTTTTTTTGTTTTTTTTAGAAGAAAATTTTTATTCAACCGTCAAATTTAAAAATAAAAAAATAGTTTGAATTGCTTGTAATAATCAAAAATAAAAGATTCCTTCTTATTTTCTTGAACTTGCGAGAGTACCTAGTATTCTGAAAGCATTTCCTCTCTGAATGGCCATACTTATAGCTTGAAGTAGGAAGGAGGTTGACCGCGATTCTCCTGTTTCTTGAGCTATTTTTTTCCCGATCTCTCTTATCAATCTTAGTCCGTTTGGACCCTAAGAACCAAGAGTTTCAACTCCAATTGGTATAACTTCATAATCCGCTGAAAGGTTGCGGTATTTTGTCAGCTTAGCTGTCTCCGCGCTTTCAACTACTTTTCCTGGAATAGCTGAAAAAATTTGTATGTGGCTGGGGGCGATGGTGTCACTAAAAGTGAAATCTCACAAAGTAAATTGTCATCCCATCTGGACGTTTTCCATCAGAACGAGATACACCATTTGGTTCAAGAATCGAAGGTATATGGGCTGATGACAGAGCTCTCTTTATTATGTCATTTACTTGAGCATGTCGGCAAATTCTTCCAACACTCTTTCTACAACTGATCCACTCTAGTGCCACAGACACAAGTATGAGAAATGCACAAGATTGAGCCTAAACGTAAAGCGCAGCTGATCCTTAGTTGAGATCTGTTCATTTTCAAACCCAAGGAAGCTATAGGAATGGCATTGAGCCAAGAATAGGATTGTTTTGAAGAGACAGCCAGCAGCCTCGCTTTTTCTAAATCTGATGTCGAACTTGAAATCAGCTTATCATGCTTTAGCTTGGCAAACTGCATATCCCAGGCAGCTTGAACACTAGGATTACCTAGAAAACTGCTGTTATTTCCAATATTTTCCAAATAAAGAATCTTAGTAGAGTTGTAGTACGAATCATCTAAAATATAGTGGAAATTCGGTAAGAGCTTTCTAACATGTGTGCTGCAAGCGTGGACTGAGGATAGAAATGCAGGAAGCGTTAAGTCTACGGCTGCTCTTACTCCCAGCCCTCCTAGGGCTACAGGCAAAGTTGATTGAGTCCAATTTCTGTCTGAATTTCTAAATGCTTTATTCCTGAACTTAGTTAAGATATGTTAACTTTAATTGGGTGCAGAGAAGAAGAAGAAGAAGAAGAAGAAGAAGAAGAAGAAGAAGAAGAAGAAGAAGAAGAAGAAGAAGAAGAAGAAGAAGAAGAAGAAGAAGAAGAAGAAGAAGAAGAAGAAGAAGAAGAAGAAGAAGAAGAAGAAGAAGAAGAAGAAGAAGAAGAAGAAGAAGAAGAAGAAGAAGAAGAAGAAGAAGAAGAAGAAGAAGAAGAAGAAGAAGAAGAAGAAGAAGAAGAAGAAGAAGAAGAAGAAGAAGAAGAAGAAGAAGAAGAAGAAGAAGAAGAAGAAGAAGAAGAAGAAGAAGAAGAAGAAGAAGAAGAAGAAGAAGAAGAAGAAGAAGAAGAAGAAGAAGAAGAAGAAGAAGAAGAAGAAGAAGAAGAAGAAGAAGAAGAAGAAGAAGAAGAAGAAGAAGAAGAAGAAGAAGAAGAAGAAGAAGAAGAAGAAGAAGAAGAAGAAGAAGAAGAAGAAGAAGAAGAAGAAGAAGAAGAAGAAGAAGAAGAAGAAGAAGAAGAAGAAGAAGAAGAAGAAGAAGAAGAAGAAGAAGAAGAAGAAGAAGAAGAAGAAGAAGAAGAAGAAGAAGAAGAAGAAGAAGAAGAAGAAGAAGAAGAAGAAGAAGAAGAAGAAGAAGAAGAAGAAGAAGAAGAAGAAGAAGAAGAAGAAGAAGAAGAAGAAGAAGAAGAAGAAGAAGAAGAAGAAGAAGAAGAAGAAGAAGAAGAAGAAGAAGAAGAAGAAGAAGAAGAAGAAGAAGAAGAAGAAGAAGAAGAAGAAGAAGAAGAAGAAGAAGAAGAAGAAGAAGAAGAAGAAGAAGAAGAAGAAGAAGAAGAAGAAGAAGAAGAAGAAGAAGAAGAAGAAGAAGAAGAAGAAGAAGAAGAAGAAGAAGAAGAAGAAGAAGAAGAAGAAGAAGAAGAAGAAGAAGAAGAAGAAGAAGAAGAAGAAGAAGAAGAAGAAGAAGAAGAAGAAGAAGAAGAAGAAGAAGAAGAAGAAGAAGAAGAAGAAGAAGAAGAAGAAGAAGAAGAAGAAGAAGAAGAAGAAGAAGAAGAAGAAGAAGAAGAAGAAGAAGAAGAAGAAGAAGAAGAAGAAGAAGAAGAAGAAGAAGAAGAAGAAGAAGAAGAAGAAGAAGAAGAAGAAGAAGAAGAAGAAGAAGAAGAAGAAGAAGAAGAAGAAGAAGAAGAAGAAGAAGAAGAAGAAGAAGAAGAAGAAGAAGAAGAAGAAGAAGAAGAAGAAGAAGAAGAAGAAGAAGAAGAAGAAGAAGAAGAAGAAGAAGAAGAAGAAGAAGAAGAAGAAGAAGAAGAAGAAGAAGAAGAAGAAGAAGAAGAAGAAGAAGAAGAAGAAGAAGAAGAAGAAGAAGAAGAAGAAGAAGAAGAAGAAGAAGAAGAAGAAGAAGAAGAAGAAGAAGAAGAAGAAGAAGAAGAAGAAGAAGAAGAATCTATATATGCCTGTCTATATAAAGCTACATTGTTTATCGACTGATGAAAGAGCACCAACGTTGGTCCTTGGCCCCCATCCCCATGTCCGTAGAGAAATAGTGAGTGATTCAGTCTGCCCTGGTCTTCATTGTTCTTGACAGTCTTGAGCATCTTATATATATAGTTGTGGTCTCTACAGTATACATTTTGAATCATAAAATAATCAAAGGTATATTAAAATACAAATTCATAATTCTACCTAGAACTCACCTCAGCTACTTTAACTTGCATACCATACGAATCTCCAGGAGGGAAATGAACGAGGACTTTAGAATCATCAATGCCGTGCCACCAGAAAGTGTGGTGCTGTAGTGTAAGCAGTTGCAATATAAAATATATATTAATATATTCAAAAAAAATAAACAAAATGTTTTCATTTGAAGATTTACGTTTGGCTCGAAAAATTATAAAGCTATTTTTATACTAGAGAACTATTCTAACAAAATACTAATTTGAATACGTGTAGGAGAAAGC
This sequence comes from Pterobdella sp. o SKG-2022, assembly GCA_964035795.1. Taxonomy (NCBI): domain Eukaryota; kingdom Metazoa; phylum Annelida; class Clitellata; order Hirudinida; family Piscicolidae; genus Pterobdella; species Pterobdella occidentalis. The sequence goes on from OZ038327.1 coordinate 6,806,273, forward strand.
CAAAATAAAACACCAGCTAATCACCACTCTTCCCAATTGATCACATCACTCCTACAGCTGATCACCACTCCTCTCAGCTGATCACTCTACTACCACAAACTGATCATCACACCTCCCATTTGATCACTCCACTCTCACCAGCTGATCACACCTCTCTAAACAACTGATCACATCTCTCTGAACAGCTGATCACATCTCTCTGAACAGCTGACCACACCTCTCCCATCAGCTAGTTACCCCTCTCCCACCAGCTGATCCTATCTCCCATCAGCTGATCACACCACTCATATATATATATATATAAATATATAAATATATAAATATATAAATATAATATATATATATATATATATATATATATATATATATATATATATATATATATATATACAGGGAAAATAGAGGTTTGCATTGTGGTGTGCAAGAATTGAGTTTGTTTGACAATACTAGAATATTAATAAATTTAAAAAAAAAATTATGTAACATTGGTAAAAAAAATAATAAAAATAACAACGGAATAATAACAATAACAATATAATAACAATAACAACGGAATAATAACAATAACAATATAATAACAATAACAACAAGTTACAGGGAATTTGTTGAAGAAGTTCCAGCTGATCTTCTGAGTCACAAACCTGCAATAGAAATATATCAATTGTACTTCACCCCCACCACCACACTTCCATCACTCCACACCCCAAACTCACCGATCCACACCACACCCTCGCATGATTTGTGGAAGCTGGGCTGAATAACCAAATGTGTCTGGCAACCAAAACTGGAAAATCGATTGATTTATTAAACACAAGTCATTCTTCAGCACTCTTCATGCTTTTGGCACAAAACCTACACCCAGAAATCAAAATTTGACATCAGATACTCAACCACCTGATATCACCAAACACACAAAAAGCCCCAACACACCTGCTTACAGACCACTCCAAACTCCCTCTTGAAGAACTGTTGTCCCTTGATAAACTGTCGAATCATTGATTCCCCACTCGGCAAATTGGCGTCCTGAGACGAACGATAACAATGTCATATCTTTTAGTTAGATCAAAAACTGAAAATCAAATATTCACAAAAATAATAATCAATAGAATAAAAGCGAAATTAATGAAAAGACTACCATCTCGACCCATAGACCTCCAACCAGCTGAACTCGGCCCCTCTCCACTTCCCTCTTCAGCCCTTCAAACACGCTAGGATAATACTCCTTCATCCAACTCACTTGTTGCGCCTGGTGTACAGTGTGGTGACGTCATGGAGGCTTGATACATAGTCATGATTACATGCGATTCGAACTTGTAAGCTGACAAGAGCACAAAGTGAGACAATATTGATGTTGTAATTAAAAAGTGCACATGAATAATAAAAATGATGGGAACGTATACCAAAACTGAAGAGTTTGCTAATGCAAAGCTTGGTGCTTTCAACCAAAATTTTGAAGCGATTAATATTGACAAGTAACGAAAGTTGACCTGAGAAAGGGCAAAAGTGAAGTGGGGATAAGTGTGGATGAGAGAGAGGGTGGTGCTGAACGAGCGACAACACTTTCTCACTGTCTCCTTTAGGGGCCACAGCCATGCTGGTCAAGTGCCGTTTCAATTTATATTATATCTATGTATGTGTGAAATGGTGAGGGTGATGATGATGATGATGACGAAATGATTATGATGATGAGGTTGTTTTTTGAAGTCATTTCAGGCGCCTGAGAATGATCCACAGAAGCGCTAGACTCGCTGGTGAGAGGCTTTTAAGTTCTCCGAAAGAGTTGCCCAGCTGCCGGTAATACCTTTCTAACATAAATGTAGAGCAGCGGAGCCACAGGTGTTCAGTAGACTCTTCCTCTTCGCCGCACAGCCGGCATTGGTCATCTTCACATTGCCCCGTCAGACGGTGCTATCTTGGGAGAGCTGGGTGGTGTCCAGAGCGGAAGCGGATGAGGTCAGTGAGGTCCTTCTTTCGGTTTTTTCCATCGGGTTGGGTTTCAAGGTGATTAGAGATGAGAAACGGGGGTGTGTTGGAGGGGAAAGGCGACATCGTCGGTGGATGATTGCGTGTCGTAGAAAGCGCTCGAGGGCCCCACTGGGTTGTGGTTTTGCAGACCCCAATGTTGCCTGTTCGTCCGCAGACTCATTCCCAGAAAGGTCACAGTGACCAAAAACCCAAATGAGTTCTACCCTCTTTCCCGGTAGAAAAGCTGCAAAGGAAACTCGAATGGCATTTAATGATGGGTCGCTATTGCCGAGGTTGTCGAGGGCTTGGATAAGCGATTTACTGTGGCTGATGATGGAGGCTGAGGCCCAGTCCTCATATTGGAGCAGCCAGGCCCTATCAGAATAGATGGAGCTGCTACTGGAGCCGATAGGGGCATGCCATCTGTGAATGGTCAAGCCGTTGACCTGAACCACTAGTCCAGCACCTCCATTTTCTATACCATCTCATAGATCCGTCAATATATACTTGTAAATCGGTTGAGCCGTTCACGAAGATTGTCAGCAGCAGCGGCAAGCTGTTGGGCACTCGAAACTGATTTGGGAATTGGGGTAAAGCGAATATTGGGAGGTGGCGGTAGAAGCCATGGAGGTTTGGAAGTATTTACAGATTCAATAGAGTCTGTCTGGAGATTGGAGTGGGTTAACAAGGGAGATGTGAGAGACCTCCAGTTCTGCCGTTTTAGTCACTTTAGAACTGCTTCATGAAGCAGCTCACTGCTGTCGTCCGAGACTGGGAGATGGGCCCAATCGTCTGCTTTCAAAACGGTCAGACACTCGAAGCGGGATAATAGCGGGGACAGATGTGATTCAAACAGGACCGCGCGGTTTGAGTTAAGCGTAATTGCGCTGTGACTGTTCTTGCCGCATCTAGTTGTACCCTCTCTAACTTCTGGAGAATAGTGTTGTAGATCCAGGGCGCCCAGGCGGGGTCTGTGTACTCTAGCACGCTCCGCATGGTGGCGATGTATATGGTAGGGAGTTCTGAGGGCCTCCAGAGCCACGTAGACCCAACCAGTTGTCTCATTAGGTTTGTGCGTTGCTTCAAGAACTGACTCACTCGCTGGACGTGCTCACTGAAGGTGAGTTGTCGGTCGTATTTCCCCTCTGAAAAGACGGGAAGGGGATTGGTGTTGAGTCGTCCCACCAATGGTGATAGAAGGACACCATGCTGCTTCTGCAGTCTCCATCGTGAAAAGAGCGACTTCCGACTTGAACGTGTTGTGTGAGGCGGTTAGAAGTGCTCCAGCGTACCACCTTATTGATCTCGGTCTGCATGTTAGCCGCTACTTTCTCTTTAATTTGTCCACTTCGTATCAACGCCAAGTCATCCGCGTAGGCAGAGACGAGAGTGGAAGGCTCGAAAAAGCCTAGAAGATCATTGATGAAAACGGTAAAGAGAAGGGGCGATAAGATCGAGCCTTAAGGTAGTCCTTCTTTGAAGGTACTGGGGCGCCCGATGGAGCCATTCACCTTCACGAGAGCGATCTTGTTGGGAAGCCAGGTCTTGACCCATTCAACAAAGCGTAGCGGGATGCCAATGGTAAGCATCTTTTGCAGGAGTTTTTTCCGCCACACCTGGTCATACGCCTTGCTGAAGTCGAAGAACGTAGCAATAGAACGTTCCCGGTTTTTTGACTGGAAGCCGTCCGTCACATTACGGCATGTGAAGACATTGGTCTGCAGTGCAGCGTCCTTTACGGAAACCGGCTAACCAGGGGCTGATCTGGGAGTGCTCTTCAAGCCACCACGAGAAACGGTTGGCAATTATTCGTTCAAAGGTCTTGCTCAAGGTGGAGGTTAGTGCTATCGGCCGGTAGCTCCCCATTAGCTGTAGATCTTTCCCCTTTTTGTGCTAGAGAACGATGGTAGCGATCCTCCATTCCTGGGGACATCATTGGGTCAGCCAGCGGCAGTTGAAAATCTTGAGTAGGACTGGCAATGTTTTAGACGAAAGGTGTTTGAGCAGTTCAGGTGCTATTCCGTCGGGTCCAGCGACTTTACCGGGCTTCAGTTGACGTAGAGCGCATTGGAGTTCCTCCGCCGAAAACACGCATTCTAGCAACTTTCGGGAAGAGTCCTGCATTCTAAAAACATCTCTTCGAAGCTTCCGTGTGGTCCTCCTACCCAACTTGTCACTAATCCTTCCGTTCAGGGTCGCGTACTCAATGTGAAGGCGGTGGCTTTGGCTGCGTCAGAGACATACTCTTTCTCTTTGTAGACCATCGTCTTGCCTGCTTCAAGTTGGCCGGTGCCATTGAGAGATTTGACAATTGACCCCGCCAACTTGGAGTCTTTGGCTGCCGCAATTTTCTGTAGGTGGGATCGCCACGCAGTTCTTTTTGTCTCCGCCGTCTTTTCAGCAACCTCTTTGTTGAGCTCTAAAAACTCGGAGCGATTGGTTGCATTCAGGTTGCGCCTCAGCCTATTCCTTTGTTAGAGGAGTCTGCGAAGATCATCGTTCATCCATTGAGTTTCGTTTAGGCGTATGACCTTGACAGGGACGGCCTCATTGGCTGCAGCCTTGAACAAGGACGTGAAGGCAGCTAAGAGATTTTTCGACGATCTACGAATAATGATATTGTCGATACCGCACCGGACGGTCTCCTTAAACTTCTTCCAGTCCCCCTTACGAAAGTTGAACTAAATTCGACGATAGGACTTTTCCAGTTTTACCTCTGGTCGCCATCTAAAGAGAATGGGAAGATGATCTAATTGGAGGTCGTAAAGAGCTTCCCAACTACACCTCTCGACCGTCGCAGGGTTTGCCAATGTGAGATCTGGGACACTGAGTTTGTTCTCGTCCGGGAGTCTAGAGGTTCGTGTCGGGGACCCATTGTTGAAAAGGATTTTCCCATATTCTTCCATCCAGTTATGGATGGCCTGTCCTTTGGTGTCAGGGTGAATATACTCATCGTAAGCAACGTTGTAAGCGTTGAAGTTTTCACATATAAGGCTTGGCCCATCAGGGACAAGCAGCAACCAGGTGGTATGGCTGTTGGAGGGTCCGGAATAATTGGAGTTGTCTGGAGGGATATAAAAATTGGAGACTGAGAATTGGGAACGTCTTGCAGTATGAATTAAAAGTTGTTGCAGCTCTACTGGACTGCAATTTTGCTGACCGAGTAAAGCAGTCTTTGCCCAACATAGATAGAAGTCCACCTCCTCGGCGATATTTGGTAACACTCCAACCTCGGCCTTTACGGACCGCGTCGTAAGCCGTAATGACAGGTGGGGTCTTCTAAGCCGAGTTTTGTCTTTTGGAGGAGCACTCCATCGACTTTCATCTTCTTCACCATGCTGGCAAGTTCTGTAATTTTCGGTGCCAAAGAATCGCAGTTTCATTGTAGTATGGAAAGTTTGGATTGGGATGAGGAAGGGAGCGCAGCCCTTCGACTATCCCAGTTGGGATTGCTGCTTGAAATATTTTGGCTGGATCAGGTTCGGCAGGTCTAGTTGTTTGTTTTACGCAGGTGGTCGAGGGCTGTGCGTGTCTTCGAGGCGCATTTTAAGTGGAAACCTCAGCCGCATGAGCAGCATATTAGAGCGCGATGAGGTCAACCTCCCTTTGCATTCTGGGCAGTATGAGTTTTGGGGTGGACATGGGACTGGCGGTGGGATCTGTGACTGTTGGAGGTTGCATGTCGGGCACGTCCACCCAACGTCTGTTGAATAGCAAGAAACATCGGTAAAGGAGCGATGCGCAAAATTGGTGCACGTGCCGCAAGTTACGGGGTTGGTGTTGCCCCGTAACGTTTTACGGCAGACAATACACTTTCGGGGTATCGAGATGGATGAGGGGGGAAGTGTGCTGTGAGATGAAGCACCACCGGCACCAGCAAGGGTGTTCCTTAGCAGAGGCCGCATAAGAAACCTATAGAACAATTTTGATATCGGGTCAGACCGGAGAAACTCTTGTGGTACTCTCGTTCACAGAAAGTGCAGACCATGGGGAGGAAATCACAGCGAAGGGTCCTGGGTTTTGTTCAATGTCGCCCGCCCGGAAGAGGAGAACTCGGAGACGCAGGGCAGGCGAGGCAACTCCGATCAGAAAAAGAGGGTGGGAATGGGGGCGCTTCTCAGGCGCGAGTCTGGATGATTTTTGATGGATTCGTGGGGACCTCTTGGGGAAATACCATCGCGTGACACCACGGAAAGGTTTCAACACAGTTTCCGAGCGTACGCCCTTCGCCAGTCGGCAGAATGACGAGTGCGATGTTGATGTTGAGCGCCAGCTTCTAAAGTCCCTTTTTTTCGACACTACTTGGAGTGAGTACCGAAAGAAAGCTGCAGTTTCGGGTTGTTTTCTTTTAGTGAACAGTGCATCAATGATGGGGTATAACTTGAAGAATGGATTCTCAAAATGCTTTGGGTCGAAAGCTGACATAGTTGAGAACCTCTTCGACACTTTTTAAAGTGCACGCCCGGAACCACGAGAAGGTGGGTTCTCTTGCCGGGTTGATGATGATGAGGTGATGATGAAGTTATGATGATGATGATGTGGTGATGATGGTGATTTTTGTTGTTGTTGAGCGATGAGTGAAAGCGAGTTAATGAGTTAGTGTAGTAGGGGTTGGGGTTGGGAAATGTTTGAGAGGTCTGACATCAATTTCCACTTATCCCATATCATCAGAGTCAGTTTAGGGTTTAATGCCCGACTACAGGAACGACCTTCACGAGGTGTCGGGCGCAACGGAGAGTTCCTATTCTCGACGAGAAAAAGCGAAAACACGAGATGATGATGATGATGAGGTGATGATAATGATGATGAGGTGATGATAATGATGATTCTGAGCGTGACTTTAAAAGGCACCTGTCCAAGGCATGACATTAAAAGACATCCACGCCCTAGCGTTTAGGCCTGCTAGTTGGTGGAGCTGCTACCCTTTCAGGGTACAAATCTAAACAGCCCTTCCCTGTCCTCTAGTAATCCTATAGGCTTACTAATTTTATCTTGTTTCAAAATAATTTTTTTGGAGGACCTCACACAGACTGTTTCATCAGTTTGCTCTCATCAGGCTAGGTTCTTAGGACAAATTCCTTATATGCAAAGTAACATCCTAGGACCAACATTTACAGACTGATGATGAAGATAGGGCACGCTTCTAACCTACACGGCGAAACATGGGGGTAATTAAAAGAAAAGAAAAAAGATGACGATGATGATGATGAGGTAATGATCATGTGATGGCAATCACCCGTATCAAGATGGCAGTTAGCGACGAGATGTAAGGTATGTTGACTTTCACCATTCTTCTGCTCAAAAAAGTCTGCCCCCATCCTTCTTGCTCTGACGTCATCATTGGTGTCTTTATTCGCCCTCAGCATCGACTCACATAATATAAAGTTCTTACAAATTTCTGCGCTATATATAGTCAAATAGTGATAATAAGATATGCTAGTATGGGTTGAAAGGGGATTCATGGGGGGAACACTGTAGGCTATAGGCCATGACCCAGTTCAATTTTTATAACCTTTGACCTAATTTGCTGCGCCAGCGACACCGCTTAGAGCTACCGCCATACTTTTTGAGAGCACCAGGTTTGAAATTGTTGACTACAATGATGTTCATCATCTCATTGGCTGTAAACATAGCCTGCTTGCCTCTTTGCCCCTCCAACTCCTGTCAAATGTTCCATAAGAGATTCAACAGCTTAATAAGATGAATATCCTTTTGCACATCATCTTGTTACATCTGTGGCATCATGATCCTATGATTCAAAATAAAACTGAATCAGCTAATAAAATTTATTGCATAGAATTCATATGAATTAAGATAAATATGAAAAAACCAGAAACTGTGAAAATAGTAAGTTTTAATGACAAAAGAAGGTAGTCGACCTGGGATATCTGATGAAGCAGGTCAAAATCAATGATGAGATGCTGGATGTCCATGTTGAACACCACCAACTGGGCCTTTGACAACTTGAACATACGATTTTCATCTGGAGGGCAGATAATGTTCGACTCTCCAACCCCGAATAGCGCATTGCATGACATCTCTATGGTGAGAGTCACTCTGTTGTGGGCAAGGTGACTCAAACATATTAAAAATTCAATGCATCTAGTTAAATAAAAAAATGGCTTATAATAATTTGCTTGCTAGCATGGGTTGAGAAGTGATGACGAAACAATTGAAAGACTGTTTATTGCAATATATTTTGATGGTTCAAAAATGCCCCCACATAGAATCCAAAGTTTGAGTGAAGTGGTCATAAATGAGGTATGTGGTGCGGTCGGCCTCCTTGGACAAGCCCTGTCAAGTTGCATCATAATGACACTGCTATGTTCAGGTTAATTAAATTTATTTTTGAGTGTGATGCTTGAAGTTAATTTTTTGATTTGTATTTCTAATTGATTTGAAATTTGGAAAATTTTGGTAATAGACTTCCTATTGTTTTTAGCCATTATATTATGAGAAATTGAAACTGCCAGAGCAATAACTAGAAACCTGAACAGGCTTGCCATCTCTCCACACGGTAGCCTCTCCATCACTCTCCCACAACAACCACACTGCATGACCTTGCCACTCCTCGGGAATCACTCCCTCTACCTTGAACCATACTGTCTTCCAACTGATTAAAATATAACTGATAAATCAACTTACTAATTATATATTCAATAAACTAAATTATTAATTTTCGAAATAATATGAAAACATTGACAATAATTTATATTTAAAAATATGATCATATATTTATAATGATGCATGAAAAAAATGTGTTTGCTCTCAGCACTCACGAAGGACCAAAAGAATCCCCAACATGAGCCTTGGTAAACTGTTCCGGAGGAGTGAAGGGAAGAAGAGACTCACATGTTGCACTCCACAACCCCTTCAAATCAGCTTGATACAAAATGTGCCTACCAATTTAATTTTGAATGCATTTTATAGTAAAAATTTTTTTATCTTAACAACTTACTTAGAATGCAGATTGTAGTCAGTGAAATACTTTTTTGAAATGAATTTTTCAATTCTCTCTAGTGTGAGTTTATCATGTTTTAAAACTTTAGGATTCATTTCAATTAAGAATCGATAAGCCACGTATGATCAGATTAATGACTTTTAAGTTTAGATTTTGCACTTTTAAATTTTTCATAGGTGAAGTTTTGCGATTTAAAATTTTTGTTTTATTGTTAATAATGTATTTTATTTTTTAAACAAATGGATTAGGATGAAATTAATTTATTGAAATTTTTGGGTTTCTTTCATTTTAAAAAACATATTTGGAAAAATATTTTAAAAAAAAAGTAAATTTCTTGTAATTATATACAGTGTTCATCATTTTTTGATAAAAACTTTTATTAATTTTATTATTCACCAAGTTTGAACCCTCTTAGTTTTTAGTGTAGGTAGTCAACTTCTGATGACACTTTTGGCGTAGAACGACTAAGGGTCTTTTTTCTGACCTATACGGAGGGGATAGAAACAGGAAGAAGCAACAAAAAGAATTTTAGGTCTGAATGAGAGAAGTTGAAAAAATGAAAAACTGCATATAATGAAAGAAGGGTGAACAGTAAGGTGAAAGAAGAATTTTATAGAAGGGAGGAATAAGAAGAGTTATCCAGACCTAAGAAGAAAGATGAACTTGAATTTAGGGTTGAGTTCAAGATGAGTAAAGTCACTCCAAGAAAGAATGGAAAAAAGATTCTCTTTTAAGGGTTGAAGAAAGTAAAAAAAAGTTTAAAAAAGAAAATATTTTTATACGGATGAAATTTTTGGTTGCTGGTATCCCAAGTGGGTCCAGAAGCAGGCTGGTAAACGCTATCAAAATCCTAAAGGTTCATATAAGTAATTATTCTCTTATAAAAAGTCATTTTTCATAATATCATGCAAAGTTTGCATAAATAAATATTTTGGAATTGTGCGCATTGCTCAATTTGAAGTGCTCATTATCCGTTATGTTTAGGAGATGAAGAGTCAGCGAGGAGAAAGTTTATTGTTGTGTAAGAAGGCTGCTAAAGCAGTGAAAGAAGGGGAGTCTATAAGAGATAGAATGATGATGGTAAGGTTGAGAGCAGATCCAGTAGACCTCAATGTAGTGGTAGTTTATATGCCAACTTCAGCTCATGTTGATGAAGAGGTGGAAGAAATCTATGAGCAGATAAAAGACTAGAAGGGTTACCAAACAGAGAGTACACCGTAATCTTGGGAGACATGACTGCAGTGGTGACACAAGAAAGTGATGGTATGGTTGTAGGTGATCATGGCCTGAGAACCAGAAATGAGAGATGCAGGCTTTTGATTGAATTCTGACAAGAAATAAGCTTTGTATCATGAATATCTAGTTCAAACAACCAAAACGGCAAGTATACACGTGGAAGGCATCTGGAGACGGCAACAGGTTCCAGCTGGATTAAATTATTGTACAAAACCGTTAGAAAAACAAAGTAAAAAATGCCCATGCTTATCCTGGAGCTGATGCAAATTCTGATCACAACATAGTTATGATGAAAGTGCGTTTACGTTTGAAAATACCACACCGAACAAAACAGCGAGTTTTGTGGGATAAAGAAGCCATGAAAAACTGTGAAACGGTAGAGAGCTTCAATAAAGAAATAATCAAGGCACTGGCTAAGAAATGTGGTCAAATAAACGATGTGGAAAGTCAATGGTTGCGTTAAAAACGAGGAATGATGCAAGGAGCATCAAAAACGGTTGGAACGAGAAAGAAAAAATCTCAAAAAAAACCGTGGGTGACAGAAGGAATGGGGGAGAAGATGCGAGAGAGAAAGTGGTGGCAAGGAATAGCAACTGAAGAAGGAAGACGTATGTTCAGAAAACTGAACAACGTGTTTAGAAGAGAAACAGATAAAGCAAAAGAAGTTCAAGGATTGATGTTCGGAAATTGAAGAAATGGAAAAGAGAGGCCAACTAGATCTCATGTACCACAAAGTTAAATCTCTAATTTCATCAGCAAAAACATGAAAAAGAAAAGCTGGTTGCTATTCTGAATAAAAACGGTGATTTGCTAACAGAACCGGAAGCAATAAAGCATAGATGGAAAGCTTATTTTGAAAGTTTTCACAACGCTCAAAACAAACCGGTTAGTTTAGAACTAAAAGATGAATCACGTGTAGATGGAGATGCTCTGGGACCCGGTTTATTACCAGTGAAATAGAAGAAGCAATAAGAGGGTTGGGTAGGAAGAAGGAAGGACTACAGACTATCATGGAAGAAACAAATTGAGTGCTTAAAAGCTATGGAATGAAAATAAATAGCCAAAAAACCAAAACCATGAAGTTTTCAAGAAAACCTCGCATGGTCAGTATAACCCTTGACGGAGTCGCAATTGAGCAAGTTAAAGACTTTAAGTACCTCGAAGCTATCTTTCGGAAAATGGTTACACCAAAAACAAAAACTAGGGTACGGATTGGACTATCTAAAAATGTATTTACTCACCTTAAATCAATCCTTACAGGTGGGCTCAGACGAGCAACCAAGAAAAAGCTCGTCAAGACCCACTTGTGTGGAGTGTGGCAACGTATGCAGCAGAAACGTGGACCCTTAACAAGGCAGACAAGAAAAGATTGAGAACTGTAAAAATGTAACTGGAAAAAGATGGAGAAAGTGAAAAGGACCGACAAGCTGACTAATGAAGAAGTCTCAAGCCGGGTTAATGAAGGCAGAGGGTTGATGGTGCATATAAAAAGAAAAAAATCCGGATGCATAGGCCATATTCTGTGTAACAAAAATTTGCTGAAAATCGCCTTAGAAGGACGGATGGAAGGAAAATGACCAAGAGGAAGAATGAGGAGAAAAATGCTGAATGACATGATGGAAGAGGGTTTTGGAGCCTTAAAAAGAAAGGCTGAAAATAGAAGAAGATGGAAGCACCTGATTTAAAAAACTTGCCAAAGGCAGAGAACTGATTGATTGATTGATCTTGTGGTTCGTGATGCGCAATCGAATCGAAACGCACAAGCCACAACCTCACAAGAGCATATTTGATTGGTGGATAAAAATTCCCAAAATAAATATAAAAAATTTTTATACGGGTATTATTCTTTATTAAATAATATTTATACAAAAAATTTTGTTTAATAATAAAATTGAGTTGAGATTAAACGCTCAGAATGACGATTTATTGTAACATAGCTCATCCAGGAGTGTTATGCTTGCGGTAATATAGCTTACAAATTGAAGCTTGCGGCGAACGAAAAAGCTAGCAATATTTTCTTTGTTCGGCCAATACGATCTTTTTTGTTATTTATATCAAATAATATAATTTAAAATAACATAATAATTTTTATTTTTCTATTAATAGTTTTCAATGTTTTGTAAAATCTTAAAGTGAACGTTAATATAGGGTTTTTCAATTCAATTCAAAATCTTTGCAATTGCCTACCAAATTTTTGCAACTGACTTTCAAATCTTTACATTTGCACATCAAATCATTGCATTTGCATACAAATTTTTTGCAATTAATTACCAAATTTCAAAAAAAAATTAATTATAATAATCTTCAGGTTTGAGCTGCTTTCGTCATAACTTTCTTCCAATCGATTTCTTAGTAATTTTTATACTATGAAAAAAAAAACTATAAAAATATTTTTGTTTTTTGCAGTTGAAAAGTTATTTATAACTATTGTTTGGTAGACTGACTTGACTGGACTGTTAAACTTTATTTCATTTTTTTTTCAGTTTTCCAAAAGCACAGCTGGCATTTCGGTTTTTGACTTCATCGGCAATTTTTGTACAGCGATGAAGGTTACTGCCCAGTTAATAAAGTTTTTTACTGCTTGTAACTTCTGTCTCATCACTAAACGGTGAGGTTTGTTGGAAGGGTCTTTGGAACAAAGGGAAACAACACCGTCATTTTTTTGGTATTGATGATTAGACTGAAATTGTTACAAGAGGATGAAAACTGATCTACCATCAGTTGTATCTCTTACTCTGTAATAGAATCAGCAAAGGAGAGTTCTCTGTTTAGTGTGAACATCGAAGTTTGTCAAGTTTGTTATGGAACCGATATCTGATGGAGATGCCAAGGGAAGTAACTTCAAAAGCTCCCGTCAAAACTGCTACTAACATCAGTGCTGAGTACCGCACAGTTTATCGGTGACATCTCAAGCGCATTTGGAATTAAGAGCGGTGTGAAACAAGGTTGCGTACTTGCACCCACCCTCTTTGGCATCTTCTTTGCTTTGCTACTGAAGCACGCATTTGGAACATCAAGCGACGGTGTCTACCTCCACACAAGAACAGACGACGCAACGATAGCCTCCCATACTCAAGATGGTTTGCAACGACTAATCGACCGTTCGTCAAACGCATGCGATTTGTTCAGTCTGACCATTAGTCTAAAGAAAACTCAGATGATGGGCCAAGCAATACTAATGCCACCCACCATCAAAATAAACGAGACAGATCTGGAAGTTGTCAACAAGTTCCAGTATTTAGGCTCAACAACAACAGACTCGTTATCGCTGGACACAGAGATCAGCAAACGCATTGGAAAAGCCGCAACGACTCTGACTAAGCTCACCAAGCGGGTTTGGGATAACAAACACCTCACTATCTCCACCAAAGTCAAAGTCTACCAAATCTGTGTCATCAGTACCCTGTTTTACGGTAGCAAATTTTGGGCAACCTATGCGCATCTAAATTCATTAGAAAGCTACAAAAAATTCAAAACCTATTTGCACGCATTGTTTTCAACTGTGGCCTCTTCACCTTATCTACCAAATGTCTAGAAAGCTTCACTGGCTTCCTATACCCAAAAGGCTTATATTCAAAATAGCTGCTCTCACCTACAACTGTCATCACTCAAAAACCCCTGGATATCTCTACAATCTCACCATAATAGAAATGTTCTCCTCGTTAAAATCGAGAAACTTTCCACTTCACCAACCAGTTGGCAGAACAAAGTATTTTGGTAGATCATTCAGCCATGCAGCACTTTCAATATGGAACGCTCTTCCTTTTTTCGCCAATCATTCAAATCAACCCTTAAGACTTATTTGTATAGACTATAATCTTTTCATAAACTTTATTTTTACTTTTAAGCGCCCCTGATACATGCTTATTTAATGTGAAAAGTGCGCTATATAAATGTAAATAAATAAATTAATTAATAATGATGAAAAATTAAGTCTATAGAGTTTTTCAAATAATATTATTAATCCAATTAGATTATACAAATGTACATGTCCCATTAACTGAGGTTGACAGTAATCGACCTAGGTTATTGATACTACAATAGAGTGATGTATAAAGAAAGCTATTTTATTTGGAACAATTTTTTATAAACTGCCAGTCCAAGCTAACGTGCAACTTGAAATTATCGAATTCAAGATCCGCCAATGAAGTACAATAGCCTGAATCTAAAATTAAGGACAACAAACACAAAGTATTTATTAATTGACACGAAGCTTTTCGTAAGGCTAGCTTACATTATCAAATGATAAATACTTTTTGTTTGTTGTTCTTAATTTTAGATTCAAGCTATTGTACTTTATCCACCGTTCCCACGTTTGGGCAGTTTTCCTTGCCGTTCTCAACAAAAAGAAAGATCATCCGCCAAGCCAAATGACAACAATACCAAAATATCAGTTTGTCGATACCTTCTACCGGAGTCTACTGTTATCCAGATTATAACAGAAAAACAGCCTCAATTTAGAGACGCTATCTGGCGCAGTTTAACGTCAGACCTAGGACCACTTTGTTGCAGTTTAATGTAATGAGGTATTTATAAAGCGTTTTTCCTTATAGATCAAAGTGCTTGCTGCAAATTTAATGTAGCGAATAGGTGATAGTTGTCGGCCCACGTTTAGAATTTGATTTATTTATTTGCTTTAAACTTAAAAGAATATCATTAATTTCTACATTATTGAAGTTGAAATAGTTATCAAGATTATCTAGGACTGGAATGTTGGATGGGATAAACTTAGGATTATTAATATTATTTTTATTAGGATCATTATTATTATTCTTAATTATATTGAGATCAAGGCTAGAAAAATGGTTATTGAAAATATCCGCTAGTTTGTATTTATTAGTAATCTTTATTCCGTTTATTTGTGTTATATTGTATTGATTGTTTTCTACCTTACTCTTATCAGTTAGACTATTTAGAAACTTCCATAGTTTTATTTTGATAATTATAATATTCCTTAATTTTTGAGTTAAAATAATTTTGTTTTGCTAGTCTTATAACTTTTTTGAGAATTTTAGTATATATAGTGTATTTTTCATTGTTTAATAAAGTTTGAATTTTTAAATAGTTTATGTATAATCTAGATTTAGTATTTATAGAATTTAATATTCCAAAAGTCATCCATTCTGTATTATAATTTACAATAGGATTATTCGTGTTATTTGTGAGACTATTTTTAAAAAGAGGTAGTAATGTTCTTATAAATATATTAAAATTATCATTCTCTATTCTCAAATTGGTTTATATCCTTCAAACGTGTCCTACTTTCGTTGAATCCATGATATTATAGGAGTTCGACTCTATCATTCGTGTTGCTCTTTCGTCCATTTCCAATGTCTCTCTGTCCGACAAGAGCTGGAAGCAAGTATCTCCCAAATCGTTTCGGTGGTCTAGGTTTTAGATCAGCGCAAGCCTTATCATCGCCATGCTTCCTCTCTTCCTCATATGCATCTTCGAGTCTCGTTCGAATCCTGCTTTTTCTAAGTCCCACATTATTGCCAGCTCCATCGAGTCAGGATTCAGCGCAAAATCTGCGGAAATATTAAAAAGCCGCAAATATCAGGGCTTGGTGGGAAACTTCCATTTTCAACCCGTTGCATTCGAGCCAACGGGCTGATGCGGACCATCAACCAGTAGCTTTGTTGAGGAGTTAGGTAGAAAAGTTATCGAGGCGTCAAAAGACCCTTTGGAGGCAGTATGGTTGCGCCAGAAGATTTCCCTTGCAATTGTCCGCGGCAATGCTACCAGCATTCTCTCCTGTTTCCGTTCTCCTTCCTCTTTCTCAAGTGCAGTTTTTTTTTTTATTTCTATATCTCAATTTTCATTTTCACCAATGTATCATTTGTATATTGTTTATTTGCTTGTTCAAACAGCTGAAACCGATGTATCATTTTTTACTCTCCTGTTTCTTCATGCTGAATTCTGATGATAAAATATTTTTGATAATTGTGAAAAAATGTGACATCGAAGTTTAAATACTTTTTTTAATAAAATTGGATTAAGTTTAAAAAAAAAATAAAATAAAAAAAATATAATCTCTTTATAGTAGAACTTTCTTACATAAATATTATCTATAGTAGAACTTTCATTATGAATTTTTTAATAGCAGGCAAGACCACTCAAATTTACTATCTTTTTATGGAACCCTTTAACCATAAAAAGACCGTTCACAGATTTCAGCATGAAACTCACGAAATTGTCGTTGCTGGAACTGCCTTGACTATACAAATCTCTGATTTAACTCATAGACTGATTTTTAAAATATTTACGCGATCATCATTACGGAAGAAATGGAAAAGACTTGAGCTTTTGTATTTCTCACATTGCCAAATCAATACGCGATTATCGGAAATGAAGTGACGGACTGAAGCCATTTTTGCTTCTCAAAGCTTTAATTATTTTTCATTTACCAGCTCAGATTGGATTGAAAAATCGATGAATTTTTGAATGACTTAAAAGGGAAGAAGGGAATTTGTGATGAAGTTCTGATGTTCAAAAATACTTAATCTTTTAAATATAATCAATTTATTTAAATTGAGTCAAATTTCATAAAAAACTTTTCCAAAGTAAGAAAAAGAAATCTCAAAAAATAATATAATATCCAATATATTTTTAGACATCCAACACCCAGCTCAGACATCCAACACCCGCCTCAGACATGTTGGCATCAAGGAATTCCATCCACTCATCAAGTTCTAGAGTCAGGTTAGATGTTTCTTGCTCTACTCTGTCTAGACCAGATTCTTCCTTTCAAGAGGTCAAAGCTATCATGGACAATCCCAAAAGAAATAAAATTAATACACTTCTCAAAATGCTCTCAGTCATTTTACTTCCCACTCTCACTTTCTTCTCCATTATCATCTATGAACTTGTGGTTTGTAGCAAGATTGGGCGCATGGTGGATGAGTGCATGGTGGATGGGTGCATGGTGGATGGGTGCATGGTGGATGGGTGCATGGTGGATGGATGAATGGTGGATAGATGCATAGTGGATGAGTGCATGGTGGATGGGTGCATGGTGGATGGGTGCATGGTGAATGAATGCATGGTGGATAAAAAGATTTTTATAGATAAACTGAGGGATGAATGAATGTTGAACAAATGGATAAAGAGATAGATGTGTTGTGAATATGCAGATGTCTAGAGAAGGGCAGAGACTTGCACAAGCTTCGATGGAAATTTTGGAAAAGTTGGAGGATTTGAATCTTCTTGTTTATGATCTCCAAAAAGAAAGGTGACACTAAGATTAGCATTCAATAGTCCCACCCATGGTCAATAGTTGTGAAAACTGTACTTTTCTTATTATTATTAAACTTTTATTTTGAAACAAAATATAGTTGAAAAAAACAAATTAGAGTCAATTGTTCGTCTGCTTGTTCCACTTTTTTTAGTCTGCTGCCAGCATTTTTAGTTTTTCTAGGTTTTCTCTGTTGTACAATGGGGTTTCTCTACTTTTAAGGTCATTTTCTAGCACTTGAGTTAAAGTGGTTTTCGGTCTTTTTTTAGAGGGTATGTATGGTGCGTCAAAGTACTTCTCCATGGCTTTTTGAGCAGAAGTGCTGCGGAGAAGACGCCCATGAAATGAGTTAAGTCGATCTTCTATGGTTTTAGTCAAGACCCATGTGGCACAGTTGTAGAGGAGCATTGGCGCGATATATGCGTTAAACATCCCTAGTTTTTTTTTTGCCAATTTTATTTTTTATCCAGAGTTTCCACATTTTGTTCATTGCAATTAGGGTCAGAGGCTTTCTATGGGTTATTTCTCTAGCCATCGATAGGTGTGTAGCGAGCTTTTTTGTTGGTATTGTGTCTAGATTTTTGGAACTTAGTGTTGTTATTCATGTTTTATTGGTATTAACTTTGAGATTGAAAATGTCCATGGTTTTGGTTATTGATGTTAGGTTTGGTACTTCCTCATTATACAAATCAATATCGTCTTTGTTGGACATGCTGGTGGGAAGCTTTGATATCGCTTCACTGAGGTATATGCAGAATAAAATTGGACTTAGACTGTCACCTTGAGGAGCGTCTATTGTTTTATTGAAAGAAGTGGTGTTTGGTTGTTTATTTTTAATGTTAGAGGTGTCTGATAGGAGATATTTTATTAGTGTTGCCATCTGAAGGTGAAAACCTTTTACATATGTCGAGTAATAATGGTCTAGCTATAGCGTCAAAGGCATATGATATATCTATGCCTGTTACTGCTGAAACGGTAAGTCCATATGATGTCCGCCGTTGACCTACCTTTTATGAAGGCCGATTGAGTAGAGTCAAAAAAACTCTTCTGCTGCTTTGCATATTGTTTTTTTTTCATTATAAATGGGAAACACATGTATTTATTTTCTAAAATAGTGACAAAATTGAATCTAAAAAAAAAGAGAGAACATAAAGTTATATGAGAATAAGAAATTAACTACAAACTAAATCAGGAACGAAATTAACTAACGAAAATAATGTAAAAAAAAAGTATAACAAATAAATGGATGTATATTTACATATATATTGTTATAAAATAAAAAGACAAAGAGAGAACGAAACACAAGTATATGACAAACTAAGAAGACACCGCACAGAGAATTGCTTGAACATTACCACGAACAATGGCCCTTGACAAACTTTCAAACAACCATTTTAGTTTCTCTGGGTTCATCTTTAGCCTTAGATATGCGTTTTCCCAAATTAGACAAAAATGAGAAAGCATGAGAACCAAAGATACCAGAGGTTTCAACCGCTCAGTAATGCTGAGAAACGATTTGAAACTTCGAATGAGAATTTCTGAGAAACTTGAAACATCATAGCGAGTTGTTTTGTCCGATTGCTTTGTTCTCTTTAATTTTAACTTCAAGAAAGTGATAAGAAGTTAGTGATCACTACCACAGTCCACCCCTGGGAATGTTTTAGTACAAATTGAGTTACTCTTCCATTTTTTCTTTCTTGTTGTATAATCAATCTGATTTTTAGTCAAGCCATTCAGAGAAGTTAAAGTGTAAAGCCGGTGTAGATGTTGTTGAAACATTGTGTTGGAGAGTACCAAATCATTTCCAATACAAAAGTCAGCAAAGAATTGACCAGCATTATTTCGTGTTCCTAGACCAAATTTCTCAATGTGAGGATATTCTACACTTGTGGCACCAATTTTTGCATTGAAGTCTCCCATTAGTAAAACAACGTCACGTTTTGAAGTCTTATTTAGTACGTCTTGTAACTGTTCATATAAACAATCACTGACTTCCTCTTCTGCTGTTGAAATTGGTGCATAAGCTTGAATAATTGTGATATTTATTGGGTGCCCTTGAACTCGAAGTGTCATAATCCTGTCGCTCACTGGATTGTAACCCAAGACACAATTTGCTATTTTCTTAGAACAAAAAAAACCAACACCATTATTGCGATCATCGTTGTTTCCAGAATAATAGATTGTATAGTTGCCTCTGTAATAGAAATTGTCTCTTCCTTTCCACCTGACTTCTGAATTGCCAAGAAAATCAATGTTGTAATTTTGAAGTTCTTTGATGACTATCTCCAGTTTCCCATCATACATGGATCTCACATTCCAGGTACCTAATTTGACTTTCTCGGAGAGAAAACCCAGCCTTTTTGGTTGGAAAAACATCAGCTACTGACCTTCTTGACGGGTTTGGATCAGCTGCGTCACTTTGTTTGCTTCTACTTGGATCAGAGATTTCTCCTTCTCTGGTTGCATATTGAGCACCTTCAGACCCAGGGGTCTTATCATCCAGTGCTATATCCAGTCTCATGTTTTGTGCGGTCATTTAGGGTTCTCAAGGGGAGATGGTGGAATAGGTCCCCGAGTCCTTCTCCACCGCAGTACAAAAAACAAGGACTTGGGTCACCAGCTTGTCTTTTGATGAAACAAACAAGACCGTTTATGATGTTGGACATCACTTTTGCTCTAGTCATAATCTACATGCCTGCTGCCGCTAGCTTCACTACCTAACCCATAGCTGGAGTAGATGGCTGTTGGCTCTGACTGAGCTCCTCCGCCTTTTTACAGGTATTGTTTTTAGTCCTGCAGGATGTCATCACATCCTCTTAACCAGGTGGAGTCTGATGGGGAAGCCGGTTTAGTCACCGACCACCCGACCATGAGACAGGTAGCACTGGGTTACATGTTACCAGTGGCAGGTCGACCATGATCTGATCTAACAATAGTATAGTATTTTTCTTAATATGGGCACTATGCAGATAGGCCTGATATTTTCTAATTTTGGTTTTTTATTTAGTTCAGCTATGGGTAGTAGTATGGCTGAGTTGACCCCGATGTCTTCTCCCAAGGTGATGGCACGATTGAACTCTTCTGCTATGGTTATTGATTCACTCTATGTGCATATTTTAAAAGTTTTGTGATGAAGCCACCTTGAAACTTTATATTTTTCAATGTTTTTATTGATTTTACAACTTCTTGATTAGTTATATACTTTGGAAAGCTCGGTGTAGGGGTCAACAGTATTTGTTGTGCAGTAAAGTCTTTTGGGCAAAACTCTTGTTCAAAGTAGATCCTCACATCTTTCACCTCAATTCTTGGTGGGTTTTTTCAGATTGAGAAACTTTTTCATATCATCTGGAGAGTTTCCAATTTCCATCAATTGAGTGTTCAGTCAGTTATTATATTGTGTTGTAGCCTTATTTTTCAATTCTTTTATATTTTGTTTTTAGAGTTTTTTGGGTCATTATATTTGGAAGTTTTTTTCAGCTGGAATCATATTTCCAGCAATATCAGTTTTTGATTGGGAGACAATTCTTATAGTTCAAGATGGCTGCGCTATTACTTTTGTTTCAAGTGTGTTCTGATTGGGAAGTGGCTTTGGCAATTTCATTGAATGAATTCAACATATTTTGAAAGTTGGGAAACTCATTATGGGTTAGGAGTTGGTGTGTTTTAATCCTGTATTCGTTTGTGTGTTTTACCTTGCATTTCTAAGTGTTGTTTTTTGTTATGAAATGTGCTAGTGTGTCTTTGATATAGTTTAGTAGTTATAATGGTGATTTTAACAAGCCTATGGTCTCAGTGCGTTTCAAAGCCATTGAAGGATCTTGCAGATAGTAATCTCCATTTGCATTTGATATATATTGTAATATAGTCTATTGTGTTGTAGATGGGAGTTAGTTTGTTATACGTTTTTCTTGTTCCTGCCCAAGTTGTAATATGTTTGGCCTTGTAACTAAAACATGTGTTTGGAGCAATAAGATTATTATCTGATAGGAGTTTGTTGAGGAAGGTGCCATTACTGTTTTGTCTTCCTGTGCCATATGTTTCTACTGAAATGTTTTTTGTATTTTCTAATTTAGAGTTGAAATGTCCAAATACAATTAAGGTATATTTCCTGGGCTGTATGTTTATGGTGGGTTGGAGTTCTTCGATAAAGCAGTTTTCCAAATTCTCATCAGCTAAAGACTTTTCTTATTGCTTTGTAATATTGCAGAGGAATGACCGCAAGCTCATTAGAGACAGAAGACAGTCGGCAGATGCTGGAAAGGTTGAGAGTGAGTTTTGGTGTTCGTAATCCATCTACGTGTCTGATGGTGGAACATAAACTTTTTTATGTTCTTGTTGTGACTGCATGTGTTATTTGAGTTTTTTAGCACTTTTAGCAGCCGTTCTTTCGGTTTGTTTATCCTTTTTTCAAGAAATTTTTTCAATTTTTTATTTTCATTAGTTTATTTAAATATTATTTTTTATAAAATTTCAATATTCCTTTATTCTTTCTTATTGATCGTATATACTCTGAATTTCTGCTCTCGTGAGTTTCTACTTAGTCTTTACAAATTCTCCTCTTCTTCTCTTCGGATCGTTAAGCGGCCCGCTTTCTTCCTCAATTTCAAATCTTGTAGTTTCTCATCTATTCTCAATAGTGTTTTTTCCTTCAATACTTTTTTTCCGGTTCTAGATTCCCTCACTCATCTCTTATCTCCTCTTCTCACCCTAAATCTAAATCTTCCAATTAACCCTTTAAAACTTTATAAATCCATTAATGTCTCCTTTCTTAACATGAGATTCTTTTATAACAAATCTATTCATGTTTTATTCATATAGTAGCGCCCTGTGAAACCAATCAATTGTGCAACCAAAACCGATGATCAAATGTTTGACTTACTTTATCGTGTTTTTTATCTTCTTTGACTCAAGCTTTGACTTTCTAGCTCTTAGTGAGACCTGGCATGAATCTGTTTCTTCTCTCTTTTTCTCAACTCTGCTTGTCCTCTTTCCTATTCTTTTTTTGAACTTGCTCGTGCTTTTTAAAATCCTCTTTCTATATCTTTTTCCACTTATGGAAGATTCTGTCTCCTTTACAAATCTTCATTTTCTTTCTCCAAAACTTCTCATCTTGGTTTGAAATCTTTTGAATTTTTTCTCTTCTTTTAAATTTGGTACTCTCACCCTGTTTATTGCTGTTATTTATCGACCTTCTTCTTTCTCTTCATTTGTTAATGACTTCTCTGCCTTACTTGAATTTCTATATACTCTTTTCTCTCCTTTTTATATTGTAGGTGACTTTAACATCCAATTTAACAAAAAACTATTTTCTACACTAACAAATTTTTTGAACTTTTTGAACTTTTAAATCTTTCCCAACATTGTCACTTTCCCTTTCATTCCTTTGGCAACACCATTGATTTTTTCATCACATCATCCTTTATCAAACCCATTAGTATTCATGTTCACTCAGTCTCCTTCTCTGATCACTATCTTATTCAATCTTCTTTCCCCTGCCAACCCCATTAAACTCTCTTCTACTGTCAAGGTTTCTACTCGCTTTTGGTCTCAACTTAACAAAAAACTTTTCATCCAACTTCTTTCGGCTTCTTCTTTTGGCTCTTCTTCTTTTACTGATGTTGATGACAGTTTTTGCTTTAAACTCTCTTCTCACTAATACTTTGAATGTGCTTCTTTCCATTAAATCTTCTACCTGCCGTCTTTCCTCCTTTAAAGCTCCTTAGTTTGATGATGAATGCGTCACATCCAAACGTACTTTACGCAAGCTTGAGCGTTCTTATCGTTCCTCTCCTTCTTCTTCCTCTCATGATCTTTGACTTTCTCACCTATCAACCTAACTTTCTGTCTTCTATTTCAAACACACCTTTTTTTTTTATTTCTTCCATCAACTCTGCAAACACTTTTATTAACTGAAAAATAATATGAAGCTTTTTGTAAGTTGAACTCACCTTATCAAGTATACAAACTTAAAGACGTTGTTAACTGCCATAGTAACATCATTTAATATTAATTCTATAACGCTTGACAAGAATCATGAAAGTAAAATTTTAAAATATTGAAATAGAATTAACTTAAATCTTCAACTTTATATACTTGATAATGTGAGTTCAACTTATGAAAAGCTTCGTATTATTGTTCAGTTAATAAAAGTGTTTGACATAAATCATTTTTGTTAATAGGCTAGTTTAAATAATAAAAAAAGAAAAGAATAAGCACTTTATGGTTTCAATTGTGGTGATATGGAAGTGCCATTGAATGTAATGTAATGCGGTATTTATAGAGCGCTTTTCCTTATAAATCAAAGCGCTTGCTACAAATTTAATGTAGCGAAACACATTGTGGAACAGGTGCTAATTGTCAGTCTACGCGGGATCGAATCCGGTAACTTTAGATAATTAGTCTAATGCTCAACCATGAGCCATAGGTGCCGACTAAAAAAGATGAAGAAGCTGAAGACAATGAAGTTGTTGACGTTTGACCAAATTTTTTTTTGGAAGTTTATTTATATATTTTTTCGTGAATTATCAGAGATTTAATTAATAATAATACATTCATAAAATCAACTCAGTTTTCCAAATTTCATTTATATAAGTATTACGGTTGCAATATTATGGTTGCTAATGTTTCAAGCAACAGACCTTTCTCACATACAATCTTAGTTTTCTATTTTACTTTTACTTATACTTGCACAATTGTTAAAATTGTCATATCTACGAAAACTTACATTACACTACTTTGCCTTTAATTATTTTGCATTCAGTGGTCTAGAAACTCCTGAAGTTAATGCCACTATAATCATACTCGTAATTGATTTGATTTGAACTACCGTCATATTTGTAACTTTTATTTTTTTTTCAAAATTCTATAAAAAGCTATTCACCTCCAACTTTCAGACATCTTTCTTTCTAACAATCATCTTTTCCGACTCAATCTGGCTTTCGACTCTACCACTCCACTGAAAATTGCCTTCTAAAAATCTCTAGGGATCTTTTTTTTCTTCCGACTTTGGTGAGCTTTTTTTTCTGACTTTTCTGACTTTTCTTCTGCTGTTGAGCACTCATTTTTACTCCATCTTAACTTATTTGGTGTTTCTAGCTCCTCTGTCTTGGCTTACCTCCTCATCATTGTTCTTTTGTTTCTATTAATAACTCTTCTTTTTTGTCCTCATGGTGTTTTTCAGAAATCTGCTCTTAGACCTCTTCTTTATTTTTTCTACTTCCTATCTCCCTTTTTTCATTGAATCGTTCTTCTTCCAAATTCAGATTATTTGCTGATAATCTCTTTTTTTCCACTTTCTTCCTTTTCCTCTACTCTTCAAAAAACTAAATATCTATCTTCATTCTATTTTTTCTTGAAGTGACTTTATGCATCTCAAACTTAATTCTTAAAAATTCAATTCTTACTTGCCTTTTAAGTCAAACTCTCCCTTTATCCTATCTCCCTACTATAAGATTTCTTCTGACATTGTTATTCACTCCTTCTCCACTATTCGCAGTCTTGTTCTTCTTGATTCTTCTCTTTTTTTCAAACTTCAAATTTTTTCTGTTGCTTCTTCTTGTTTTTACCACCTCTGTCGCATCAGACAGATCTTTTCTCATCTCTATGATGCCTTTTAAGATTCTTTATTTGCTCTATTGATCTCTCTCGTTTTAAATTTTTCAATTCTTTATACTATTATTTTTTTTAAATTATCCTTTACCTTTTCACTGAAGTTTTAAACTCTGTTGCTCGTTTGGTCTATCATACTTCTAAATTTTTTTCATATTTTTCCATCTCTTATTGATCTTTTCTGGCTACCTTTTTATTTCTGCTTTTTCTACAAAATCTGTACTCTCATGTACAAAGTCTCATACCCTAACTCACCTTCTTATATTTCTCACTTCACGATCTTCCACTCACTCTCAGCTCTTCATTATCTCTCCCTCTCAATCCTAGGCTAAATCTGCTTTTTCTTTCTTTGGTTTTTTTTTTCTGAAGCTTTCTATTCTCTAACTTTAATTTATCGCTTTTTTCATCAATTCTTATTCGCTTTGTCAAAAAAGCCTCAAAACCTTTTCCTACAAGCAGTTCATAGCAGAGTGCTTTTAACCGATGCGTGAGAGGCGCTATATGAGTTATTTACTTACTTACTTTTAATTCATCAGGAAACAAACAACAACAAACACCTTATCCAAGCATCCAATTTTCCAAAAACCAACGCACCCTTTCCAATCACGTGATCCCAAACAGCTCAACACTGACAAATCGCTGGACAACGCCAGAATTTGGCCTAATGAATTGTTCATCAGCAACACAGATCTTTCTAACAAGCTGGCATTCAAGATCTTCTTCCAGAAGTTCAGAATGGACTTTGACCAAACTCTTCAAGAGCAAGATACTAGTAATTTTTTCAGAATATTTTGAAATATTATAAAAAATGGATTATATAAATTATGACGAAATCTAAATGGCTATTAAAAAAACACTGAACAAAACAGAATTAATTCATGAAGGTTCGAGAACAAACATAATTTATCCCTCCATCCATTAGTATAATAAGAAAGCCTAAAAACGTTCTTGACACAAACATGAAGGTTTATGTGAAACTTGGCTGTTCATGAGCAGAATTATCAAGTATGACAAACTTCGGTCGACTTTCAGGTCAAGTCAAGGGATAAAGTTTTTTCGTGATGCTCTTCCAGTATTTGCCACTGCCGTAGTGCCTTCGGACGTATTTCTCTTACCGAGTGTCAACATAATTGGTTTTTTCTCTTCTCCTCTTTGTCTTTCTCATCACAGGTTGCCACAAAACGAGTTTTGTAAGCGGTAACTATAAAGCTTTTTTTTATAGATCAAAGTGTTTGATACAAATTTAATGTAGCAAAAACTCACTGTGGAACAGATGATAAATGTCGGCTCACGCGGGATCGAACCCACTAACTAGATACTTAGTCTAATGCTCTACCAGCTAAACTATACGGGCCGACGGTTTCAGAATTATAAAGCAGAACAGCCTTGACTTTCCTTAAAACATCTTATCTTGATTTTAAACTTCCGGAAATTTTGAGTTTTGGACAAGCGTGCATGCCAGTGCCTTCTTAGATTAACATCGTGTAAACTTCATGCAAACACCCAAGTACTAGAAGTCGTCAAACTCTTCGATGCAACCACTCCTGAAAGAATTCATGTTATTTATACTGATCTTATTAGGTTCCAACATTTCAGTCAATTGGCATCACAGTAAAATATGTTTTTTGTAGTTTCAGCTTTAACTCGGCTTAAAAGCTTGATTAATCTTTTTCATGGCATTAGAACCCTGTCAGCAGCATAATTGAGGTCAGTTACAACTTTTCCTCTATATCGATGACTTCTTTTTGGATTAAGTTACATTATTTCAAGGTCATCTTAATAATATAATCGATTACAATTGCAAAGAGATATGGGACCGGAGTGAATCTAAGGTTTGTGAGAGAAACAAACAACATTCCAATAACTCAATTCAAGAAGCTATAGGTAAGAAAAACTTGCATTACCAAAAGATGATGTGAGTTTGTTATACAAAAAGCTTGGTGGGTTGAGTTATTCGAATGTTTTGTTAGTTTCTCTTTCAATTTGGTATTTTTGTGTTTTTTGTAACAAAACAAAATGGATTCAAATCTTTTATTTAGTAATAACCAAGTAAGGGAGACCGAAAACACAAGTATAAAATATCTAACTGTTTCTATACTATGGATTGAGAATATTTCCGAACAATGTGGAAAGTAGAACATTTTAGAAAAATACAGAGAATAGAACATTCTAGAAGAGTAGAGCATTGTAATAATGAGTAATTATTTGTGTATAGAACATTCTTGAACAATATAGAATGTGGAACATTCTAGAACAGCATAGAATGTTCTAAAAATAAGTTATTGTTTGTTTATAGAACATTCTAGAACTATAGAGAATGGAACATTCTAGAACAGTATAGAATATTCTAAAAATAAAATCTTATTTGTGCAATAGTCAATCTCTGTAATATTTGGGTAGATGAAACTCGTTAGCTTTGGCATGACTTGGATGCAACTTGGATGGATTTTCAGTCTAAGCACTGGCACTTTATTGATTAGGTTCTAGGATGTCTTGCACACCAGAGTGATGCCTAGCACAGAATGTCATACTGATCACCGCCTAGTGCGATGCAAACTCAGGATGCACTTCAAGCCAAAGCCAAAGAATGAAAGGCCACTTAAAAAAAAATTCAAACTTAGAATATTACAGTCAGCTGAAATCAAAGCTGACTTCCAGACAAACTTACAAGCCAAGCTTGAAAATAACAGCTTTCTAGAATATTCTTCTTCCGAAACACTCTGGGACAAACTGAAAACTACCATCTTCTAGACACCTAAAGAAGTCCTTAGGTTTGCCACTAGAAGAAATAAAGACTGGTTTGATTAAAACTATGTAGACATCCAGAAATTGCTAGAAAAGAAGAGATCAGTCCACCAGGTCTGCCTGGCTTTACCATCCTGTCCTGTGAAGAAAGATGCTTTTCGTCAAATCCGCAATAACTCAGTTAAAGCTTCGAGTTATTGCGGATTTGACGAAAAGCATCTTTCTTCACAGGACAGGATGGTAAAGCCAGGCAGACCTGGTGGACTGATCTCTTCTTTTCTATGCAAAATGATTGGTGGACTAGTCTTGCAGTTAGAAATCAGCGGTGTGCTGATGCTGGTGACTTCAGAAATTTTTATGAAGCCCTCAAGGCAGTATATATCAGGCTCAAAGTCCTTTGCGCAGTGCAGATGGAATGAAACTTCTCAAGGACAAGACAGCCATTTTGTGTAATTGGACAGAACATTTCCAGGCCCTGTTTAATACTGATAGAGTTGTCCACGACTTAGCACTACTCCGCATCTCTCAGCTGCCAGTGAAAGTCAAAATGGACAAAACACCCACAATGCAAGAACTTACCAAAGCCGTAGAGCAGGTGAAGGGTGGCAAGGCAGCAAGAGTTGATTGGATTCCACCTGAACTTTTGAAAAATGGAGGTAGTGTTACACAGCAAGCTCCACAAACTCCTTGTCTGTTGTTGGGAACAAAGCAAATTGCCAGGAGACCTCCGGAATGCAGTCTTTTTTACCCTATACAAAAATAAAAGGATAGTCTGACTGCTCTAACTACAGGGAGATCACTCTACTCTCCATTGCAGGCAAAATCTTTGCCCGTGTGCTTTTGAATAGGCTAGTACCATTGCAGCAGACCACTTCCCAGAAACCCAGTGTGGCTTTAGAGCCAACCGGGGTACGGCAGACATGGTTTTTGTTATCCGACAGCTTCAAGAAAAGTGTCGAGAGCAGAACAAAAGACTGTATGTAACGTTTATCGATTTAACGAAGGCGTTTGACATGGTGAGCAAAAAAGGTCTTTGGCTAATCAAGGAGCGCCTCGGCTGTCCCCCAAAGTTCCTCAGTATGATCATTCAGCTGCATAAAGACCAGCACAACCAAGTTAGGTTGAACGGTGACCTCTCTAAATCCTTCCCCATTGTCAATGGTGTGAAACAAGGTTGTGTTCTGGCTCCAACTCTGTTCAGCATTCTTTTCAGCATGAAGCTCAAGCAGGCCATGGAAGACCTTGACGATGAACGTGCTGTATATATCCGTTATCGCTTCGACGGCAGTCTACTCAACCTTAGGAGGTTGGAGGCCAACTCAAAGACTTGTGAGCAGTTAGTTCGAGGCCTTCTATTTGCCGACGACGCTGCCCTTGTTGCACATACTGAAAGAGCCTTGCAGCACCTGACATCCTGCTTTGCAGAAAGTGTCCAGCTCTTCAGTCTTGATGTCAACCTGAAAAAGACGGAAGTTCTCCACCAACCTGCACCTTAAGAAGAGTATCGCCTTTCTTTCATCACTATTGGATAGACTTTGTTGAAGACCGTTCACCAGTTCACCTAGTTGGGCTGAGAAAACATTTCAGATGCGCCTCCAAAGAGTCTTTATAGCGTTTGCTTAGAGCTCCAACTCTGACCATTTTTGAGTTGACCGTAGAGTTGTTTTGGAGTTTTTGAGTCCACTATATGAGAAACATGACCAGCCCATCGCGTCTGTGCCTTACGAATCATTGTAACAACACTGGAAAAATTTGCTCTTTCTAGAACATTATTTTTAGGAATCATATGATTCCAGTGTAGGCTAAGAATCTTGCGAAGACATTGAGTATGGTACTGTTGAAGTTGTTTCACGTGACTTTTGTAGATTGTTCAGGTTGTCAATACTACGGCTCCATAGACTTTGACTTTCTAGACTGTGAAATTTTTCTTTTTTCCCAAACTTTTT
The DNA here is from genome assembly GCA_964035795.1 of Pterobdella sp. o SKG-2022. NCBI lineage: Eukaryota > Metazoa > Annelida > Clitellata > Hirudinida > Piscicolidae > Pterobdella > Pterobdella occidentalis. Next base: position 6,835,968 of record OZ038327.1, read on the forward strand.
TTCTCAAGTTTCCAAAAGCCCAGCTGGATTTGGCGATTCGATTTTTGACCTTATCGTCAATGTATGCACAGCGAAAAAGGGTGCTACCAAGATAAGTTAAGTTTTCTACTGCCTTTAGCCTTTGTTCCTTCACTGAAATGTGAAGTTCTTGGTAAGGGTTTTCAAAGCAGGCTGATACATTACTTTCGTTTTTTGGCCAACCCAAAATTTTCACCAAAGGATGAAAATTGGTCTACTTCCTGTTGCATCTGATGCTCAGTGATAGCGTTGAGCGAACAATCATCAGCAAAGAAAAGGTCTCTGATTAAGGTTTCTTTGATTTCTGTAAATGCTTGTAGACGTCGGAGGTTGAAGATTTTTTTTATCGCACCGATATGTGATAGGAATGCCAGATGAGTGCTTCAGTTAGCATTGCCGAAAACACCGGAGAGAACAGTGTTGAAGCAAGGACACCTCCCTGCTCAACTCCGTTGGCCACTTGGAAAGGCTCTAAGCTACCACCATCTTAAACACTTTAGTTACCATGCCGCAAAACGCCCAAGGGGCTCAAACCTGATTTATGTTTGGCTTTTCTACTTTAGCCTTTACTCCTAACAAAAAGCTAACCCGCAAGGGTTAATTTGTATAAAAATGTATCTGAAATCAAGTTACTTTATTGTTTTGAGTTTATTTTGTATTTTCTGATAATGATATTTTAAAATTCAACCTCGAAACAAAATCCCCATGCATGGTGATGCCAACGTTCACTGCAGGGACTCTGGAATCTTCTTACGAGGCTCTCATGTTTTTCACCATCACCAACACTGCCATCATCTCTTTTGTAGGCTCATTTATCAAGGTGACTGATTGAAGTTTAAAAACATCTTTTACATCCTATCCTTGAAATCAAGTTTGAACTCAACCGGCAAGTGAATAGGGGTTTAAGAATGCTTGAATGCCTTTTTCGTTTAAACGGGAATAAAAATTATTATTTTAATTCTCCAAGCCAAACATAAAAACTTAAATGAAAACACTTTCAAAAGTTTATTTTGTTCCACGAAGCTTTTCGCAAAACGAACTTACTTTATCAAATATAAGAATTTATGATAAATAAACTTTTCCTCTAATGTTTTATGATAAGGTTAAACTCCTCCAAACTTATAACTTTTTCTATGAATAGATGTATTATAAGAACTTGCACTTTTGATGTACAAAGTTGGAAAACTTATTTAAATGCTTTGAATATTTTGGCTAATGAAAGACGCATTGTAAAGATTCCCGAGGTGCAAGAAATGTGGAAACTCCCTTCCGCCAACAACTTTTTGTCACAAGTACATTATATTCAGTATTTCAATTTATAGCTTCATTGTGGTTGAATTTTGACAGGTGATGGAGTTTTATGGACAAATTAGAGCTGTAGGCATCATGTGTTTCACCTGGTGTTCCTTCTCAGGAAAGTCGTACAACCACATCGCCAGTGCCAACGGATCTGCCCTCAACCTGCTACAAAGAGTTTTGCAAACTATTTTGATGTTTGGAATAAATGACACCAATTCATTTTTTAAAAAAATAACTAAAAAAGTTCAATTAAAAAAAATAACATAAAGCTGCATTGAATGCCTGAGTTCCACAGAAATGCAGTTCAACAACTGTTCTTTCAAGTCCTCAAGGGGAGATGCTCAAATATGGGTGTGCCAAGCTTTTGAAGCCATCAAGAAAAGAAAAAAGTTTTAAAATGGAATCGTTCATTGTGATAATCTTCAAGGCAAAGGAAGGATATTCTTAAAAAGCAATAAATAAGAGATGGTTGAAACTAATTATAGGAAGAGAAATAATATCAGGTAACTTTTAGTTGTTCATTGAGAAAAATTCACTCTACAAATAAACTATTTCATCAAACCGTCCACAAGACTCGCCAAATAAGTATCAAGTGGTCAAAAATTCTTGAAAAAATATTCAGTAACACAAAAAGTGTATGCAAAATTTTAATCAGTTCTTGTATATCATTTAATAACTAACTTGAAGCACTAAGATCAGATAAGTCGATAGTTCTGGAATGAACTTGCAGGTTTACTTTTTGAGAAGTGGAATACAACGGCAGTTACAAGTGGCAATGAACTCATCAGAGAAGATATCAAGGATTCCTTTCTTGTGGCAGACCTTCTCACAAAATTATGTGTCAGTCAGACAACTATTAATGACTATACAAGCTTGGTGTTAAACATTTGAAAGTTATTTTGAGTTTTTAAAATTATTTATGGATAGGTTATTTATTTGAAGTGAATATAAATGTTGAAAACAAAACTGCTTCAACCAATCAACTCCTCTCACAGTAAATTCCAACCAATGAAATCACAGAAACCCTCAAGAGTGCAATAATTGGACAATAGAAGAAAAAAAAGTTTTCCAAGACAAATGGTTTTCCAGTTTCACAGCGATGATTGATGTCATTTCTTTTCAACGTGATGTTCTTCTGAGTGTTTTCAACCAAGACCTGGCTAAGTAAGTTGGGTGGGTTGCATGGGGGAGTGGTGTGTCGTATGGAGAAGTGGTGGGTTGTATGGGAGAGTGGTGGATTGTATGGGAGAGTTGTGGGTTGTATGGGAGAGTGGTGGCTTTAGGTCAGCTCTTCTACTCAGCATGCAACAGCTTGACTGCATGAGTTCTTTTGAGATTTCAACACGCACTCATCCAGTTACTCGAATGAAATGAGGGCAAGGATGATATCATTCGTGATGATATTGGTGATAAGTAATGTTGTTTCAGCCCTCTTGGTCTTCTGGTTCTCTAGTCGACTCAACACTATTCTGGCTAAGTTGGCTGGTTTCGCTGGAGTTATTAGGTGGGTGGTGATGTATGAATGAATGAGGAATGATGAATGAATGGATGCATGGATGAATGAATGGATGCATGGATTGAAGCTGCATGAATAAGTGATGCATGGGTGAGTGATGTATGGGTGAGTGATGCATGGATGGAGTGATGGAAGGCATGCGTGCAAAAAGTTTTGTGCTGATGTTATATAAAAGATAAAGGATGGTTATAGGAACCTTCAATGAAATAATATTGGTCTTCAGGAGTAAGTCGAAGGAGTTGGAGGAAGAGAAGAAGAAGGCCAATAATCTCTTATTGAAGATGCTTCCTGGCGAGGTTAAGAGCACTTCTTTTAATTCCCTATTTCATCCTTGATCCTTTGGCAGGTGGTGGATCAGTTGATGAGGAAAGAGGAAGTGCAAGCGAAGCATTATGAGAGGGTTCGTGAGTTTTAGAGTTTTCTGTACCCAATTGATCTTGCTTGTTTTGCTTCTCATCATTAATCTTAATTTTCAATACTTGCACTTATTTTCGTTTTTTCAAAACTTTTTTTCCCTTTCTTCCTATTTGTCCCCCTGTTCCTCCTTCTTTTCATTCTCTTTTTCTTTTCCTTTTACAGGTAACCATCTATTTCAGTGACATAGTCAAGTTCACAGAGATCTCCAGCAAGAGCTCTCCTCTCCAAATCGTCTCTATGTTGAACGCTTTATACAGGTGCAATTTTTCACAGTCCCACCCATATCACTCAATACCCCATTCTTCTTGCAAGGTCACCAACTTTTGTTCAGATGTAATGTAAATAACTTATATGGCGCCTCTTATGCATCGTTCAAAATCGCTCTGTTATGAACTGCTTGAAGAAATAAGTTTTCAGGTTTCCAATGGAAATAGGATAGAAAGAAAATTTGAGATTTGGAGGGAGGGAGTTTCAGAGAAATGGACTAGAAAAAGGAAAAGCAGCAATGAGAGGATCGTAGGCCAGCACCTTAAGGAGTTAGTGGAAGCTTAAAAAGATAAGAAGGTGAACTTGAGTAAGAGCTTTTATGCTTGAGAAAAAAGATTTTGAAGGAAGAACGAAAGTGAAAAGGAAGCCAGAGGAAATGAATAAAAGGTGGAGAGATAACAGAAAATTTAGGAATATGAGAGACCAGGCGTGAAGCAGATTTGAAGGCTATAATGAGAGGGTAGAGAGTAGATTTAAGGTAATAGTATAAAGAATAGCAGTAATCAAGAAGGGACAAGAACAAGAGAGCAGACAAGAACCTGAAAAAAGGTATTATCGAGATAAGATGAGATCTGTCTAATGCGACGTAAGTGGTAAAATCAAGAAGAAACCACAAAAAAATTTTGAGGTTTGAAAGAAAGAGAAGAATCCAAAACTGCAAATGAGTCATTTTTTTTTGCAAAGTCACCAACTTTTGTTCAGATGTAACTTTCATTATTTGCCTTTTCACTCGCAGCTTAGACATAATTTTGTATAAATATTACGTTCATGAACTCTCAATAATTATTCATTTGCTGAAGTACTGAAACATGTGCTATGTGGAAGACAAGGGCATGTACAGCACTTACTTTTAAAAGCTCCCCCACTTATCCATGATGCAACAACACGAAACATTGGAACAAAGATCACTTCCTCTTCTGCCCTATGTTTAGTGTCAGCTTTCGAGTTTCTTCTCCAAGAGTTTCTGGTTCTTTTTTTCTTTTCTTGTAGTTTCCAGATCAAAGTGTGATCTGTGATGTAGCTCGATGTATTCGCAGGGTATGCTCACTCCGTATACTTCCCTTGATTTCATCATTTGCGTTGGAGGTCCACATTTTGTTCACTTTTGTGTAGCCTACTCACATGACTCTAGCCTTCCATTATCTGTTTCACGCCAGTTCTGAAACCTTCCTTTGCCAACGATAGGGTCCTGCTTCTGTGTGTTGTATGCATGAGGGTTGTCTGTTGAGGATTGATTCTGCATACATGACCCTGTAATGAACCCTTGACAGAGGATTTGATGAGTTGATCGAGAAATACCAGGTGTATAAAGTGGAAACCATCGGAGATGCTTATATGGTGGCAGCTGGAGTACCTAAGGTGTGTGTGTGTGTGTGTGTGTGTGTGTGTGTGTGTGTGTGTGTGTGTGTGTGTGTGTGTGTGTCTGTGTGTGTGTGTGTGTGTGTGTGTGTGTGTGTGTGTGTGTGTGTGTGTGTGTGTGTGTGTGTGTGTGTGTGTGTGTGTGTGTGTGTGTGTGTGTGTGTGTGTGTGTGTGTGTGTGTGTGTGTGTGTGTGTGTGTGTGTGTGTGTGTGTGTGTGTGTGTGTGTGTGTGTGTGTGTGTGTGTGTGTGTGTGTGTGTGTGTGTGTGTGTGTGTGTGTGTGTGTGTGTGTGTGTGTGTGTGTGTGTGTGTGTGTGTGTGTGTGTGTGTGTGTGTGTGTGTGTGTGTGTGTGTGTGTGTGTGTGTGTGTGTGTGTGTGTGTGTGTGTGTGTGTGTGTGTGTGTGTGTGTGTGTGTGTGTGTGTGTGTGTGTGTGTGTGTGTGTGTGTGTGTGTGTGTGTGTCTGTGGGTGTGTGTGTATTTGTGTCTGTGTGTGTGTGTGTGTGTGTGTGTCTGTGTGTGTGTGTGTGTGTGTGTGTGTGTGTGTGTGTGTGTGTGTGTGTGTGTGTGTGTGTGTCTGTGGGTGTGTGTGTATTTGTGTCTGTGTGTGTGTGTGTGTGTGTGTCTGTGTCTGTGTGTGTGTGTGTGTGTGTGTGTGTGTGTGTGTGTGTGTGTGTGTGTGTGTGTGTGTGTGTGTGTGTGTGTGTGTGTGTGTGTGTGTGTGTGTGTGTGTGTGTGTGTGTGTGTGTGTGTGTGTGTGTGTGTGTGTGTGTGTGTGTGTGTGTGTGTGTGTGTGTGTGTGTGTGTGTGTGTGTGTGTGTGTGTGTGTGTGTGTGTGTGTGTGTGTGTGTGTGTGTGTGTGTGTGTGTGTGTGTGTGTGTGTGTGTGTGTGTGTGTGTGTGTGTGTGTGTGTGTGTGTGTGTGTGTGTGTGTGTGTGTGTGTGTGTGTGTGTGTGTGTGTGTGTGTGTGTGTGTGTGTGTGTGTGTCTGTGGGTGTGTGTGTATTTGTGTCTGTGTGTGTGTGTGAGTGTGTGTGTGTGTGTGTGTGTGTGTGTGTGTGTGTGTGTGTGTGTGTGTGTGTGTGTCTGTGTGTGTGTGTGTGTGTGTGTGTGTGTGTGTGTGTGTGTGTGTGTGTGTGTGTGTGTGTGTGTGTGTGTGTCTGTGTTTGTGTGTGTGTGTGTGTGTGTGTGTGTGTGTGTGTGTGTGTGTGTGTGTGTGTGTGTCTGTGTTTTTGTGTGTGTCTGTGGGTGTGTGTGTATTTGTGTGTGTGTCTGTGTTTGTGTGTGTGTGTATTTGTGTGTGTGTCTGTGTTTGTGTGTGTGTGTGTGTGTGTGTGTGTGTGTGTGTGTGTGTGTGTGTGTGTGTGTGTGTGTGTGTGTGTGTGTGTGTGTGTGTGTGTGTGTGTGTGTGTGTGTCTGTGTTTTTGTGTGTGTCTGTGGGTGTGTGTGTATTTGTGTCTGTGTCTGTGTTTGTGTGTGTGTGTGTGTGTCTGTCTGTGTGTGTGTCAGTGTGTTTGTGTGTATGTGTGTGTGTGCTCTTAGACACGAATAAAATAATCTTGATAAATTTTAACTGTTTTGAAGTTGAAATTTGTAGTTAAAAATCGGTTTAAAATGTTTAAAATGAATAATGTAACAAGTTGAGAACAATTCATTTAAAAAATTCTCATGTTGGATAAATACAAAAGTTCTAAATAATCTCTTATCACACTGAAGTATCTTAAAAAACTGCAATTTGTCAAAAAATATTCAAAAAAAACAAAAGTAAAAGTTATTTGAAATTCAAAAAAAACAACTCCATTTAAAAATTTGGATGCTACATGACAGATAATCCAACATCCAGCTAAGGAAATGGCCCTTCTGTCCTTTGATCTAATGGACTTTGCCAAAGGTGCATCAATCTATCTATCCACTTGATTTTCTATTTCTTAATCTTTTCAATTTTCAACTATCCCAAAAGTTTAAACTTTTATCTTGCACCCACACACACTCTCTTCATCCAACGCCCACAACCCATCCACCACTATCCACCCACCTACCACCCACCCTTTACTACCCGCCACCACCACAGACTTCCGCATTGAACACTTGCCAGAGCAAGACCTCTTGTTGAGAATAGGGCTTCATTCCGGTTTCAAATATTCTTCATACTTCATTCCTGATTTCAAAAATCACTGTCATCATCAAATTCTCCTTTTTCGGCATTATCATCACAACCTCATTTTCTGCCCACAATCCTTTTCACCTCGTTTGTTTGGCGCTATATAAACACAGGCTCGGTAGTGGCGGGAGTGGTGGGTCTAAAGATGCCTCGGTACTGCCTTTTTGGAGACACCGTCAACACAGCATCCCGCATGGAGTCGCATGGAGAACGTACTTTCCATTTGCCTTAAAAACAATAATAATAATATTATTATTAATAAAAATAATCATAATAAACATCTTATTATTAATGGCACAGCAAAACGGATTCACATCAGTGGCAGCACGAAGAACGAGTTGCAAGACTTTGGTGAGTTCAAGCTGCTTCAGAGGTGTGCCATGCTGATCAAGGTGACCTCTAATGACCCCATAATATCGGTCTTACCTGGTGACCCCGTAATATCCATGTCTTCCCTGATGACCCCATAATATCCATGTCTTACCTGGTGACCCCATTATATACATGTCTTACCTGGTGACCCCATAATATCCATGTTTTACCTGATGACCCCATAATATCCATGTCTTACCTTATGACCCCATAATATCCATGTCTTACCTGGTGACCCCATAATATCCATGTCTTACCTGGTGATCCCATAATATACATGTCTTACCTGGTGACCCCATAATATCCATGTCTTACCTGGTGACTCCATAATATACATGTCTTACCTGGTGATCCCATAATATACATGTCTTACCTGGTGACCCCATAATATTTATATCTTTATTGTCTATATAACTTTATAAAATCAGTAATTCCTCAATCATTGTTACCATTATTCTTATTCAATGCAATGCTCTACTAGGGAAAAGGAGAAATGCTGACATACTGGTTGGAAAAAAGTTGAATCAATGAACGATGTTTGCAGCTAGAGTAGTCTTGATTGTTAAACATCTCAATGACTTTTTCTCGTTTGATATTATGAGATTTCTTTGTGTTGTAATTGGAACCATGTGAAGAACGAAAAATTTTAAAATTTAAGAAAAAAATGAAAACTCATCTTTGAAATCATTTTAAGACTCATTGGTCTCAAACCTCTCATTTCTGAATTACTACCTGAGTTTGGTAATGTCTTTTCATGGGGGACTAGTGTAGTTTTGAATCATTTTTGTTAAATAGCGTTAGTTTTTTGTCTTTTCATAATAAAGATATTCTTATTCTATACAATATTTTTTAAAGGCGATAATTTTAAGTTTTAAAAACAAATAAAAAACTAATTGTTACAAACAATCAAAAATGTAAACACTCCAAGGAGCATTTTGACCTATGACGTCATCAAGGGGGCATTACTGACATCCTAATGAGATCGAAGGAAATATAGTGATAATTCAGAGGTATTTATTAGACGCCACCTTTGGAAAGATTCAGAGCTGCTTTGCGTTATTTAAAAACCTGGGAAGAAGGAAGGAAGTATGGACGAAAAAATGTCGTAAAGGATGTCACGTTGTTGTTCCGAGGTCGAATCTCCGTTATAGAAAATATTTTGTTGTTTTGAGTTTAAATCTCCACTAGAGGAAGAATTTTATCTTTTGACTGGTTTCAAAAAAGTTTTGAAGTTATCTTGTGCAGATTGAAAATATGTGAAAAAGTGAGGTGAAGCCGGAAATAAAAAAGTTTTAAGTTAGTCACATCGGCTCAAAAGAATATGATCGACCAATGCCGACTCCAAAATTTTCTTTCCGAGAATTAGTGGTGTTTGGCCTCGATGCTTCGTGCAAAAATGCCTGGCAAATATATAAACGGGGAAACAACCTCAAAAGCACCTATTGTGAATATTTTGGTTATAATGGTTCAGCTTAGTTTTTAAAAACATCGTATGTTCTATCATAAACTTGAATTTTACCAGTAATTTCAAATTTGGAAATTTATAAAAACACGTAGAAAAAAAATTTTTGTTTAGCTAAAATTTTCAACAAGTGAAACCTTGTCAGAATTCATTAGCAAAGTTGTAGAGAAATTTTTCAGCTTGTTTGGGAAGTACAACCATTAGCATGAAAGTCTGTTGGAGCTGTTCCTCCCTCAAATGTGAGAGTGTTTTCATATGTAAGTGCAAATAATATATTGGAACACCTCAAAGCACTATGCAACCAATCCAGACGCTCTAACTAAAAGCGAACTTGGAGCTAATTTATAAAATTGGATGTTCCATTGCGCTTAAGATGCTGCTACTCCTTTCCTAAAAAATAATATCGATTGTTTATATTGAATATTAAAGTATTTTTAATTTTTTAAATAAACATTTGAATATTTTTCTTGTTGGATTTGCATCCAGAAATGAAAAATAAATGCCTACAACCAAATTCTATATTCTTAAGTGCTTTTACACCTGCCTAGTAAAGTGACACTTGCATAACTTTTCAAGTTTTGGGCGTAAAAAAATATTTTTTTGTTTCCAATTTTCATCTTATTTCACGATTTCATAAAAATTGAACTGTGGATAACGTTCAGTGCTCTCCCGGCTCGAACTATTTCATAAAAATAGCAGAAATAAATGCCAGCACGCTTGGGACTAAAAATCAAGAACTTTAGGAAAACAAACAAAAAGTATTTATATGAAATATTTATTAGCTTGATACACAAAGCTTTTCATGAGAAAATCTCAAATTATCAAGTCATTGATATTATTATGAAGTTTTTTTTACAATTGGACTAATAGAGTAGTAAAATTATTTTTTAAATATTGACACATTGTTTTTCTTTTAATAAAAAATGTAGATGACCAATAACTGAAAGCAAAAGGAATACCCTTAAAAAAATGTTTATTATTTGTGTCATTGAAAAAAAACAATTAAATTTAATTAATGGAAACTTCCATTGAAATAAAAATAAAACAAATATTTCTTTGAAAAGGCTCAAACTTATAAATATAATGGAAAGTATATTCAAACTTATTATAAATATATTGAAAATTACAATCAATTTGAATCTAAAGTATTTAATTAATATTTCAAAAATTATAGTTCATTGCATAAATACGACATTTGTTTTATAAGCCATATAGAAGATTTTAATTATATGAAATCAGTCTTATTTAACGATCCTTAAAACAAAACTCAGTTTTTTAGCAGATATTTCAAACTGTTGAACAGTTCAAAAATATTTTAAAACATCCTTTCATTGTTGAGTCTTTTTTTTTGACCTAAAAGCTCTCTCTAATCAGTAGACATACTGATTATATAGTCTTGAGATCAAAAAAGACGTTAATTCAACAATAAGATTCAAGCATCTTGATTCTCTATATTATAGGTTTGCAGCTTTCCTTGTTAGAGACGTCAAAGGGTTGAGAGTGGTTTCAATAGAGGGTGGTGATGGATTGGTATCAAGAGAGGGTAGGAATGGTCTCATAATGGAGTATCCACAGTGTATCGGAGACAGAGATGATTTTAATGCGAAACATGGTAAGATTGCAAGGAGCTCTCCTCAGTAACTTCATACAACTTGTCTATCTCAGCTCTATCACTATTGGCAATGATATGCGAGCTGGAGATCTCCAGAGACAATTGTGTTGCAAACTTCTAGATGATTTATCAACTTTCCATAACTTCTTCCTCAACCATCCGAACATTGGTTGTCCACCTAAGTCTGTTTTTATAAACCAATTTAAATATGAAATTAGAAAATTATCTTCAAGGTTAAATTAGTGAAATTTTTTAGTGAGAGTAAATTGTATTTTAAAACATGAAACTAAAATTTCATATAAATGAAAATTCATTTAAACAAAAGGTATGAATGAAATTTCTATTAAAAAGCTCTGAAACTTAAAAATTGTAATAAGATTGATTAGCCCAGCATTTAAAAGTTTAATCAAAACAAACCTTAAATTTATTAAAGTGAGCATTCTGTATCTTGACTTTCAAGAATCTGAAATAACATCAAATGAGCCATTAACATCTGCATTAATATATAAAATGGAGATAAATTGAATAATTCTGTTAAAAATTCTCATTTTAAAATTAAACTTTCAATTAAACTAGGCAGTGGCTATCGACACGCTTGCAGACCAATAGCCACTGCCATTAACTAATCTCAAAACGAAATTTGCTGATTATTGTGGGCTAAACAATTGGAACAAACAGTGACAAAAATTTCATTGAAAAAAAAAAAATAATATTCCTAATTAAATACAGCTTATGTAAATAGCAGTATAAACATTAACTAGTGAAAAGGCTGTAAGTGTAAATGGTTTAAACTTCCGCGGCCCGATCCCCGATATTTCTGAGTCAAACTTTTTTGATTCAACATCAGACCTGTGCTGCTTAATTCGGGTTTTTATATTGACTCTTGTTTGGCCAATATACAATTTATTGACATCACAAGAGCATATTAATTTTTACACTCCTTTTTGGTCTGTTTTTTTTATGTTTTGATTTATTAATTGAGCATAGTATATTTCTTAACTTTGGACCCAAAGGAGCTATGGGAGGAAATATTGTGTTTTAACTAAATCTTAAATATAGTCTTTGAATTATATAGTTACGATTTAATTTTTTCGCTAACGTTTTATGATAAGGCTAAACTTATCGAAAATTATAGCTTTTGATTATCAATAAATGTATTTAAAATTCTTTTTATTTGATGTTTTTCGTTAGAAAGCTCTTTTCAATATTAATTTTAGTGAAAACTTTTGTATTTCGAGTTTTGATTGCTTTTTTTTTTCTACTGAATTCATTAAATATTTCGACATCTGTTCTTAAAATATTTTGACAACTTCCCATAAATGAACTCTGAAGAACCAAGAAAGCTAGCACTAAAAATTTTACGGAGAGGCAACAGGAAGTAAAACTGAACGGAGGAAGTCAGAAAAATCGAAATGAGCTTGAAAGAAGAAAATCTGAATCTTGAACTCAACGAGATCAAAAAGCATATGTTGGGAAACAAGAAATTGAAATCTCGAATAAGGATGAGAAAGTTTAGAAAACACAACAAACTGCGGTTCATACAAAATTTCGAGAAGTTACATGTTGTAGCTGGAAACGACACCCAAAAAAAATAGAAAATCAGAAAAAAAAAGATGAAACGTTGCATGAGACTATGGTGCTGGTGGCAGAAAGAGCAGGAGAGTGTGAACCTGGACAGAGTGGAAAGGTACCTACAAAAAATGCATCGCACCATAGAAATCTATGAAGCATTGGCCTAACTATTTCATTCATGGTCATACTCTCCTTTGGCCTCGTTAAGCTTTCAAAGCAAAGTTTATATTACACCAGCTTTAATGTTTTATGATAAATATCGAAAAATAGTTTTTTTTAAATAAATGTATGGATCCTCAATTAATGTTTTCAAAGTTTAATTAACCATCTTTAAAACAAATATAAATAAGTATTTTATCATTGTTTTGATCAGCGTCTCAATCATTCTCTTGTCATTTTCCAAATCATTTCAATTTTCAATATTGCGTCACGTTCACCTCTTCACCATTGTGTGTCTCCTTCTGAGCATCATCTGTATCTCTTTCGCCACGATCTTTCTTATTCAGGTATGATTCCTTCATTTCATGTTTTTCAATGTATCCCTGATTCCAGGTTTTCTGCTAATGTATTGAAGCAACAATGAGAACTTCATCTAAACTATGCTAATCTTCTCATCTATTCATCTTCGAAATGTGAGTATAGCCTTATGATAAAAAATTAGCATGAAGTGACTATTGTTTATGGGATTATATAGTGATGAGGTAAAAGACAATTTAGAGTATTACGTAATAACTATGTAAGTATTAACTATAAATTAAGTTCAAAGCAATTCTAATACATTCATAATTATATCTATCATAGGTTTTAGAGATAGTAATTTTTGAAAAGATGTTATTATCAGAGAAGTTAATCTCTGTGTCCCCCATTGAATGATCTCTTCTGCTCTATTATTTGTAGCTCTCTGAGTGTCGGGTCCCATGCATTTGTGTTAATCTGGAGTTGCGGGTCATTGTAGCCATTACGATCTGAATTGTGTTTTCGTATTTTTAGGCTTTCTCTCACCAAGAAATTTCTTTGCAGTGGGAATTTATTTTTTTGTTTCTCTACTTGTAAAATCTCTGGTTTATCCCAGTTTATCCTTCCATCGGTGCATTGTCGAGCATGTTTGCTGATCCCCGATATTACAGTATCAGTTTTTTTGGGCATAACGCCTTGTGCTGATGCATACGGGTCTTTATGCTTACTCTTGTCTGGCCTATGTAAGGTTTGGTTGTATCACATGAGCATGTAGACTTCTTTTTGGTCAATTTTTTTATGTTTCGACTTGTTGCTTGAGCCTAATATGCTTCCTAGTTTGGGACGTAAAGAACTGTGGAAAGAGATGTTGTTTTGTGTGAGTATTTTTTCAATCAATTATTTGTTTAGGGAATATATAGAATAGAGACACCTGATATTTGACCATTTCGTTGTTATTTTCTTTGTTCATTTTTCTTATCAACCTGTTTGGCCTGTGAGCTTCTCAATTTGTCTTTGTAAGTTGTTATATTGTTTATTGTTGGTGTTTTTGGTTTGTATGATTTTGTTATGTGTGTCAGGGTTTTCTTATTTTATCCATTACCTTGGAAGTTGTTTATTAGGTGGTTCATTTTGTTTTTTAGGAGGATTTAAGTAGAACATATTCTGTAGGCACGGCAAAGGGCTCCTTTAAACACTCCTTTCCAATTCGTGGGATCTTGATTTGAGGACGGGTTGATTGTGAGTCCAGTGTTCGATTTTTTTGGTATACCGTGGCTTGTAAGGTTTCATTTAATATCCTTTTTTATGAGTGTGTCAAGAAAGGGTAAGGTGTTGTCCGCTTCTGTTTCAAATGTAAATTTCACATTGGAATCAATTTCATTCAGGATAATTATAAACTCAATTTTTGAATCGTTTTCTTTATTTCACTTGAAAATACCGAAGGTATCAGCCATATATATATTTAAATAAACGAGGTGCTCACACCTTATTTTTTTTTTGCTAGTTTTATAGACTTCTTCAGGGTATGGTTCATTCATATTTGCACTATTGGTCCCATTAAGCTGAGGCCAATAGATCCAGAGTCTTTCATGAAGTATATCGTATTATTGTACATCAAGTCTGATGAGGAAAGACATAGATTTATGAAGTCTGTGATATCATCAGATGTAAGGTTGGTTTGTTTATGAAGGTCGGGGCTTTTCTAAGCTCATTATTTATCAGGTTTGAGCATTTCTTTAGCGTTCTCGATGGAAACAGGGCCTCTGCGTCAAAACTTACCAGATATTCGTCATCCTTCAAGTTAATTTCTTTGAGGCTTTGCTTTGTAAAGTTTTTGCAGGTGAAGTCACAGGCATCAACTAATGGTTGCATTATTGGGATTAGATAAGATGCCAGTGCTTCATGGGAGCAGCCTCTTACATTGTTATTACGTAATAATCTAAATTATCTTTTAACTCACCACTATATGAACCCATAAACAATAGTCACTTCAAGCTAACGTTTTATGATATCGAAAGTTATAGCTTTTATTTTAAAGAGATGTATGAATCTTCAACTGATGTTTCAAAAGTTTAATTACTGTACAAAACATACATAAGATGTCTCTGAAGTTATATGTATCTAATGTTTTCTCATTATAAAGAAGGAAACATCAAGCAAATCTAAAAAACCCTGTTTTCTTAGTTTTTAATCGCAAGAAGTAATGACGCAAACTAAAGCTAGACTTCTTTTCAGATTTGTTCATAGTTTTTTTTTTTCAAATTTAGTGAGGGCTCTCCCAGCATGTGCTATTGCTTTCTCACTTCCATCTTCAAACCGATGTAGAATTACCCCACCAATACCATATTCACATGCATCTGCTGCGATAATTATTTTCTCTTGGATTATAATGTTTTAAAAGTAAGTTAGATTGTAAATTTTTTTTCTAAATTTCAAAGCATTCAAATGTATTTTTCATATTCCCTTTTATCGTTGCTAATTATAAGTTACTCAAACTCTCTTTACAACCATAATGCAAAATTTCTCAAATTAATCAAATTCCAAACTGATTGAATTTTCTTGGTTTTTACATTTTTTTTTTTTTTTTGACCTATCTCTTTATCTTCCGATCTAATGTTGCATCGAGCTAAGCAAACCCAACTGGTTCACTCTGTGAGCTTTACTCTTTGTTCTTTCACCGAGTCTCAAGTCTCATAGTACCACTTCCACCGATCTCTCAAATGACAAAACTTTTTTGCTT
This sequence comes from Pterobdella sp. o SKG-2022, assembly GCA_964035795.1. Classification (NCBI taxonomy): domain Eukaryota; kingdom Metazoa; phylum Annelida; class Clitellata; order Hirudinida; family Piscicolidae; genus Pterobdella; species Pterobdella occidentalis. Next base: position 6,851,217 of record OZ038327.1, read on the forward strand.
CGTTTCTTACACATTTGACATTTTGTAGATGAAAGAACTATAAACAAAAAAATTATTTCTCAAAAAAAGTGCAAGTTGCAGAGGAAATGCCTTGAATGCTAGTTATGTCATTAGGAACGTTGCCTATAACAGACTCGTGTGTCTGTAATGGGAGTTTAGAATCACAAAATTTTGCTAGCTGTTTGACTTGATAGCACATGCCCTCGCAAGCTTGTTGCCGATCATGGGACTACCAAGAAACTTTCAAAAACCAACTTGATAACTCATGAGTCATAATTTGGTAGATTGGTATGTGAAAATGATACACTTTTTAAGACAAGGCCAAATATATCGAACATTTTTGCTTTTTTTAGTCTTACAAAATTTTTGAATTTCTCATCAATCGACTCAAATTTTTGACAATGACTACTTGTCGTGTAATGCTTTGTGAAGTAACCAATAGTAAATAATAGAATTTTATTATTTATAGTTGTTTTTAATTAACGTCTCCATTAATTTTATTGAAATTTAACAAAGTAAACTTTTAAAGCGCAAATAAATAATTAAATTATACACTCATCGCAAACCGCTATGAACACCCGATTAAAGGGCTTAGACCAGCTTTTAGAACTAATTCGAATGAAAACGAGTCATAATGATTGGATGACGTCACAAAGACTACGTCAGAGCTTCTTGGAAGCACGTATCTGTGAGGACTGTTTTTTGAGAAGTTCAGGAGGCAGCTGCGACAAGTTCACACACACCAAAGGTACCAGTTCTGCGGGAAAATGGCGTTGTAGAGGACTGGCATCAATCGTTTATGATGGTTGTGAAATTTATTTTTTGAATAGTTTTTTGAGCCAAACACAAATATTCAAATGGAAATACTTATAATTTAAGTTCAAAACATTTCTAATGTATCATCAAGTGGAGGTACAAATATTTGTACATCCACTTGATGGTGTAAGTTCATCTTACGAAAATCTTCATGGAAAGTGTTTTCATTCGAATATTCAATAACTTTTGTATAGTTTCTTCCAATTATACAAAATTTATTTTTAATGAAATTCATTCAAGGAGAATGTTTGACAACTGAAACTTGCAACTAGGGAAACTTTTGCTTGATTTTCTTGAATGAGGGTTTCCGAAAATTTTGCCATGGAGTGGAATAAATTATGCAGGATGAAAGTGACAAACAATGTAAATGTACATGTGGGTCTAAAAAATTTGCTTTAAATTAAATTGTTACATTTATATATAATGAAGAACATAATGCAAAACTCAACCATTCATGTTGCTCTCCACTCTTGACTCATCCTTCTTATTGCTTTCGTTTGCTTTGCTGAGATGAATGTCAAAAAGATGAATGCATGCACGGATGGATGAATGATGAATGATGGATGAATGGAAGGATAGATGGATGTTGGATTAATAGCAGGCAAAAGAGAGCAAATCAACACATACTCGGGTGTCTTGTTTCCTTCTTCCCAAATGAGTTCTCGTTGTTTATGGAGGAGTAGAGTTTCAGCATGAGATGTGATACCGCGTACTTTGAGACGAGAGAAGCTAGTGTGGCGTGGTTCGGTGTGGTGTGGTTCGGTGTGATGTGGTGTGGTGTGATGTGGTTTGATGTGATGTGGTGTGATGTGATGCGGTGTGGTGTGGTGTGATGTGATGTGGTGTGATGTGGTGTGATGTAGTGTGGTGTGATGTGGTGTGAGAAATAGTGTGGTGTGATTTGATGTGGTGTTATGTAGTGTGGTGTGATGTGATGTAGTGTGGTGTGATGTTGTGTGGTGTGATGTGCTGTGGTGTGATGTGATGTGGTGTGATGTGGTGTGGTGTGGTGTGATGTGATGTGGTGTGAGAAATAGTGTGGTGTGATTTGATGTGATGTGGTGTGATGTGATGTGGTGTGGTGTGATGTGGTGTGATGTTGTGTGGTGTAATGTGATGTGATATGATGTGGTGTGATGTGGTGTGAGAAATAGTGTGGTGTGATTTGATGTGGTGTGATGTAGTGTGGTGTGATGTAGTGTGGTGTGATGTGATGTGGTGTGGTGTGATGTGGTGTGGTTTGATGTGATGTGATGTGATGTTGTGTTGTGTGATGTTGTGTCGTGTGATGTGCTGTGGTGTGATGTGATGTGGTGTGATGTGACTTTGTGTGATGTGGTGTAGTGAGGTGTGATGTGGTGTGATGTAGTGTAGTGTGATGTGGTGTGGTGAGATGTGACGTGATGTGGTGTGATGTGATGTGGTGTGATGTGGTGTGGTGTGATGTGGTGTAAGAAATAGTGCGGTTTAATTTGATGTGGTGTGATGTAGTGTGGTGTGATGTGGTGTGGTGTGATGTGGTGTGGTGTGATGTTGTGTGGTGTAATGTGATATGATGTGATGTGGTGTGATGTGGTGTGAGAAATAGTGTGGTGTGATTTGATGTGGTGAGATGTAGTGTGGTGTGATGTAGTGTGGTGTGATGTGGTGTGATGTGGTGTGGTGTGATGTGGTGTGATGTGGTGTGGTGTGATGTGGTGTGGTGTGATGTGGTGTGGTGGTAATGACGTTAATGTTGATATCTCTCATTTACTGTTACATTTGATATTTATGAAATATTTTTTAAAAAACGTGTTTTTCTAAAAAAATGAAGGTCTTCTTGTTTCTGATGATTCATTAAGAAATCCTAACTTTCCAACTTTTCCTAGAACTTCAGCTGGTAATTTGTTCTGCAAACAGGGAATTTAAAAACTTCATAGTTTTAAAACTCATAACTTTTTCAAACTCCACCCATTCTTCCTCAAAACTCCACCCACTCCACTTCAAAGCTCCACCCACCTTGACGTCGCTCATAAAGACATCCCACCAAACTTGAAGTAGCTCATTGTTGAATGAGACTTGCTCAGGTTGGCACAGCACTCTTTCCAACACTGGGTCCCACTCATACGTCCAGGGCTTTGAAGATCCTATAAAATGTATCACCTGGTGAAAGAGAGTGATGGGTGGTGGAATTTTAAAAATGGTTGTTAAACATTTTTCAAAATTTGTTGAAACTAATAGAAAGAATTTGCAATAATGAAAGTATAATTTGAGATCTTGTTCTGGAACTTTCACTTGGAAAAGAAACAAACCATGCATTCAAACAATCCTTTGTAGCTTAACCTTCACTTGGTGCCCATATTGTTTGAGTGCAGGCTTGTATGAGTAGAAGGAGTGCCATGGAAGGTTGTAGGTGACAGGCAAATGAAATTTTATGTCTTTGGTTGACCAATCAGAAAAGAACAAATTCAAGAGGCCTTGGTCTCCACCGTCAAAAGAGCCCACCTTAAATGCAAAATCCAACAACGTTTGGAACATTTCTAGGGATGGTCTGAAGGTGATTTGTTTATATATCAATGATGTTAAACATCTTGAATAAATAAAATAGTGATGAGTCACCGATACAAGAAGACTCCCGAGTTGAAACAGTCAGGCCACCCGCTGTCAGGAGCTGCGGCAAAAGGGTCCCTCTCAAATAGGTCGTCTATGTTTTGCAGCACGATGGTGTCTGCGTCAAGAAAAACACACTTGTCGTACTGGGTGAGTCTCCAGGAGTGCAGCTTGGTGAATGTCACTCCCAACTCGTGCCTCTGTAGCAGACTCAAACTTTCTTCATCCTGTTGCATCTCTATGTCTTCATACAACATCATCACATCATATCACATCCCACCACATCACCATATCACATCCCACCATATCACATCCCACCACATCACCATATCACATCCCACCACATTATCACACCACTCACCTGACTATCGATAACATTGACTACTTCGACCCGAGTGAAGACCTCCTTCAACAGCCTCATCACCTCTTCATGAACCTCTTCTGTTACTATGGCAACCAAGTCATGCTTGGTGTCCGTCTGCGGGGAGTCATCATAGAAATATTGCACAGTGATTCTGAAGGTCATAATGAAGGTTACATTTTTGAGGGTCTCAGCCAGCACTAGGGCAGACACAGCGTATGTGTTGTTTGTCGCCATGGTTACGAAGGCGTACTTCTCGTCTGCTATTCTGTCGACTAGGATGGTGGTGGTGATGATGACAAGCTCGTAGACTAATGAATGACACAACTAACAGTTGCCAAAGAAGTGGTTGTACTGCTTGCCATCAAGCAACTCAATTTTTTCTCCATTCACCTCTTTCTCATCTTTGCGCTCCTGTGATGTTCCAAAGAAAAGAAAGTTGTGTGGAAGACTTGAGATTGGTTGTGATAAAAATATTGTGAATAAGAGATAAAATTTAAATTCAAAAACCAAAAATTAAAATTTTTTTTCGTTATCTTAGACATCATGATTAGGATGTTTCTCAGATACTCATTATGACCTTCCGGTTATCTAGAAGCTCAGCCCCTCTTACAAGGTCGGTCCACAAACTCTCAAAACCGAGTGTGAAATTGATTCTGAGGCAGGTGAAGAGAAGAGAGAATGAGAAAAAATTCTTCTTTATTGCAGGCCATTCACAAAGTTTTGCGGATAAAAACATCTTGGATGTAGAAACTACCAAGTGTCTCTTTTTTGTTTTATCATGATTTCGATTCGTGCTGTGCTTCTTCTACATTTCTGTTTTTGACCATATGTACCAAACAGGAATCAACAGTAATCGAATTATTTCCCCAAAAAGTAATGGCACCTGGAGTTGTGGCTTTGAGTCAACCTTAGCTTGGCTACCACTCATGGAAGCACTTGAGACCACCCGCCCTGTAAGTGGAGATGATGTGTGAGGGTGTAGTAGCACTCAACAAGGTAGTTACTTGCACGTAGAACTTCTTCGGCAGCTGTCGTAGTGGTGGGAGTCATACATAGGACAATGATGCTTTTGTATAAAATAAAAATCATTGGAAGACTTTTTCATCTATCCATACATTCATCCATTTAGCTTTCCATCTATCTATCCATCTATCCATCCATTCATCCATCCACTCATCCATCCACCCATCCATCAACCCATCCATCTATTCATCCATTCATTCATCTATCTATCCATCCATCCATCTACCCACCCATCCATCTATCCATCTCTTTATGAACTCACAAAGATATTCAATCTTCTTCGTTTGGGTTGCAATAGGCTTATGTGACTCTGCAAAGTTATTATTATGCACAAAGTTGTACATGAGGGGGGATGAGTGAGCATGGAAGGTGCTTTTTGAATGAAGTTGAATGGAACATTGGAAACTTAATAAGAAAAAAAAAGAAATTTTTAAGTGGTTAAAAATATGACGAAAAAATTGATGATGAAGATGCTGAACACTGCATCATCATCTAATAACATTACCATGTCACCAAACTACAATACTGCGTCATTTTACAACAACACCACATCACCACACGACACTACTTCATGAGGTTTCAAATTGGCGAGGGCACGAGAAACCTGGGTGGAATGAAGATTAAGTAACATCGAAAAGAATCTCAAAATCTCAACAAGGGAGAGACAGGAAAAAATACGAGAGACGTGTGAAGAGAAGAGGGGAGACAAACATAGACAGGATAAAAATGTGGCAAGGAAAGGAGCTGAAAATTGGTACATGGAATATGCAACGAGCCAACCTGACGGAGAGTCGTTTTGGGTTCATCACCCAAAAGAGCATAAAAGAAGACTGGGATTTGGGGTTGGTAACAGAAATTGATACGCGTTCAGAGGGCCTGCGTGAGTACCATCACCAGAAGAGAGATCGCTTCCTGGTTCACTCGAAAAAGGTTGGAGTGTTAATGAACCTAGATGCCTTCATCATCTGGAACAAGCAAGGGAGGAAAAAGTTGATCACTGACAGATTGGTCTTGGTGAAGATAGATAATGTTAATTACATATCAACTTACTTCCCGGTACAAGGGTCAGAAGGTTACGAGCAGACTCTCTAAAAGATACGCAACACCTTAGAAACAATCATCCACGGCCAAGTGAAGAACGGAGTGGTTATCATTGGTGGAAATTTCAACGCGCAAATTGGTACAGGGAATGAGAACAATGGAAACCAGGGCATGTCTACCACCAATCGACAGGGTCGGAAACTCCTAGACTGGTTTGCAGAGAACGATCTATGTTGGGTGAATTCTTTCTATACTCACTCCGGAAAAGGAACGTGGAAACATCCAGGTTCGGAACAGTGGTATGAACTGGACGGTTTCGTCACGCGCACCAACCACCGTCACAGAGTGTTCAAAAAAGTACAGGCTGGCAAACCCCAAGGGTTATCCGACCACAACCCTAAGTTAGCGTAACTAAATGAGGGTTTTAAAAAGAGGTGAGAAAAGAAAGCAAAATACATCAGAAAGACGCGGAGAAGATTGAACATTGCCTGGAAAGAACTGTGAAACAAGAACAAGAGTCCGTAACAGCAAAAACGGCTGTACGAATTGAATCAGTTTATGAAGAACGAACAGGCACTAAGACACGCTCAAGATGGTTGAAGCAGTAAACAAGTGTGTGAGACCGCAGAATAAAAAATTAGGAGAGGCGAATACCGAGCTCACAGCAATGCTGAAATCGAACTCACTTTAAAAGAAATGCGGGATGGACGAGGGTATGCGCTTGAGACATCAAACTCGCAACACCAGCAATTAAGAGCAAGCTATATGAGGTAATAAAGGGTATGTATGAACACCGCGCATGGAAATGGGAAGAAGCGATGAGGTCTGGCCACACACCTTCTATTCAAGAAAGGTGACAGATGAGACAAAAATAACTACCGGAGTATTTGCCTCTTACCTTTCACGAGCAGAGTACTGGCAAAAATAATAGCAAAGAGACTTCGGGACTGGGCTTAGAAGCTGGGAGTATTGGATGAGAATCAAGCAGGATTTCGACAGAATCGATCAACAGCTGACGCGACACAGATCTTTATACAAATTAAAGCTCCAGACTTGTGTGGGTGACCGCATGAGCGAGACTGAAACCAAGATAGTCCTACTGGATCTAAGGAAAACGTACCCAAGAGTCAATAAACCCATACTGTGGAGGTTGCTAAAACAATAAAACATGCCTGACTTTTTTATCAACAAACTGAAGGATCTTCACGAGTTTACTGCATTCAAGGTGAAAGGCAGCACATCAGATAGCAGCACCTTCTACCTCCAGAAAGGCCTTCGTGAAGGTTGAGCATCCTCACCGATACTTTTCAATATCTATCACCAAGCACCAATCAAGACATACCAATAGAAGAAAGAGGAAGCGGCGAAGTTGAGATGCCAAAAGAATAGGCCATGTTTTGCATCTACCTGACGACAGATTGGTAAAGAGAATGGTACTAGGTTGGAATACCGAACTGGAGGGTCTCACAAAAGCAAGGAGAAGTCAACAGGCGACAATCAGCTACTGGCGCAAACTCCTAACTGATGCAGCAATCCCGCATGAGAACTTACAAAAAATAGTCACAGATCGCAAAAGATGGAACTCCGAGGTCAACAATCGAAGAAAGTGTCTGAAAATGTACGAATGTCAGCAAGGACACCAGAATAGTGAAAATCGACGTCTACCCGGCAGAGAAACACTACACGTGTCTGTGTCACATTCAACCACTGAATTACATGTGAAGCAGAAGGGTGTGGTTAAACTTGCAAAAACAAAGCAGGTCTGGCGGCACATAAGAAAAGAATGCACAGGATGATGCAAACGCCAATTGAAATAACCTGTGCACACTGTCGAAGAATCTTTAACCAAGAAGCGACTTGGAACAACCATCAAAAAACGTGTAAGGGAGGAGATGTGAATGGCAAGAGGTTCAAATGTGGAGTCTGTGGGCTCTGGAGAAATAAGGCAAAGCGAGCTAGACACATGAGAACACATAACAATACACCAGTACACCAAAACACACCTACACCAGCAAGAACATACAGAAACAAAACAAAGCAATGCCAAAACTGTCAACGTATACTGTCAGCCACGAACATGGCTAGACATATGCGGACATGCCAATAACCTCCCTAAGTCAGGTCTCTCATGCTTCTTAATGATGCAATAAAAGAGAAGACAAGACGATGACGACGACGATGATGATGATGATGATGATGATGATGATGATGATGATGACTCACCATGCTCTTGCAAAGACTGATCTGTGAGGGATGACATGTAATGGGACTCATGTTTGAGTTTTAAATATTTTTTATAATACAACTATAACATTGAGAAGATGATGATGATGATGGTGATGATGATAATGATGATGAAGATGAGGATGATGATGGTGATGATGATACGAACTGTTAGCAATGAGTATTTGTTGGTTCTTGAGGTCTTTTAATGCACACTCTATCCCCTCTATCAGCTCTGTGTCTTCTGTGGAATGTGAGTTGTTATGTTGGAAAGGAGGCGATTGTGAGTAGTGAGAGAGAGAAGAAGAGAGGGGTAGAGGGTGTGGGTAGTTGTAGTGGTGGTGGCACGGGGTGTATATTTGTTAATTAAAGATGACGATAAATGATCTGATATAGGATAGCTACGTTGGAATTATTTTATACATATGTTGGTCATGTGTCATGACTGTAGCGAGTTGTTGGCAGTTATGTTGGAGAATATTGCGCAAAGATTCCTTGAAACAATTTTTTTGGCATTTGGTTTTAAATCTTTCACAAACAATTCAGAGAATAACATCTTTGAATCCTTGTTTCCTCCACTCGTATGACGTCCAATTCAAATATAATTGAATCATGAATGTTCCTATTCCAGGTAAACCCACCTTGTCAAGCACTTCATTCTTTGAAAACCTGCTCACCCATGAGGCCCCATGATCTTATGAGAAATACAGCTTTGACTTGTTTCTAGAGTCTCACAACTTCAGAAAAGCCATCAAGAACTACTCTTAACAAGTGATGATCCTGATGCCTCGCTAAGTTTTCAACTTCCTACAAAGGTCTCCAAAAAGATTACAGCTCCCACAGGTCTTTTGAGAATGTTGTAGGTTGTGAAAGTGCAACTTGCCAGATAGTTGAATATCACATGCATGCTTGAAATTTCTTAATGCCCGTATTAGTAATACAGGAAAAAATCTTTGTAGCTAAGACGATGTTGTGCAGAGTTGGTGCCATGACGCATTCCCTTCATTTGACACTGAAAAATCTCAGATGAATATTGCATGCATGATGATGTCATGAATTGATCCATTAAAAATACAGAAACACCAAAAAATGTTGAAAATATTTAAAAGCAACAAACGGAGAGCTCACCAAGCTTCTGTGCAAAGATCAGTGCTTTGCCGTAGTTGATGATGGCGTGGTCCAGGTTGGGCAGTCTCGCTGCCATCAGATTCAAAAAAATTTTATTTGAAAAATTTGAAAAATATTTTTAATATATTAATCAAACTTGATAAGAACTCAAAGCATCTGGAAACAAGAAGGTGACGAACTTTCGATCTGTGCTAAAAGCACGAGGCAGTTGAGTTGCCATTGGGGGTCTTGTGTCTGCAGGGTCTCCTTGTAAGCCTTTTGTGCTGTTTTTCAGTTTTTTTCATATCATCGTTTTGTATAAACTTCTCATAAATTTTTTTATACAATATAACTATAACTTAATTTACAACTATCTATCTATGCACAAACCCATCCATGCACAAAACCCATCCATGCACAAATCCATCCATGCACAAAACCCATACATGCACAAACCCATCCATGCACAAAACCCATACAATCACAAACCCATCCATGCACAAAACCCATCCATGCACAAACACATCCATGCACAAAACCCATCCATGCACAAAAACATTTATGCAAAAACCCATTCATGCACAAAACCCATCCATGCACAAACCCATTCATACACAAAAACCATCCATGCACAAACCCATCCATACACAAACCCATTCATGCACAAAACCCATCCATGCACAAAGCATTCCATACACATAACTTATCCATGCACAAACCTATCCTTGCACAAAACCCATCCATGCACAAAGCATTCCATGCACAAAACCCATTCATGCACAAAACCCATCTATGCACAAACCCATCCATGCACAAATCTTCCATGCACACTCATCCATGCACAAAACTTATCCATGCACAAAACCCATTCTTCCACAAACCCATCTATGCAAAAACCCATACATGCACAAACACATTCATGATAAAAACCCATCTATGCACAAACCCATCCATGCACAAACCCATTCATGCACAAACCCATTCATGCACAAACCCATCCATGCACAAACTCATCGATGCACACATCAATCACCATTAGCATGAGCCTTGATCCAGTTATTCATGGCAAAGTGGCACCTAGCAATCTCATGCTGCAGCCAACATTTCTCTTCGGCTGTTTTGGCGTATGATAGTCGGATTGTCCAGCTGAAGGTGTGGCGAAGAAGATGGGTGGAGGAGTGGTTGAGTGGGTGGTTGAGTGGTTGAACGGGTAGATGGGTGGTTGAGCAGGTAGATGGGTGGTTGAGTAGGTGGATAGGTAAAAAAGTGGTTGGATGGGTGGTTGAGTGGTTTGATGGGTAGTTGAGTGATTATATGGGTGGCTTAGAGCGTGGATGGGTGTTTAAGTAGGTGGAAGATTGTTTGAGTAGGTGGATGAGTGGTTGAATGGGTGGATGGGTGGTTGAGTAAGTGGATGTGTGGTTGAGAGAGTGGATGTGTGGTTGAGTGAGTTGATGGGTGATTAATTGAGTGGATGAGTGATTTAGTGGGTGGATGGGTTATTGAGTGAGTGGATGGGTAGTTGAGTGGGTGGATGAGTGGTTGAGTGGGTGGATGGGTGTTCAAGTGAAAGGATGGGTTATTAAGTGAGTGGATGAGTGGTTGAGTGAGTGAATGGGTTGTTGAGTGGGTGGATGTAGGTTTGAGTGGGTAGATTGGTGGTTGAGTGGTGGATAAGTGGTTGAGTGGGTGGATGCGTAGTTAAGTGATTAAAAAGAGTGGTTGAGTGGGTGGATGTGTGGTCGAGTGGGTAGATGGGTGGTTGAATGGGTGGATGTGGGTTTGAGTGGGTGGATGGGTGCTTGAGTGGGTTGAAGGGTGGTTGAGTTAGTGGATGGGTGGTTGAGTTAGTGGATGGGTGGTTGAATGGGTGGATGTGGGTTTGAATGGGTAGATTGGTGGTTGAGTGGTGGATAGGTGGTTGAGTGGGTGGTTGGGGGTTTGAGTGGGTGAATGGGTGGTTGAGTAGTTAGAAGGGTGGTTGAGTTAGTGAATGGGTAGTTGAGTGGGTGGATAGGTGGTTGAGTTAGTGGATGGGTGGTTGAATGGGTGGATGTGGGTTTGAATGGGTAGATTGGTGGTTGAGTGGTGGATAGGTGGTTGAGTGGGTGGTTGGGGGTTTGAGTGGGTGAATGGGTGGTTGAGTAGTTGGAAGGGTGGTTAAGTTAGTGAATGGGTGGTTGAGTTAGTGGATGGATGGTTGAGTTAGTGGAAGGGTGGTTGAGTTAGTGGATGGATGGTTGAGTTAGTGGAAGGGTGGTTGAGTTGGTGGCTGTGTGGTTGAGTGGGTGGATGGGTTGTTGAGTGGATGAATGGGTTTTTGTGTGGGTAGATGTGTGGTTGAGTGGGTGGATGTGGGTTTGAGTGGGTAGATTGGTGGTTGAGTGGTGGATATGTGGTTGAGTGGGTGGTTGGGGGTTTGAGTGATTGGATGGGTGCTTGAGTGGGTGAATGGGTGGTTGAGTGGGTGGAAGGATGGTTGAGTTAGTGGATGGGTGGTTAAGCGGGTAGATGTATGGTTGTGTGGGTGGCTGGGTGGTTGAGTGAGTGGATGCGTGCTTGAGTGGGTGGATGGGTTCTTTAGTGGATGGAAGGGTGGTTGAGTTAGTGGAAGGGTGGTTGAGTTGGTGGCTGTGTGGTTGAGTGGGTGGATGGGTTGTTGAGTGGATGAATGGGTTTTTGAGTGGGTAGATGGGTGGTTGAGTTGGTGGATGTGGGTTTGAGTGGGTAGATTGGTGGTTGAGTGGTGGATATGTGGTTGAGTGGGTAAATGGGTGCTTGAGTGGGTGGAAGGGTGGTTGAGTTAGTGGATGGGTGGTTGAGTTAGTGGCTGGGTGGTTAAGCGTGTAGTTGTATGGTTGTGTGGGTGGCTGGGTGGTTGAGTGAGTGAATGAGTGGTTGAGTGGGTAGATAGGTGATTGAGTGAGTGGATGCGTGCTTGAGTCGGTGGCTGGGTGGTTGAGTTAGTGGATGGTTGGTTGAGTGGGTAGATGGGTGGTTAAGTTGTTGGATGTGGATTTAAATGGGTGGATGCGTAGTTGAGTAAGAGTGGTTAAGTGGGTGGATGGGTGTTTGAGTGGGTAGATGGGTGGTTGAATGGGTGGATGTGGGTTTGAGTAGGTGGCTGCCTAGTTGAGTGAGTAAAAGAGTGGTTGAGCGGGTAGATGAGTGTTTGAGTGGGTGGATGGGTTGTTGAGTGGTTAGATTGGTGGTTGTGTGGGTGGCTGGGTGCTTGAGTGGGTGGAAGGGTGGTTGAGTTAATGGATGGGTGGTTGAGAGGATGGCTGTGTGGTTGAGTGGGTGAATGGGTAGTTGAGTGGGAGATGGGTAGTTGATTGGGTAAAAGGGTGGTTTAGCGGGTAGATGGATGGTTGAGTGTGTGGATAAGTGGCTTAGTGGGTGGATGGGTTGTTGAGTGGGTGGATGGGTGGTTGATTTGTTAAAAGGGTGGTTGAGTAGATAACGCCCATTCACAGCACGAACATTTTGGTAGCCTTTTTGAACTCTTTTCTGAGTACACTCACCACACCCAGACAATGCAATGAATGCAGCTTTGTGTTCTCCAGGTGACTGAAAATTGTCATCAATTAATTTTTTTTTCACTGGAGATGTTTCTGCATTAAAATATATTGCATTGAAATCTGTTCAACAAATATGCTTTCGATAAGTTTATAACATCGTCTTTGTTTTGATTTCTACAATACAATTGCTTCTTTTAACCATACCTACAAATGATCACTCACTGCCGATTTGACAAGTCCTTCTCCTTGCTGAAGTAAACAAAAGCGTTTGCAAGGTCATCTAGTTTGAGGTGTGCGTTGCCAAGGAAACCATAGATTGTAGCTATGACTTCTTCTCTGTGATGTTCAGTGGTGGAGAATGGGTGGTGGAGAATGGGTGGTGGAAGGTGGGTGATGAAAGATGGGTGGTGGAAGATGAGTGACAAAGATCGTTGTGGTGAAAAAACATGATACTGAAATCATTAAGTTTCTTTTCATCAGCTCGAGGCACTTCATTTTCAACATCATCACCTTCAACAACATCATCATCACCATTATTATCATCATCATTATCATCATCATCATCATCATTATCATCATCGTTTTGCGTCCGTTACCATGGGTTGGACAGGGTTTCATATTGGCTCTTATCCACATTCTTTGGTCCTGGGCAAGTTCAATATTGAGTTTCATTTTTTTAAGGTCCTTGCTTACTAATTGGAAAAATGATTTTTTTGGTCTACCTTGTTCTCGCTTACCTTCCACCTCAACATGCCTGCAAGCACATGCTGGGTCACTAACATTTATTCTTGTTAAATGCTCAAACCATAGTCTTTTTCTGCGTAGCACTTCAGTGATGTCTAGAATTTCCAGTCTGTCCTTCAATTCATCTGATGATCTGCCATCCTTTAAGCTTACATTGCACATCCATCTGATCATCATCTTATCACCTCTGAATATTCCAGTATTCACATATATTATTAGTATTGTTATATTGTACATTCAGCTCTTTTTTTCGATCTTTCTTATTTTTTTCTGAGTGTTCTTTAGTGTGGTTGAGATCGATTATGAGGGTATTTATAATTTTCCCCCATTCGATTCTGTTCTTTGCTTTGCTTCACCAACCAGACACCTACCCAATAATAATAACCTTCAAATCGTTATTCGCCACATCATGCCACCTATGTTTTTGACCACCTTGACTTCTTTTACCACCACATATTTTACTGACCAATAATTTTTTGGGCCACAGGGAATCTGCCATTCTTTCAATATGTCCTAGTCATTTGAGTCTTTTCAGTTGAAGGATTGAATCTACGCGTTCAATGTCACCTCTTCTTCTTATTTCGGTGTTAACATGTCTCTCATAGAGATTTCACATATAGACCGAACACACTTATTAACAAAAGACTGCAATCTTTGAACATGGTTGCTCAAAGGAGCCCAAGTCTCACAACCGTAAAGCAGGATAGGCATTATAATGGATTTGAAAAACCTCATCTTTGTTTTCCTTTTTAACTTTTTTTGATACCATATGAGCCTTCCAATACTTCTGAAAGCAATCGATGCTTTACAGATAGGAGTATCGATCTCTTCATCTATGGAATAGTCGTTTCGAAGTATACTGCCCAGATATTGATACTGCTCAACTTCCACAAAACCACCGTCAATTTGAGTACCGAACCGTTGTCAAGATGAGTGTCTGTATTATCAGCTTCAGGACGCACAGCCATTATCTTAGATTTTTGAGTATTGATCTTCAGGCCGTAACGGGTAAATCCTTCACTGAGCGATTGAATAAGAGAATTCATTACACTTCGATCATTGCTCAATAATACCACATCATCTGCGTACATGAGGATTTGAACCTTATCACTCATTTTAAACTTATGACGGCTGTTGTTTACTAGAGGAGCGTCGAAGTTGTATTGAATATGGAATCCGGCATCAGGATGTTTCATCATGGCAGTCCTTATGATAACATCTAAAAATAAGTTAAACAGAGTTGGAGCCAGCACATCACCCTGCTTTACACCTGATTCAACCTTGTATTCCCCAGAAAACTGCCCTTCAAACCGCACCACCTCATATGTTTTCTTATATAAGGCTTCTATTATACTCACGAACTTTTCAGGAAAGTTGTAGACACGACGTAACACAGCCCAAAGTAAGTTTCTGTTAACTGAGTGGTACGCTTTAAAGAGGTCAATGAAACACAAGAAAACCGGTACGTTGAACTCCTTGGCTCGTTGCATCAATATTTTCGTAGAAAATAATTGATCACAACAACCTCTCTTGGCACGAAACCCACCTTGGGACTCACTTAGTTGCTCTTCAACATAATGCTTCATTCTGTTCAGCATCGCTCTTGCGAATACTTTGTAGGCTGAACATAAAAGTGAGATGCCACGGAAGTTATCGCACTTCAACCTGCCACCTTTTTTGAAGATGGGAATAGTTATTTGTTTGATCCAGTCTGAAGGAACCTTTTTTTCGACCCATATTCGATCTGCAATCAACTTCAACCATCTAACAGTCTCATCAGCACCTATTAGCAGAAGCTCTGTACTAATTCCATCAATTCCAGTCGAGCTATTTTTTTACACTGTTTGAGTGCGACACACAATTCTTCGTTTGTCAGAGGCTCAGTCATTGGATACAGAAAAATATTGAGGGAGATGTAAAAGGGCAGAATGATTGGCCATGTGCTTTTCTACTGTGTAGTAAGTACACCAGAAATCATCGCACATATCAGTATGTGGTTGTGCAACCCCTGCTTCTTGAAATTACTTCGGGTAAGTTGCCAAGGCTTCATGCGTTCCAAAATTCTAGTTTTGTTCTCTGATTCCTTTTATCTTAGGATCTTCGGTGTGTGTTCACTGTTTTTTAGTCTGGCTAGTGATCAATTTAGGGCAGATTATTTCTTCAGCTTGTTTTGAGTTATCCGTCATTTCAATTTTTATTTTTTCATCGTTTTCATAATTTTTTAAATTATTTTTCATAATTTTTTAAATTATTTTTCATAATTTTTTAAATTATTTTTCATAATCTTTTAAATTATTTTTCACAATTGTTTAAGTTATTAAAGTATTATTAATCAAGTTGTTGTTGGATCCAATATATTTGTGATTAATTTATTTCTTCCATTCACTTTTATTAGGTAAGTAGGTCAACGTTCTAGTTATGCAAACGAACAAACGCAAATGAATTTAAAGAAAAACATAATTATTTTCAAAATTTACTTCGCAATATTGTTTATAATGTATTTATACGTTTTTATACTAATTTTTAACTTAAACTTTTAATGCTAACTTAGGTAAAATTTGAAATTAACGGGAGCCATTTGAAACGTGCTCAAAACAACACACTGGTTCTGCTTTTATCCACCATGAGGCAGTTGCACAGAAAGATTGAGAGCAGAACATTTTTTTGGTGGTTGTGAATGCCTTGTCGTTTGAAACTCAGCCCGCAATACTGACATGGGATGCTTTCTTGAGTTTTGTTCCTTGGTCTTACATGGTTAGCTAAACCAGCTTTATTGGCAGCTATTTTGTTGCAACCGGGGAACATGCAAGAAAACCTTTGAACAGAGTTGTTTTTGTCGTCTGAGTTATCGTAGTCGCTGCTATATCGACCTCTAGCAAAATATTTTTGCTTTTTCTGTTGATTTCTTACGCGCATTGAGATCATGAAGAAGGTTGTAGATGTTGGTGCACCATTTCTTTCTATCTCTCACTTCTGTTTTCCAACTCGTCACCATATTTACTTCATTCAGCTCTGTATGTATGAGGTCATGCCACCTTTGTTTTTGTCCTTCTTGATGCCTCTTACCAGCTCTTATCTTACTTACCAGAAGTTTTTTTGGTAAACGATCATCATGCATTCTCTCCACGTGACCAAGTCATTAGAGTCTTTTTTTCTGAATCACCCCTGTACATATTCGCTTTGTTCCGAAGTTGGGTATTTCTCATTTTTTTTTCATAGTGAAGTGCCAGTGATGCTTCTCAGGCATCCGTTAACAAATACTTGTAGTCGTTGGATGTTGTGTTGTAAGAGGTTCCAGGTCCCACTGCCATACAGAAGTGTTGGTAAGATAAGCGCTTTAAAAAGTTTCAGTTTAGTCAAAACACACACCTTGGACCTGTGAAGTGCGTTATCCACTTGAAAGTAGGTGCACTGAAGATTGACTTTTGGAACATTTTTTCACGTGATTATAAAGTCCTTGTTTTTGAAACACGTTGTTGCAAATAGGGCAATGATATAACGTTGTTACATTGTGGACTTGGCGAATGTGGTTGATGAGGCCTGCCTTGTTGCTATTTCGTTGCAACCTGGGTGCTGGCATTGGAATAAAGAGCTCTTGTTGTGGACACTCAAAATATTCTTTCCAAGATCTTTTTTTGATTGTTTTTCTGTTTCAGCTTCTTCATTTGCTTTTTGCAATAGCGAATTTATTTTTTTACCCCAATCGTTTTTGTTGCGAGCTTCTGTTCTCCAGTTGTCAACAATGTTCAGCTTTTTCAGGTCACTATAGATAAGATCGTGCCATCTCTTTTTTCGATCTCCTTGAGACCGTGTACTTTTGCTCACCATTAATTTTTTTTGAAGCCTTGCATTTTCCATTCTTTCTAAGTGCCCAAGCCACTGAAGTCTTCTTCGTTGAATCATCACTTCGACTTGCTCTATTTTTGATTTGCATCGAAGTTGGGTGTTTATCCCAAAGGGAAGTACCCGTGATGATTCTCAGACACCTGTTTGTGAACACCTGGAGACGCTGTATGTGGCTTTGAAGGACATTCCAAGTTTTGTTGCCGTATAATAGCGTTGGTATCATAATAGCTTTGAAAAGTTTCAATTTGGTGGAAACTTATTTTCCGTTGATACCATACCAACCGACTGAGGCTGCGAAAGACTTGGGATGCTTTATTGATACGTGATTCAACCTCTGCATCGACTGTGTTATCACTGTCAAGATACTGCCCAGATATTTGAACTGTGTCACTTGTTCGATGTTTATATCGTCACTTATTGCCAGCGTTGTGTTATGGCTTGAACTAGAGTTGTCGGGTAGAATGGTCATGTATCTTGTTTTGCTGAAGTTTATTCTCATACCAAATTCGTTGCAAACGTCATCTATAGAAGTAACAAGGCATTCGAGGTCTTTGATGTTGTCGCCCGTGATCATTATATCCTAATGTAATGCGGTATTTATAAAGCGCTTTTTCTTATAGATCAAAGCGCTTGCTACAAATTTAATGTAGCAAAAACACACTGTGGAGCAGGTGCTAATTTTCGGCCCACGCGGGATCGAACCTGGTAACTTTTAGATAATTAGTCTAATGCTTAACCATTGAGCTATAGGGGCCGATAATCATCACCATAAGCTAAGGATTTTACAGTTATAGCCTCTTCTTGCTTATGGCGACTATTATGCATCAACGGGGCATTATGGCTAAAACACACGCACACACAGTCTATGCTTTTATCCCCCATGTGGCAGATATAATAGTTTGTAAGTTGAGCATTTTTTGCGATGGTTATGGATGCCTTGGTGTTTAAAGCTCAGATATTCACATCTTATGGTTTGTTGTGTTTAAAACTAACATGCACACACACAATTAACTAACAGCTTAGAGACCCTAGGATGAGTTAGCACAGAATGGAGCAGTTGCTCACACCTCTCTAAACTGTCCTCATACCTTCCTTCTCTCTGTTCTGATCATCGGGTTTCAGAGGGTGGTTATTTGTTTTTTTTATAGACAACCTTATTGGAGTTTTGCATTCATCACCCATCAAGGCCTCACCAAGGTCGATGAGGCTAAGCTCTCTGGTGACAGAAAGATTGATTTGTTTCTTGAGTTGGAAGGCAGTGATCAGAGGTTCAGTCCTGTACTTCCTCTCACCAGAGAGCTCTGTCCGGAACTTGCGCACCATCTGTGGTCATGCAAAGCCTCCGTTTTGAGACAATTAAAACACGTGTGTAACTTTGAATAAAATGCCAACGTGCCACATAACCTGTTTGTCAATGTACTCTATCATTGAGTATGCTCTCTCTTTTATCTGTCTACCAGTTCGAGAAGTCTCATCTTTAAGAGGTAGATAGATAGATAGATAGATAGATAGATAGATAGATAGATAGATAGATAGATAGATAGATAGATAGATAGATAGATAGATAGATAGATAGATAGATGGATAGATAGATAGATACTTAAGCTGCATTCATCCACCTTCAGGCAGGTGCAGAAAGGGATTGAGTTTTTTGGCATTTTTTTACGTGATTTGGCATTCCTTGTTTTTTGAAATATTTTCCACAGAATTGACATTTGGATGTTTTTTGAAAGTTAGTGGTATGCGATAGTCTGATGTGGTTCGCTACTCCGGTTTTATTGAGGCATATTTTGTTGCAAGTAGGACATTTTAAATCCGTTTCAGCTTTTTCATTTTCTTTTTTGCGGTCCTTCTTGCCCTTCTCTTCTGTTTCCTTGAAATGGTTTAAATCATGGAGTTTAGAGCTAATTTCTCTTCGCCAGAGGTTCCTGTTTAAGGCTTTTGTTCTCCATGTTGAAACCATATCTAAACTTTTAAGATCCGCATTTACCACATCATGCCACCGCTGTTTCTGTTTTCCGTGTAGCCTTTTACCTTCTTTGATTTTGCTCACTACTAGTTGTTTTGGTAGACGTGAATTTTCCATTCTCTGTATGTGGCCAAGCCATCAAAGTCGTCTACGCCGTAGTGAGGTTTTTATGCGTTCAATGTTTGCACGGTTTCTTATTTCAGTGATTCTTATTTTATCGTAAAGAGACAAACCTAAAATAGTTCGCAAGCATTGATTGACAAAGGTATTTAGGCGTTGAAGATGGTGGTTGAGTGGCGCCAATGATTCACTTCCGTACAGTAAGACTGGTAGTATCACCGCCTTGAACAGTCTACATTTAGTACTGAATTTTATTGCTGGTTGATACCATACCAGTTTATTCAAACTTCCAAATACCATTGACGCTTTTTTAACCCGGGCATCCACTTCTGTGTCTAACGATACCTCGTTGGTGAGAAAGACTCCCAAATATTTAAAGTGTTTCACTACTTCATTTTTTTCTAGTAAATTGTTGTTGGGAGTGATTTTTGGGAGTATCTTTTGTTTTGGAAGTATCATCATTTTTTTTGTTTTTTCGATATTTATTTTTAAACCAAACATTTCCAATTTGATGTTAATTGTTTCCATTAAGCAGTTTAGGTCATCATAGTTATTACTGATTAAGACCATATCGTCAGCATACAAGAGATTTTGAACTATTGTGCATTTATCCATATTATCTTTGCTATTCATCAAAGGAGCATTGAGGTTGTACATAACTTGTGCTCCAATATGTTTGTGTGTTTCTGATACGCTATTTGTAATAGCGTTCAGATATAGGTTGAAAAGCAGAGAAGATAGTATATCACCTTGCTTCACTTCTGTTCTAATTGAAAACTCGTTAGACATATGGCCTTCAAATATAACTACTCTTTGGGTGCCATCATGAAAAGCTTTTAATATATTTATGATCTTGACTGGCAAGTTGTATGAGCGGCGTAACACTTTTCATAGGGCATTGCGATTGACTAAGTCATATGCTTTGGATATATCAACAAAACATAAGTAGAGGACGGTGTTTTATTCTTTGGCTCGTTGCATAAGAATGCGGAGATTAAATAATTGGTCATTGCAACCTCGATTTGAGCGAAAGCTACATTGACTTTTGTTTATTTGGGGGTCCATTATTGGTTTGAGCCGATTTAGAATAGCTCTACTTACTATTTTGCTTGCTGTGCATAGTAGTGCAATTCCCCTATAGTTGTTACAGTCTGATCTTTGTCCCTTTTTGAAAACTGGAATAGTTATTTGTTTTTTCCAGTCTTGAGGGATGCGCTCTTCCAACCATCTTTGATTTGCCAGTATTTTGCTCCAGTTCACAGTCGCTTCAGAAGCCAGAATTAGGATGTCAGTGCTTATATCATCTATTCCTGGAGCACTGTTTTTTTTAACTGTTTTGGCGCTGTTTTTACTTGTTGTTCTGATAGAGGAGCTGTCAATTGGTCAAGATCGTACTGAATATTACATTTTTTTAGAACTTTGTTAATTTTTGTATCCACGTTTATTAATTTTAAGAAATATTGGTGCCATCTTTCCAATTTTTGTGTTGGTGTTAAAATTTTTGTTGCACCATCTGAGTTTAACAAACTTTGATATTGAATATGACGTGATCTTCCTATCGATTTTAATGATTTGAGAAGAGAACCACCTCGACCAAGTTTCATATTGATCTCTGCTAATTTTTCCGCTTCTTTGGTTTTCTCATCCCACCATTTGTTCAAGGCTCTACGGCATTCTTTTTTTGTTTCTTTTTTTAACAAATTATACTGATTTCTAAGTTTGATTGGGATTGAATCTACTCTTTGCCGCAATTGTAAGATTTGAGAATGTGTGTCACTTTTTTTTGTAAGGGTTTTCAAGTTTTCTGTGACCCAACTTTTTTCAGCTTTTGTTGCTTTTTTCGGAAGTAATTGAGTTATTGTTGTTTTTATTGTTGATTTGAAACCATCCCATATCTCATTTACATTACTGTGTTTTCTTTTATGTAAACAGTGTTTCATTTCATTTTGGATTTTTTCTATTGTTTCGTTGTCGAGGTTAAAGGTGTCTGCTTTATTATGTTTGAAATTATTATTGGTTTTTATTTTTTGTCTTTTGTAGTCAATTCTTATTTTTGATACTACTGGGTTGTGGTCTGATATGTGTGTTGACTGTCTGTGTGTTCTGGTGTCAAAGATTGAGGCTCTGAACTTTTGATTGGCTAGGATGTAGTCTAGCATGTCCTCATTCCTTCTGGTTTGGATGTGTCCAAGACCACTAGTGAATTTTTTTGTGAGAAAATACTGTATTTATGATCCCCAATCCATGTTTGTTGCAGAAGTCCAAAAGCCTTTCACCATTGTTGTTGCATTTATCAAAATCATGTGCTCCATGAAGTCTTGTGGGCTTAATATCTGGACCAACTCGAGCATTAAAATCTCCTAAAACCAACAACATATATTTGTGGTTTACTTCTTTGATAGTATGTTGAAGTTGAAAATAGAACTCATTTGATGTAGAGAGGTCGCTGACTTTTGTGGGAGCATATACAGAAATAGTGCTCAGCTAGATTTTGCCCAATTAGAGTCTTATTTTTTTTTCCAAGCAGTTCTCAGCTAGCCAATAAGAACTACTGCTTTCTGATTACTACTATGTTTATCTGCAGAGCCTGAATACACAACAGTAGCATTTTTCACCTCCAAGACACCACACCCAGACCATCTCACTTCAGAAAGTGTCATTGAAAGAACATTATTTTTTTCCATTGTGGCAATGACATTACGGAGGCTTGTGTTGAATTCTGTAGGATTGCCTAGACTTCTTACGTTACAACAGCCAATTTTGAAATTTTTTCCCCTTTTTATACTGAGAACATGTTGTTGCGTTTTTACGTTTTGTTCTTGATAAGTTATCGAATCCGCCATTTTGCTCTTCTTGAATTTTTTGTCACAATAAAAACTTTTCAAAATATAGATAAATTTTTTGATATATATTTCAACTATTGGATTGGATAAATTCTTCAAATACCAACGAAACAGACAAGAGTTATCATAGCCATTTTTACGCGGGCTTAACGTAAAAAGATAGATAGAGAGATAGATAGAGAGATAGATAGATAGATAGATAGATAGATAGATAGATAGATAGATAGATAGATAGATAGATAGATAGATAGATAGATAGATAGATAGATAGATAGATAGATAGATAGATAGATAGATAGATAGATAGATAGATAGATAGATAGATAGATAGATAGATAGATAGATAGATAGATAGATAGATAGATAGATAGATAGATAGATAGATAGATAGATAGATAGATAGATAGATAGATAGATAGATAGATAGATAGATAGATAGATAGATAGATAGATAGATAGATAGATAGATAGATAGATAGATAGATAGATAGATAGATAGATAGATAGATAGATAGATAGATAGATAGATAGATAGATAGATAGATAGATAGATAGACAGATATAGATAGATAGAGAGAGAAGAGAGAGAGAGAGAGAGAGAGAGAGAGAGAGAGAGAGAGAGAGAGAGAGAGAGAGAGAGAGAGAGAGAGAGAGAGAGATAGATAGGTAGATAGATAGACCTGCTTCTTTATACAAGCGTTCGAGATAAAGCCGATCGTTGTACAGGCTGCCCATGATGCTGATGGAGTCAACAAAATTCAATTAACCTACCATCAGTGCTTCGGAATATCATTTATCCCATGAATATGCAGGAGGTGTGGAATATAAATACTAATGAGATGCGGAATATGAATACTAATGAGATGTGGAGCATGAATGTGCTAACGCAATCACTTCAGGGTTCGTTTTGACTTCTGTCACCGACTCCACGTCATGTCGTTTCTCATCTTGGTGCAGTTATTATTATTATTATTATTATTATTATTATTATTATTATTATTATTATTATTATTATTATTATTTTTGTTGTTGTTAGTATTATTATTAATATTTATTGTTATTATTTCTAGCGTATTTTTTTTTATTACTTTTGTTTTCTTTCTTTTGTTCGTTGTAAGCTTTTTCGGAGCTGGAAAAGTTGTTCTGCTTTGTTTACAACATATGATTATTAGTAGATGGTAAATAATTTTTTTTATCTAGGGGATAATATGAATGGTGGAGAAGGAAGTGAGCTAGCTGTTACACGCAGGATAGGGCTGAGCTGAAAGGCATTTAACAGTATGTCTTCTATGTTATGTGGTAAAAGACAAACATGGAATATCAAAAGAAAAAATTATAGAACATGTTTGAGGCCTGTCATGACATATGGCTCAGAAACTTGGGTGGTAAGATCCGTTGAAGAGAGTATGTTGAGAAGAGCAGAAAAACGGATGCTTCGAATGATGAGGGATGTACAGCTAGCTGATGAGGTGAGTAAAAAAGAGTTTATGGTTAGATTGGGGTTGGATAAAACGGCTATGGAAGTGGTGAGACAAGGAAATTTGAGATGGCTTACTAATGTTGTGAGGAAAAGGGATAATGAATGTGTTAAGCAGGCGTGGAGGTTTGAGGTGGATGGCAGTAGAGGAAGGGGAAGACCAAGGTTAGCTTGGAAAAGTATGATGAAAAACCTTTGTCGAAAGCTTGGTTTAGGTCTTGAAAAATCCTATGACAGGGTGAAATGGAGAGGGTTAGGACAGTGACCCCTTGAAAAAGGTGAAAATGCTGACTATAATAAAATGATACTGATCCTGATCATTAGGTTTGCTCATAACATATGATCCATGCTTTTCTCATCCTCATTGTCTTGCGCCCGTTTCCATGCTAGCATGGGTTGGACGGGGTTTCATATTGGCTTTTCTCCACATTTTTCGGTCTTGGGTAAGTTCAGGTTTGAGTTTCATTTTTCTCAGATCTCTACAAGGTTATTTTGCAGACTGGAAATTTGGACCTTGGTTCAGAGCATTGACCATGACCTTCGTTTTTTGTATGTTCACTCTAAGACTCTTGCTTTCAATACTGTTTTTCTAAGAACAGTAACTATCCTCTAACTCTTCCAGGCTTTTAGCGATAATCCCCAAGTCATCAGCATACAACAATTCCTACACGGACCTATTTCTGCATCCACTGGATAGCATTTTTAGAACAATGATGAAAAGTAAAGGACTCAGTACAGAACCTTGGTGGACACCAACCTTCACACTGAACTTGTTACCCAGCACATTATTTATTCTGACTCTACTCTTGCCACCTGAGTACATATCCATGGCCATCCTTACTAACCACTCCATCACCCCAAGCTTCCTTTAAGACCACCTAACAACTACTCTTGGAACTCTATCGAAGCTTGTTTATACAAATGATCAGCTTACAACATATGATCATTGCTGTTTTCAGTTATTTTTTAACAAAAGATCAAATGTTTTGATTATCGTTTCCATTAATTCTCATCTCTGTTGTCCAACCTGAATCCACAAATGTTGCGCCCATAAATCAGATTTCTCATACATATTCAGTAGTTAAAGTAATGAAAAATCTGCTATGTGGAAGACATGCACTCACAATGTGAAACTCATTTTTTTGTTTTTTGAGGGAACGATACTCTATTTGAAAACGATGTAATTTTTACAACTAATGTTTAATGATGGAGTGTGGCTTATGGAAAGTTATAATTTCGTGTACGGACCACTAATAGCTTTCAATTTTCAAGAATGAGACATGGCATACAAATGATGTTTGCAAAATAATTTTTATCAACTCATTTTGATTGATATTTTCAACAATTGAATGAAACATCCCAAACTTCAGCCACCCACCTCTTTGATTTGATTCGATAGAAAAGTCATGTCACCTTCAGTATTCAAGAGCAGTCTGGAATCTGCAAAGATAATCTGCTCTTAACCATCTCCAACGGAAGATTTCAACCCTTCTCATTACATGCCATAACAACTTTCACACCTTATCAAAATCTTCTCATTCCAGTGCACACTTCCCACTCCATCAAATCGTTTTCTACCCATTAAACTCCTCCCACCCCATCAAACTGCTCCCAACCCATCAAACTCCTCCTCCTCCATCAAACGCTTCCACACCGTAAAACCTCTCTCATCCCATCAGACTCCTTCCACCTTATCACACTCTTTCCACCCAATCACACACCTCCCATACTATCAAACTCCTCCCACTCCATCAAACGCCTCCACCCCATAACACCCCTCCCACCCCAACAAAGCCCTTTCAATCGATCAAACCTTTTCCAACCATCACATTTTTTTCACCCAATCAAACGCTTCTCATCTCATTACCCCCCTCCTACCCCATCACACTCCTTCCACCTCGTCAACCCTCTCTCACACCATTAGATGTCTCCCACTCCATCAAACCCCTCCTACTTCATCAGACACCTCCCAGTCCATCACGCCCTCCCACCACCTCCAATGTTTTCAAGAATGTGATTGTGACAGATATAGATCCACATGTGAGCTCTCTTGAAGTTCTTGGTGAGATGTTTGGCCCGGTAGTAGTACGACAATGCCCACTCCAAGTTTCCCGTGGCATAGTATATGTCTCCTTTCTGCATCAGAGCCTGTGTAGAGGTGTGTGGTGTTGTAGGGTATGATCTGATATTGGGTGGTGTTATGTGCTGTGGTGTGGTGTGATTTGGTGGGATTTGGTGTGGCGTGGTGTGATGTGATGTGGTGTGTTGTGGTGTGATGTGGTGTGATGTGGTGTGGTGTGATGTGGTGTGGTGTTGTGTGATGTGGTGTGATTTGATTTGATGTGATGTGGTGCGTTATGTTGAGGTGAGATATGAAAAGTGGTGTGTGGTGGTGCAACGTGGTGTGGTGAATTATCTTCAGAAGGCACCTTAACATTCATTGGATTAGTGCTCAAAACTTTATCGATCTCCTTCATAGCCTGCTTGTAATACCCGAGTCTAAGAAAAATATTTGTCAAATAAATTTTCTAGTATTCCAAATAGACTCCACCCAAGTTTGGAAGGACAAAGTGTAAACGATGTTTTATATGATATTCCTTTGAGCAACATAGTGATAAAGTTAGATCTTATAACGATATTCATTACTTGAGGTTACAGATTGATCTGTTAATTAAGGTGAACTTGTCTTCTTTGTAGTAGAACATCGACTGAATATCGAAAATATTAACATTATAAAAAACGTTTAATAATGAGAATCAACAAAACTAGAAGTTATCTTTTGCCCAAGCGTAGTTTATACATTGTTACTGATTTTTCACTTCCATTATCTTCACGTCATCCACCAACCACTACACTTTTTCCACCAACCCTCACACCTCATCCACCAACCGCTACACTTTTTTTACCAACCACCACACCTCATCCACCAACCACCACGTCTCATCCACCACACTCCTTTCACCAACGATCACCTGACCCCTCTACACTTACCAGCTTGAAATAGTAACGAGCCTCTTCGTATTTGGCTGCTCCCAATAACCTTGAGCCTTCAGACCTGTGTGTTGTTAAACTTTCACCTCTACAACATCATTACATCTATCTGCTCTTATTTTTCTGTTCAAAAACGATGAAATGATTGGAGGGAATCAATTTTGTGAGTCAGACCTTCAGAATGTCAAAAAAGGTGCCCTCTCTAATATAGGCAGAGGTTGTTCAAGAAAAGAGCCAATCATATAAGATTCGGAATATATTTATCAAAATAACACAAGTATAAATTTTGATAAGTTGAATTCCTCCATAAGAAGTCGCTATTTTTTGCTTTCTTTGAACCTCTTACTACCCATGCAAGTTCTGCAACATTGATAAGGACTAAAGCCATTTTTCTTTCGTGTCCCATCTTGCTCGATTGATTGCTTTCGTCACATTTCTTGGTGCTCTCAAAACACAGAAAGTGCAGTGGTTTCAGCGTGTGACGATGCAAGATGCCATTTCAAATTTCATTTTGTTCAAAAGTGGTTTGAAGGCTTTTTGATGCGTCATTATCAAATAAGTAAGTTGACCATTTGTTTGCCCCTATCTGGAGTTTCGGTTGCGCAATGGATTGGTTTCACAGGCAGCTACTCCATGTGCACTAAATTATTCTCATTAAGAACCTTACTATTATTATCATTTACAGATCAATTGGGTTGGTGAGGTCACGTGTAATATTGTTGCGTTGAATTCGAGCCTCTAGAACATGGCGGTCTTAAAACATTCCTACTCTTGCCTCTACCATTGTGATTAAGCTACATCTTTACAAACATAGTGTCTCACTCTCTCTAGCGAGTAAAGTTTTTTTTGTATATCTGTCAGGTTTGCGTTGAGGTCGTATAGACTTTTAAAGAATATATAAACTATTTTTGCAATTTAACTTCAATTTTTTCATCGGTTTGCTCCAAGATAATGTTGTATGAAAAAACAAAGCACTATATAATTAATGATGTGCATATATAAACAATAAAAAATTATGGAACAAATTCAATAAGTTCCATCAAAATACAGGAACTTCACGCTCACATTAAAAACAATTAGCTTTAGACACGAGCCTATAGTTGATGAACCAATCATAGGACTTCAAAAAAATTTTGAAAGTACTGAAATAATTATTTTTTACATTCTTATCTGAATAAAACTATTTTTTTTGTTATTTGAAAAAAAAATATCTATTTCACTTCAAAGATCACTATATTTAAGAAAATTTTAAGATCATTCTGATACATTAAAGAAGTTTTATGAAAAAAAAACTAACATTTATCAACTAACAAAGCTTTTTGTACAATCCGTGAATATTTAAACATTATGATACATGAATATTTTCAAGAGAAAAAAAACTAACATTTTTCAACTAACAAAGCCTATGATTGGTCTAACTTAAAACTGAGACACAAATGCTTTGCCGCTTGGAACTTCTTTACATCAAAATGAGTTCGAGCAGTTTTATCAACCAAATTGTCGAAGAAATCGTTGAAAAACTCGAAACAAACGGATGGATAAATGTGTAAATCAACATTGAAAGTTATAATTGAGCTAAGATATTTTTTCCATTGAAAGTCAAAAGTGAAAAGTACTTAAACTGGTCGATGACAAATGCTCTGGCATTTTCTTTCGCCTCCTTGTCTTCTTCTCCTTCTCGCAACAAAAAGGCTATTGGAGGCATATGCGATATTTTCGACGACAACTTACAATTGTTTTGTTTAGTTGAATAATTTAATTTTTGTTTTCAGCAGTAGTGAAAAACTCTTTTTAATCGAAATGTAGTTTTAAATATTTAACTGCCATTTTTAAACTTTTTTTTAAAAAAAAAATATTTTAAAATAGTGTTTTGAAAAATTAACACAAAAATTTGTGTTTACAATAATTTCTCTGATGAAAGTTTTTAAAAAATCTACAAAACAATATTTTTACTTTTAACCACCGAATTAAACTAAGATGTCAGAAAAAAATGTAAAAACCGCTACAAACTCAGAAAATAGTTTCGAAAGAGATGAAATATTTTCAAAATTAGAATTGAATGACAAAATTGTGATAAATAATTGCAACTCATCTAAACGTCTTTCAAAATGGGTTCGTCTAAATGTTGGAGGACAGGTATGTTATATATTTTCAAGAATTTAGTATGTTATGCAAGTTCTGACATTATACACATTGTTAACTTTCAGACATTCACCACGACGAAGATGACTCTATGCAAAGACCCCCACTCTTTCCTGTACAGACTCTGCCAAGATGACTACACCTCCCTCACCACCGATAAGGTGTGGCACAAACAGCCAGTAGTTGTTGTAGATGCTGTGTGTTATATTGAAGTATGTGTGCAAAGCTACAAATAAAGCTTTGAGTCAATGTAAGAATGTTTTTTAGTTCACCAAAGAAAGACTGGTATCAAAAGCAGGAAGAGTCTGTTGTTGAGCAATAAATCTTGAAATATTTTCTCCATGACACCTGTAATCTGCACTCTTTTTTGGTATCTTTAGAGTAAGAAGTAATGGGGAGATAAGGTCAAGCAGCTGCTTCCTTGTACACTTGCACAATTGTTTGTCAGGTCTGTGTCATTGCATTTAGTGGTTTGCATTTTTGTAGGAAAATATAGTTGTTTTCTCAAATTTTATTTCTGTGTTTTGTAAATATAAGTTTTTTTGGCTGTTTTACCTTTCAATTGCTCTTATAAAAACAACCTCACCACAAACACTAATCATTATGTAAAACAAGGTGTGAAAACTAGATTTTAATTTTTTTTTGTGGTTAGAAAAGCCTTTTTTGAGCATTTTAAGCTCAATGCAGACAAGATTTTGCTTACTATGAAGCCAAATGGGATTGTACATGATAATTTTTTTGAACAAGTGAGTCCTTAGTTCCACTCCGTTGAACAATTTTGCTACTATATTCATCCACTTATCATCCATGTGACCACACATTCCATCCATATGACCACACACACCATCCATGTAACCACATCCACCATCCATGTGACCACACATACCATCCAGGTGACTACACCCACCATCTATATGACCACACACACCATCCATGTGACCACACACACCATCTATATGACCACACACACCATAGGATGATTCAGGTGCTTACATGATTGATAGGGACCCTCAGTACTTCAACGTGGTTCTTAACTACCTCAGGTTCACTTAAATGTACACTATGTTACCAGTGCTTGATAGTCCTTAAATGTTTGAAGTAGTGGAATTCGAAGCATATGAATTGTGCCACTGAAACCTCAGTTAAGATGACCTAATGACTTACTTACTTGTAGACATGGCAGACTGGTGGTAGATAAAAACTTGTGTGAGGAAGGTTAGAATTAAGGTTATGGTGCTTATGATGTGTTTGATATTGTAATAATTAAAATGGTGAGCATTTGTTTTGAAAGGAATGCAATGTTGTGACAGGAGTGTTGGAAGAGGCTGAGTTTTACAACGTGGTTGACCTTATCAGACTCTTGAAGGAGAAAATCAACAATAAGCAACTGCCTGTGGGTCTTTTTAGTTTTGTGTCTATTTGACTTCATATCTGTGTGCCTGTGCTTGTGTGTCTATTTGTTTTCATAACTGTAGGTCTGTGCTTGTGTCTATATTTTTTTCATATCTTTGTGTCTTTTTCTTTATTTCTGCATGTTTTTATGTTTGTGTTTTTTTCTTTATATCTGTGTTTTTTTGTATCTGTGTGTTTGTGCATTAATCATGGAATTTTTATCTCAAAATCGAAAAAGTTATGAAGATTCACTTTTAGCAACTGCAACTTCCATAGGATCGATACAAAATTAAATTTAGAAATCTCTTGTTTTTCAAATTCATTTTCCATTTTATATTCTTATCATTCATACTTCACCACACCACCATGCAACAGACTAGAGGAGCTCGACATGTGTACAGGGTGCTGCAGTGGTCAGAGGAGGAACTGGCACAGATGGTCTCAAACATCTCTGATGGGTGGAAGTTTGAGCAGGTGACAAAAGTTTCTATAATTATATTTTATGATGATTAAAACACGACCAATCCAATCAGCTCATAAGTTTAGGCTCCTCTTACAAGTATGGAGTGGAGGACAGGTCAGAGTTTTTGTGTGTGGTTTCCAAGGATTGTGTCTCTTTCGCTGACAAGGTAGTAGTAGTAGTAGTAGTAGTAGTAGTAGTAGTAGTAGTAGTAGTAGTAGTAGTAGTAGTAGTAGTAGTAGTAGTAGTAGTAGTAGTAGTAGTAGTAGTAGTAGTAGTAGTAGTAGTAGTAGTAGTAGTAGTAGTAGTAGTAGTAGTAGTAGTAGTAGTAGTAGTAGTAGTAGTAGTAGTAGTAGTAGTAGTAGTAGTAGTAGTAGTAGTAGTAGTAGTAGTAGTAGTAGTAGTAGTAGTAGTAGTAGTAGTAGTAGTAGTAGTAGTAGTAGTAGTAGTAGTAGTAGTAGTAGTAGTAGTAGTAGTAGTAGTAGTAGTAGTAGTAGTAGTAGTAGTAGTAGTAGTAGTAGTAGTAGTAGTAGTAGTAGTAGTAGTAGTAGTAGTAGTAGTAGTAGTAGTAGTAGTAGTAGTAGTAGTAGTAGTAGTAGTAGTAGTAGTAGTAGTAGTAGTAGTAGTAGTAGTAGTAGTAGTAGTAGTAGTAGTAGTAGTAGTAGTAGTAGTAGTAGTAGTAGTAGTAGTAGTAGTAGTAGTAGTAGTAGTAGTAGTAGTAGTAGTAGTAGTAGTAGTAGTAGTAGTAGTAGTAGTAGTAGTAGTAGTAGTAGTAGTAGTAGTAGTAGTAGTAGTAATAACATTTGATCTCACCAAGGTTGGAGACGGATGTGGGGAAGCCGACAATGACCGCATTAGGGTAAGTACCCATGGTTTTTTTGGATCATCACCCTCATTATCGTCATCATCTTCATTCTCATTTATCCTCTACGAAGCCACGCGTGATCAAAGTGGCTTGAGAACTTTACATTGAAATTGTTGATAATATGAAGCTCTGCAATGCATTCATGACTGCCACATAATCACTCGTGACGTCATCACAGCTGATGCATCAGAGAAGTTCGAGGGTGTGAAGGAGGGGGTGATAAAAGCAATTTTGAAGAAGAAGATTAATAATTTAAAAAGAGAATGATGAATGATAATAATGGATAGAATAATGCAATGTTTGTAATTTACAAGTGATATTCAAGCCAGTGAGTTTCGAGGCGAAAATAATAAGACAAAAAGAGTTAGGAGTAATAATAATAAAAATAATAACCAGGCATAATAATAATAATTTTGGATAATAATAATAATAAACATGAATAATAATAATCATAGATAATAATAACCCTGGATAATAATAATAATAACCATGAATGATAATAATAATAATAACCATGGATGATAATAATAATAATAATAACCATGGATGATAATAATAATAATAATAACCATAGATAATAATAATAATAAACATGAATAGTAATAATAATAATAATACTCATAGATAATAATAATAACCCTGGATAACACTAATAATAACCATGGATGATAATAATAATAACCATGGATAATAATAGTAATAATAAATGATGACAACGACGTAGATTTGGCATGACAAACAATGCTCAAGTCCTTATAAGGAAGCTAGTATGACGTCATCATTGATGATTGCGTCAATATCAACAATGTTTGCTTTGAGGGAAGGATTGGATGTTATGTTGGGATATTATTTTAATATAATTATGTTTTAACATAATATTATCTTGAATAATTATTTAAAACCAATAATAATTTTGGAATTTTGTAATAGTATAAAAAATGCTTGATATAAAAAAATGACGTTTATGGATGTTTCTATGGTCATTTCAACCATGCACCTTATTTATGCTACATCTTATTTGACTATTAATATCATGAGTCTCCTTTACTAGTCCCATCCACCTTTTCTTCTTCTCACCACCCTTTTCTGGGTTGAATAACCCACCCTCACCTCCACCATTCAACCCACCCTCACCACCACTATTTTTCAAACACCCTCACCTCCATTGTTCTCCTTGTCTTAATGGCCGCATTTTATTTAGTTTTTGCACCATGACGTCATCATTATCTATTTCCTGTTTGCTTCTAATTGTTTTACAACCATAAATGACAAAGATGATTGTGCATTTAATTTGCACATAACGTCATCGAGGCGTGCATTGGTATCTCACCATTTACGCCATCACCACTGCTTCTATTATCTTTATAATATTCAACTGTTTGTTTCATGCCCCCTCTTCAATATTGCCTGCTTTTGACAAATACCTCGATCCACGTTGCCATGTTTAATTTGCCCATGTTGTGTGCATACCAAAGTTCACTTTTACACCAACTTAAGTTCAATTTTACATTTACCAGTTTGCTTTTACACGAATTATGTTAACTTTCACACTCAATTCAAGTCTCATGTGTCAGTCTACTCACTGTACCATGTGTCAGTCTACTCATTGTACCATGTGTAAGTTTACTCACTGTACCATGTGTCTGTATGTGCTTTTGGCCATATTTTTCAAGTCGTTGACTTCGATCACCTTGAGGTTGTCCATAAACTTCGATTGAAGTGTATTTTTTGAAGCGAAAAAGCCTTGATGGGACCCTGCGATGATGTATGTGCAGTTTGTTTTTGGTGTTTATTTATAGAGGTTTCATGTTTCTTTTGATTTCAATCCTTTTTCATAGCTATAATCTTATGAGACAATTTAGAGAAATGTTATGTTTCAAAAAAGAAATTGTTGAATAGTGAAGTTGATGATAAATTATGTGAATCAAATACTTGATGTTCAATTCAAGATGGCGACCATGTGAATTAAATCCACATCTGTTATCACAACTTATCAAATAATTAAATTAGTTATTCTTTGGCAACAATAAAACATACGTTGCATATTGCTCCTATCTTATAAAGCAAGCGATTGTGCAGGGTTGAGGTGCCAACTTACCACTCTGTCTTTATTCATTCTTTCTATTTTTCTTATTAATATTCATTATTTTTATTATTCCTATTATTATTCTTTGTTTTTATTATTTCTTCTTTTTTATTCGTATGTGCACAAGTCATTTTCGACATAATTTTCCAGCGACACTTTTGTGAATAAAAGTTTTATGCACCCTCTGTCGAATGGCCACTTCATTCACAAGTGTTAGTTATCCTCTGATGACAACTATTCAATCGATAAGCGGTGTTTGAAGGAACATAAATATATATTTATTGTTGGAAAGATGCTTCAAAAAGACAAGAGTACATTATTGCAGTGAGGAGTAAATAAGATACGAAATTCCGTCTCAAGTGGCGCTAATGCATCCACACGGATGCCACTTAGATGCTCCATCATACAGTTGAATTGACGGCGGATGAAAGCATCAAACACCTGATGAGGTTGCCCAGAGGGGTACAACATTGATCAGATGATGAGAGATGGTGGCAGTTAGGTAGATGCAAACATACAAATAGATAGAAAACCAATTTTCATAACTGAACAGGTAGATAAAATCAGATAGAGAAATGGAAAAGTAGGCATCAAGGTGCCAAATGATCATCTTGATTCCTCACCAATGAGGTCAAATGACCAAGTGCATGAATCTATGGTAACGTCATCAACTATAAACAATGACATGGCAAAAAAATATTCAAATTCATAACGTCATAAGGCATAACATTATATATGCATGGAAACTCATATAAATAGATTAAAAGGAGTTCATTGTTGAAATAATACTGAATGAAGTTTGTGGCACCAAGGCCACAAGCAATGAAGAACATTTCAAGTTATTAGTACAGGGTTTTTCATGATGTCAGTGATGGGATGACGTCATAAGATGAAAAGCGGGTGTGAAACATTGCCTTTGAAGATATGCATGGTCTGTTGGAATAATGACAAGGGCCATGTGGCAAAAGCAGCAAGACGGTGCAAAGAGCACTTGGGTGCAATATATATTGGAGAAGTTAATATTGAACTATGTAAAAATGTTCTCAAAATATATTGGAGTATTCTATATGGAATCTTAACAATATGATATGTCAAAATAATCTCATTAACTCTTGGTCATTAGTTGGATCCAGGAGGCTATATCTAAATAACCAATGATGTCATGATGTTGAAACATGTTGTGGTGAAGATGACAAATACAAAGTTTATGTAAAATGTACGTAAATATACCAAAAACAACAATATCACACAGAAAAGATGAAGAGCAGGATGACTGACTTGCGGCTGATATGATGTGAAAATAATAAAAGTTGAAAAAATAATGGAAAAAAAATGTCAAAGAATTATTCCTTCTTATCTTTCTTGCTCAGTATTGGAGGGAGTGGCACTGATGGAAGAGGTACCTGTGAGTGTGGATGTGATGACATATGTGATGACATATGAAGATGTGTTGATGACATGACATCACCTTGTTGACTATTTTCTTGGTAGTATCAGCAAGAGCCCCTCCAGCATCAATGCCCTTTTCAGCCACCCACTTAACTCCACCCACACCCATGCCGACTGCCCCAGTCACTACTCCAGCAGTAGTTGACACCAAACCACTTGAGATCCTCCATAAATACCCACCTTCTGTTCCTGGATCAGTAGGGGAATCCATAGCTGCTGTGATTAATACATTGTGATGTAGTTGTGTTGTTCTCATGCTCTAATGTTATCAATGCTTGGTAAGTTATAAGCATGAACTTGCACAGATGGAAATCAATTGGTGTTCAAATGAAATTTATCATGTTTAAAAAATTTTCTTACTTTCGTTAAATTGAGAATTCTCGTTGTTTCTGCTAGAAATGTACTTTGACTGGAATATTGATTCGTAAAAATTCATTTTGACTTATTCGTTTTTTTTATTTTATATATTTATTTAAAGTCTTATAAGTTTTCGACTTTGGTGTTAACAAAACGCATTGTCTGAACAATGTTTCAAATATGTTGACATGACGTACAAATCAAACAAAAATCAAAATTAATTTCTAAAATCAATGGAAATTTTAGGACTCACATTCTTTTGTAAATTTCTTTTTTGTTCGATCATAAACGCAACTTTTTTAAAACTTAATTTAATGATTATAAATGATTTTGATGTCTGCAATAGAACTGGTTCACGTCTTGGTGGGTTGACGTGGCTGGAGTGATGTTGCAACAATGGAAAAGACTTACGATTTGCTGTTATAAACAAAATTTGATAAAAAAATATATCAGTTTAAAGCTTATTCGACTAATGATATTCGGTATGTTAATTTAAAAGTAATTTTGTTAAAGAACTTTGCTGAAAAAAGTTTTACAAAGTACAGAAACATCTGCGATTAAAAAATCAACAATAAGACTACTAAATTGAATTCCACAATTTTGAATTCCATTTTGAAGATTTTTAAAATACCAAAAAACTTTTTATTACAATTTTCTTTTAATTTTAAATTATGTAAATTTTATTGAATTTTTTTAGATTTTAGTTTTTTTTAGAAGATATAGACGAAGCTTAATATAGCTAATGGAACCTAAAATGTATCAAAAAATATTTTTCATAAAAAAAATTCAAAGTTTATTAATATTCCAAATTAATTAAAATTTTACCAAATTTTTCCAAATATTAGACTGGATTTTTATCGACCAGTTATTTTCGACCAATCAGAAGATGAGAGTGACGTCACAGCCAGTGGTTGTATATAATGCAGAAAAACAAGCAAATTTAGCTTAAAAAAATTCAATATGGCGATCGGCGATATCGGTAGTCGTTTAAGTATGATTCCAATTTATTTCCTTCGATTGATTATAGTATTTAGTATCATCGAGAATTGAAAATTGTATATGTTTGACTGAGAGCGTTGCTCTGATAGTTTATAGTCGAGTTTAGTTGTTTTGTTCAAATGTTTACATGCGATTAAACTTACATCGCTTTTAATCGCACCTACTGCAGATAAATAAGTTTCCAAACCTTATATTTTAACCAATTTTAATCAAGTTTGTGTTTAATTATTTTGACGCCATCTTTACGGATACTTAATCACTGACTTAATTGAACTACGGATCATAGACTTATTGTTATCATTTGTTGTTTGAGTAATTTTCCAACTTCATCAATTCTGGTTCAATCAAATATCAAGCTTCAGGATGTTGATTCAAGTGTAGATTTGATTTCAAGATTTCAGATCATTCGCGTCAAATCAGCACCAATCACGATCATTTAAAGATAAATGTCTATGATTGAAGTTACAAAAACGTCAGACGACTCTTTTTCAAAAAGAAACTCGCCTGCTTTTGGGATGGAATTGTCTCCTCTTAGTAACAACACACAGCCTTCACCCAAAGATAGCGGAGTAGATGTAAGTTCTCCATCTCACAGAGATGAAGACGCTATGTTTGGAAGCCCTGCAATTCCATCAGCTTCTAGTGTTAACACTTCTAGCATTGTTTCATCAAATGTTTCATCTGCAAAAAATATGTTGACTACAGCAAAGTGTGTGGCATCATCTGGAGTATCTTTGGTCCATAATAGTATAATTTCAAGTTCTGTTGTAACAACTAGCACTCCTCTCACTAAAACCACAGTGGCATCAACGACTAAATCTAAGTTTTATAGTCATAAACGCAAGATTAATAAAAATGAAATACAAGCAA
Organism: Pterobdella sp. o SKG-2022; assembly: GCA_964035795.1. NCBI lineage: Eukaryota > Metazoa > Annelida > Clitellata > Hirudinida > Piscicolidae > Pterobdella > Pterobdella occidentalis. The sequence continues at coordinate 6,888,511 of OZ038327.1, forward strand.
AAGAATTTAGGAAAATGATTGTTCTGGATGATAAAGAAAAAAAGCAACTAGCTTCAAAAAAACTAAACAATGTTACTAAAAAGATGACATCTGTTATGAATAACAAAAAAATGAACCTAGATAAGAAAGTGGAAGAAACATCGACAAAAGACTCTGAAGAATCTAACATAAAAGTGAAAAAGAAAAAAGGAAGTGAACCTGAGAAATATTCAATAAATGCAGTGGAAGAGAGGAAGTTGGGTATTGTCATCAGAATGTCCAAAAGCAAGCCCATCACAAATGGAGACATAAAGTGCAATAGAAAGGACAGCACCACAAAAGCTGACTCCAGGGTTGTGGCACATACCACTTCTGCTAATGTAGCTCTAACCAATGTCAATGTTCTCAATGTTGAAGCTCCTAATAACACTGCATATGAGGGTGCTTTAAAGGTTTTAAGAAAGAGGAAAACAACAATGAGCAAAAAAGATGCTCCAGTGAAGAAAATAACAAGAAAGAACAAACATCCCTTTGTTAAATCCAATGAGGCAAGCACCACATTGTGTGGTCACCCATCTCCATCATTCCCTTTATTAACATCACAAAACAACGTTTATAATACATGTGGTGCATCCCCCAAGATGCCACAACTCAATATAGAAACATCAAATATTTCATCCTTCTTTCACCAGCCTCCAATTAACTCAAACCCATGTGCTTCACCCCTTTTCTTATTTTCAGGTGCTAACTCTATGGATGTTTTACCCAACATCATACTGCCCACAAAACTCACTTGTAAGATAGGAAATAAAGTGATTACAAAGCTCCTATCATCATCTTCTATGCCATCCTCTGATTCACCATGCAACCTCTCAACTTCACCATATAATTCAATTCCTACTCCACACTCACCATCTTTTTGTTCTCTCACCATGCCACCTTTTTCATCTAATTTTTCTGCACACCAATCTTTTAAAACTCCATCTTCATTTCACCAATTTTCTACCACAACTACTCCGATTATTCATTCATCCAGTGTATCTCACACTAATCCACTTTCAGAAGCACCACCTTATAATAGTACTTTTTCTCAGCTTTCATTCAAGCAACAAAACTACACTAATCCTTTCCCAACAATTTATGGCAGCATTACAACACAAAACAACAATACATCTGTTTGCAACATTGTTGAAAAGAAAAAAATTAAAAAGAAAAAAGTGAAAACATTTATGAAAGTTGAAACAATGTCGCCACTGAAAATCAAGTTGTTTAAGAACAGCCAGCAACAAGCATTGGCTGATGTAACGATGACAGAAACAACACCTGATGTAGTAGCCGCAGAAGCCAGTCTCACAATGTCCCAATCCATCTTCACCACTTCCTCTTCAATCATTTCACACCACATCTTCATCACCACATCAACAACCACAGTCATCACCCCTTTTTCAACAACCCCATCCACTCTTACATGCCAACTTACTCCACCAACATCTATCTCCTCCCTTAAACATCAAATCAACTGTGACTCTAAAAAAGTTAAAAACAAAAGGGTGGTGCATAAAAGGCACAAGATGACCAAAGAAAAGAGAGTTGTTATGCCTGATGGACAAACTAAAAAACTCAAGCTAGTGTTACCTTCTCAGTTCTTGAACTCACAACCACTCCATCTTGACCATTCACAACCCCCCAAACAACAAACACTCCACCGCACACTTGCTACGTGCCAGCTGAAAGGTGATTCTATAATTTCAAGCCTAAATTAAATGATTTCAATTTATAATGAATGACACAAGAGTAAATGTTTTAATCTCAGGTGATGTGGTGAAGGATCTTTGCAGTCCACCCAGTCACTTTCAAGCCACACAACAACACTACAATGAGGAGCAGCAAAAACTACTATTCCAACAACAACAACATTACAACTACATCCAACAACAAAAACTCCAAGCAAAACAACAGAATGATAAAGCTACTGACAGCATAAAACCCAATGTTGCCATTACTACTCTCAATGAAAACCAATGCAGTAATGACCAAACCCACAAGCAGAACAGTCATCAGACTAACTACCACAGCAATCAAAATGGTGCATATGATAATGCAAAGTGCAATTCAATATCATCACCTTCGAAACCTCTCATGTATTCACAACCTGTGTGCCTCACTAGTTGCAACAAACAGGATCACCTCAATAACACTCCTCATGATACTAACAACAATATTAATAACACTTATAATAACAATAATAAAACAAATAACAACAATAATAGAGGGTGGATAAACTTCAGCATAGAGAGCATATGTTCAAATGAAAAGTTTCCTATCAGAAGCAACATTTTGGCACCCTTCAACAACAACAATGCTTTACTCCTCGAAGAGGTGCACCACACCTACATCAATGCTGCCCATGATGATAAGATGGTGGGTGAGGTTGGTGACAAGATGGCGGGTGAGGTTGGTGACAAGTTGGTGGCTGAGGTTGGTGACAAGATGGCGGGTAAGAATGGCGACGAGATCACAAAGGTTGATGAAGATGATGGCTTTCCTGAAATGCCTATATTGCAGAAAAATGAAGATTGTGGGTATGATGATGAGGAAGAGTTGGCTGAAGAGGGGTTTATGTTGGGTGCTGATCAGGATAGTGTAGTTTTTGGTGGTAGAGAGGTTGCTGCGATGAGCAAGGTCAATGAGGTTTTTGGTGATGGTGGCAAAGAAGTTGAAGGGTTTGGAGATGAGGTTGGTATGTTGAAAGGTGATGGGCTCAAGGTTGATGAAGGGGTTATTGGTGGCTATGCAGCTACTGACGGGTATAAAGATGATGAGAAGGGGGTTGAAGATGCTAAGAAGGATAAGAAAGGTGCTAATAAAGGGGGAAGAAGAGGGAGAAGGAAAAACAATTGGAACAAGAAGAAAAGCAAAAAGAATAAAAGTGAAAATAATGAGAATAACAATTCAAAGGTGGAGAATGCATTGAGCAAAGTGATTGTTGAGATTGAGAAAGAGAGTGATGTTCAGAGTGACAATGTGGGAGATGAGGATGCTCACAGTCAGATTGTTGGTTGCAGGACTTTGAGGAAAAGGAAAACTTCAGTGAATAATAATAACAATAAAGTTAGCATACAGAATGTGGCTAATAAGAATGATTGTGAGTCATTGGAGAGTGGTCACAACAAGCCAAAGCTGCTGGGCTTCTCCATTGAGAACGTCCTTTCTTGCAACAACACCAATAAACTCTCTAACATTAATATTATTAACAGTAACAAAAATAATACTAATGATGATAATTCAAGCAAAAACAATAATGGTAATGGTAGTTTCGCCATCAGTAGTGATGGCAACAACAATGATGATATGAACAGTGTCAACAATTGCATGAGCAATGATGGCAACAACACAGCATCAACATTTGTGGTGTCCGAACATTCTGTAGGCTTCAGTCACTTCCTCTCAAAACCCCTGCCACATTCTGTTATTCATAAAAACAACATACCACCCCCACCTCCCAAGTTTGTCAGGTCATTTAAGGAGGTCAATAAGGAGGAGGAAGATGATGATCTTCAGAACAAGAATAAGCAGAATAAAAAAATAAAGGAGAAATTATGCAGCACTTCATTGCACAAGGAGGAAGACACTACAATAGCCACAAGCCCCATGGTGGCCACTTACAACCCCCCATGCCTGCCCTCCACCGTCATCAACAACAAGTCGAGGCTTTTCCAAGAAAAATCAAGAAAGCTTTCCAAGATCTGTCTTAAACTGCAAGCCAACAGTGGTGCCTTGAAAGTGGGTGCACTTTCTCCTTCTTTGCAGCATGACTTGCTCAGAGAACAAGAAGAAAAGAAAAAAGAAGAACAACAAAAGGTGGAAGAGAAAGTGAGAGAAAAAGAACGAGAGAAGGATGAACGATTGCACAAATACATGGAGGAGAACAAAGAAGCGGTTGACAGGTACATACAAGATCAGACTCAACTGGTGAAATTGAGGAACAAGGCATATCGTCTCTTCTGTTGCCTCTTCCCTGAGATCCAGCTTCCTCTCGGCATGTCTCCAGACTCAAGTGCCATCGAGACCCTCCTGCAACACACCATCAACAAACTGCAGCAGGATGATGCAGTTCAAGATTCCACTGCATGTGTACAAGTTTCAATACCACAGATCCACTTAAACAACGACTCCACCTCAAACCTTAACAACTTTCTCAAACTTTTGCGCACCTTCCTACACTTGGTGCTACCCCACTTGCAGTCATACCTCTCCACTTCAGCATGCCTGGGCATCATGGAGAAGATTGTTGACAGAGTGGTCATGGCGAACTGTGCTTTCATAGGAGTCACATCACATGATGATGATGATAAAAGTGATGTCACTGATAAGAATGTTAAAGACACTGTTCAGGAGCAAAAGAAGAGTGGCAAAATGATCAACTCGTTTGTGTTACTTGAAGATACTGCTAACAACAAGGCTGAAGTTGCTGCATTGTAACCACCACTTCCTTTCTCTACCACCTCCCTGTTCCATCATCAACACCATCCCCTCTCCACCAGCATGATATTCCACAATGTCCATCATCGACCATCATTATTTACTGTTGAGTTTGGGGAGTTTTAGGTTTGGTGTAGCTGCTTATGATTGTTAATATGAATTGATGTAGATAACATGATGAGATGCAGTGAGATGTATATGGGGGTTAGTCGTCATTGTTAGCACTTAACCAACTATTTATTACATCCGCTTAATATTTATAATTTATTTTTTCATGAAATGGACAAATGAATGGCACTAATTATTTGTAAATATATTTATGTTTTTGTTGTTGGCAACATCATCGTTGTTGCAGGACAGTACCTTTAAAAGCACTTCCTCCAATCTTTTCATTATTTAGTTCATGCCTCTTATTATCTACTTAGTTTTGATTCATTCGATCTTGAAGATGAATTCATTGTTCAATGAGAGCAATAGAGGTGCATGTCAGCACACAGAAGATGACATTGTTCATAGAAGGTTGTCTCGAAGGCGTCATTCAATTGTAATTACAAGCATATTTGGTATCATTTGCTTCGTCGTCTGGTATCATTTTCACCATAAATTATTAAAATGTGTACATAGCTGGTGCTACTTGGTGGGCACCCAGCATCGACCTCAGCACTTTGTTGGTCGTTCAGATGCACCTCCATCTGGGCATCCTTGTATATTTTGTGTGTACATATGTGTATGCGTGTGTGTGTTGTATGACGGTTGTTACTCTTTGAATTGTTTGTCTCGTTATCACGTCGATGCCATATTTAATTTTAAAATCATTTTTAATAAAAATTTTGAAAATATTTCTTTGATGATGGTCTCAAGGAAGACAAAACGATGGTTAGGATAAGACAAGATGAAAGAGATGTATGGGTAGAGAAGAACTGAGTATATTACTTGGCAACTTTTCACATAATTTTAGTTTTTTTTGTATTCGTTAGGCTCTTTCAAATTTTATCTAAAGTTATTCAATGAAGGTTTTTCTGAAAAGTTTGGCTGATTCAGAGACAAAAACTGCTGACGGCATACGGCATCCCTCTTAAAGCAGTAGAGTTAATCTCAGTTATTTATGAAAAACTCTAATTCATCGTACAAGTTTTGCTATTCATGCTGGAGTTATTCAAGAACATACACTAGCACCAACCTGTTCTTGGAGCCGAAGATAATCACAGTAATGGAAGCAAAAAGCCGTAAACCTCCAGCATTAAGCATGACAGACTACGCAGATTATACTTTCCGACTAAGGAATAGGGTGAAAATTTTTGCATAAGGAAAAAGACAGCCAAGCTTATAAGATTTTACATTAATGGAAACAATAAAAAAAAATTTAACCAACAGTATCCAAAACTCAGATGATAGTTGCAAAATCTTTGCTATCTGTGAACAAAAGCATTTCTTGTTATGCATAATCAGAGGCATTTCCTTGTGATCTTGAACCCTCAGATTGAAACTTTTTGACCCACATACCTCTGTTTACGGTGCCATGATCTGAAGGATCATGAGGCAAACATTTCTAAAATAATTTCCATGATTTCGAAATGATGCCATTTCAGTGAAATTAAATCAAAACTCGTAGGATGTGGTAACCATGGAAAAAACTCTTTTAACTTGGCGAGAAACTTGATACTTCGAAATTATCAGACCGTATTCTTCACTGGAAAATCAATTCATTGCAGAGTTCAAAATTTCACCAACTAATTATTTAAAATCAAGTCACAACAATTTCGATCTTTTACAAAAACTTTTTCAACTTCTAGCTTTCGAAATCAGCTGAGACTATTTCACCAATTTTATTTATAAACATTTCAACCCAATCCTATGATGAATATTCAACATGAAAACTAGTAGAAATTTTTTAAACTCAATGAAGTTATTTGAGTTCACAATACCAAGTAGACTCATATCTGTTAAACAGTTCGGTGCTTCAAAACATGAGAAGCAAAAAAATGAGTACTCCACAAAACAAAAGTGACAACTAGGGAAAAATACCTATCATAATACTTTCAAGTGAGAGTTGCCCAAATGTTTGTGGTTGCTCTCGAGCAAGTGTTTGTTTCAATTCTCAAACACAGATATGATCTTCACTCAAAACATCTATAAAGAGCAGTACAAATAAAAAGCATACCTGGCTTTTATAGACCAAATTTTTCAGTATTGTCAAAACTTGGCGATCACTAAAGTTGTTGATGCTATGGAGCATGGCATGCGTCACTGATGTCCACAACGGCTTGGAAGGAGGTTTCAGCTTTAATTCGATTATTTCAAACTTACTTTTTTAAGTATATCACCTAAGTGTGAAAATTAAGGTTTTTTTTATTCAAAAACTAGCTCAACAGTTTAAAGTTTTGAAACTATTATACATGGACTAGCGCCCTGTGAATCATATCAATTGTCCAGTCGAAACTGCAATCAAGATGCATCTGATGGCTGACCTTCGGCGGTTTCGTTTTCAACATCCCGATTCTATTGAACTAAATTTAACTTTTAACAAAATGTTTTTTCTTTCATAATGCATGAACCCACTCAAAATATTGGCACTTCATGCTGTTCAAGTGGCATCTTCATGGCAGTACACGAACCTCATAGTACTTCAAGGTTTCAAATGCATCTCATTTAAAATTTAGTCTTCTAAAGTTACCGGGCTCGATGCCGTGTCGAGCCAACATCTGTCTTACACTGTTTAGCTATAAACTTAATTCGAAACGTAAAAGGTTTTATAACCATCTTAAAAATCCACTTCAAACTTCATCTAAATGTGTGCTTGTGGTGGAAACTTGATATGAACTGCTGTCATTTAAGCATCACTATGAGGAGAATAATTTCCATGCCCCACTAATTGACCATTAGAAGCACTACTTCACAGACTTCCTTTTGTCGCAGCATCCATTATAAAACAATATGCCAAAATTTTTTGAAGCAGTTTAAAGTTTCAAACTCATTTTTTTTGTCAAATATTTGAACCACATGATGTTTTTAAGCACACATACTTCCACAATGTACCAGGTATTTGACAAATACCTGATGATATACCAATCTATTAATAAATAAACCTACAAGACAATTATCACTTTCATAACACAACTTTTCAAAAAGAAATATCAAACAAGCTGCAGCCAGATTAAATAATGCTGGCGATGGAAGGGTAAAATTAACTGGTAGCTACAAGAAAGAACCCTTCCTTGCTTCATTCAACTTTTATAATTTAAGTTTTCTTTTAAACTCTTTATTCAAGCATTCAAAATATTATCAATTGTAAAAGATTTGAATAGTTTGGTGGGTGTAGGCGGTGGAATAGATAGGATTGTGGAGTGGATGGATGAAATGGGGGGATGGATGGATGGTGGAGGTAAGTGGATGGGTGGGGTTGGTAGATGGATGGGTGGGGTAGGAAGAGTAAGCTGTGTTTTTGGTTGAGGAAGTTGTGATGGGAAAGATGAGTTATGAAAGAACGAGGGGAGACTGGGTGGGTGGATAAGATATGAGGGTTGAGAGAAGGGGTTTCTTGGGGTCTCATGATGATGTTGGGTGCTTGTTTGTTGTTTGCTGGGTTGTTTGAGTTGGTGCTGTAATATCAAATTAACATGTTGAAATTGCCTTTTCCACATTTGTTGTTGGTAAATATGTTTTTGTTGTTGTTGGAAGTGTTGTTGTTTGCTGTTATAATAACTTTGTTGTTGTTCGAACTCCCGATTTAACATGGCGACACTGCAAATTCAAAGAATTCTCTAACATTTCTGAGATATCCATCGTAATAAACTTCATTATCTAATGTATCATTTTGTAAAAATCCAATAAAAGTAAGAACAACACTTCATCTTTAAAACACATCACAACACACCACATCTCACAATACCACACCGCATCACATCACATCACACCTCACCACATCACAGCACAAGTGACTCACCCATCTTCTTTACTGCTTCTCTTGTTCCACCGCTCTACCATACCTGACAGCAGCAGTTTTTGGTGCGTCATTCCAGGGTGCTTGGGCCAAAACCTACCAAATGCTGGCACTTTTTGGCTTCTGAAACAACTTGTCGATGGCAACATTTTATCTTCTTTGCGTGACGTCATGAACATCATCATCATCATCATCATTTTTTTTTCATCCATCTTGTCCCACCTTTTGACTGCAGAGAACCTGTTGTAGGGATAGAAGTGGCAAAAGCTCCCCTCCACAGTATCATTGAAACTCCTCTTGAACCTCTTCCTTCTCCGCAGAAAACTACCACTGTCAAACATGTCTTCTGAGGCTGGATCCAAGGTCCAATAATTACCTTTACCTGGGTTGCCTGGCTCTCTGGGTACCTACAGTGAAAAAGATGGATACGATGAGGATAAAGATGGTGGTGAGAAAGATGAAGACTGTGTAGAGAGCACTATGCTTTTTAACTGCAACACAAAACCAATCTACAAATCAAAAGTGAAACAACTGCAGAAAGCAATGGACCGGAGGTATAGATTGATATGGGTTAGTGGTAACAAGGAACCGTTAAGAGAAATGGAGGTGAAACATGTGAACATGTGGGACGTAAGACGCCAACTTGGAGTAGAGAGCTTTTGTACTAAAATAGAAATAGCTCACTTTAGGCGCATAGATCAGATTGGTAAAGAGAATGGTGCTAGGTTGAAATGCCGAACTGGAGGGTCTCACAAAAGCAAGGGGAAGACAACAGACGACACTCAGCTACTGACGCAAACTCCCAACGGATGCAGCAATCCCACATGAGAACTTGCAAAAAATAGTCACAGATGGTAAAAGATGGAGCTCCGAGGTCAACAATTGAAGGAAGTGGCTGAAAATGTACGAATGTCAGCAAGGACACCAGAATAGTGAAAATCGACGTCTACCCGGCAGAGAAACACTACACGTGTCTGTGTCACATTCAACCACTAGATTCACATGTGAAGCAGAAGAGTGTGGCAAAACTTGCAAAAACAAAGCCGGTCTGGCGAAATATAAGAAAAGAATGCACAAGATGATGCAAACGCCAATTGAAATAACCTGTGCACACTGTCGAAGAATCTTCAACCAAAAAGCGACTTGGAAGAAGCATCAAAAAACGTGTAAGGGAGAAGAGGTTCAAATGTGAAGTGTGTGGGCTCTGGAGAAAAAAGGCAAATTGGGCTAAACACATGAGAACACATAACAATACACCAGTACACCAAAACACACCTACACCAGCAAGAAAAAACAGAAACAAAACAAAACAATGCCAAAACTGTCAGCGTATACTGTCAGCCACGAACATGGCTAGACATCTGCGTACATGCCAATAACCTTCCAAAGTCGGGTCTCTCATGCTCCTTAATGATGCGATAAAAAAGAAGACAAGACAAGATGAGGATGATGAAAATGGTTGTGAAAGGAAGATAATGGATAAGAAGATGATTTTGAGGATGATGATGATGATGATGACGTTGAAGGTGGTAGCCTGAGTAGTGAAGGATTGCTGCACCTTGACGAAGCAGTCGTTGAGACTGAGGTTGTGTCTGATGCTGTTTTGCCAGGCAGGGAACCTTTCTCGGTAGTAGGGGAAGCTTGGTGGTCATTTTTTATTCTTTTGTGGCTTGTCAGTCAATTTTTGTCATTACTCCTAATTCCTCAAGCCTTACATAAATATTCAAATAAAAATATTGTCATTCACCTATCTTTCATTTAACACTACTACCTCCACCACTCACCGATGCATGATGAAATCACAGATAGAGGACAGAGACAACCTTTTTCGGGGAGCTTGCAAGATTGCCATGGTGATGAGGGCGATGTACGAGTACGGAGGCTTAACCAACTGCTTCTTCCCCTCTTCTTTGACGTCTGTTCTTGTGTTTTGATGCTCCTCTTTGTCTGCATCGATGTCCTGCTGCTTTTCTCTTTCTATTTTTTTGTTCGATTCTGTTTTCAGATTAATATTGTTGAGAGTAGTGTCGTTTTGTGTCCTTGTATGTGGCTTGGTGTCTAAACTTGTCTCACAACTTGTGCTTCCAATATTTTTGTTATCAATGTTTTCGTTGTTGTTTTCGTCGAGTTTTGACTCCATTCTGATCTTCTCCATCACACCACATTTTTTTCTCAGGTAATCATTCGATTTGTTGAGATCTTCTCTATTATTACTATCCTCTTCACTATCATCATCTTCCTCGTCATCTTCATATTTATTATTCTCATTTAATTTAGCTTCATTGAAGTTTCTGTCGCCATGTAAACCCATCAAATTAACATTGAAATTGTTGCTATGATCGCTCTTATTTGAAGCCAATTTGTTGCTGATATTGTTGGGAGAAGAAGCCAGATTGTGGTGAATGTTGTTTAAAGAGGAGGTCAGAAAAGTCGATGGTGGTGTGAGAAGTTGGTCAATTTTGAACTTGTCCATCTGTTGTTTCTCAACATTCACTGCTTCTTGACACCATTCTTTCTACTGACCTACAAAAAAGGCTGATTACGTCTACAAATATAGTTTAAAATTTGAAAAAGTAGTAACGGGAGACCTAAATGAAAGATTCATAGACGGAACAGTCGATTTCAGAGGCTTTCTATTGAAGATGTGTTGGTGCTTTTATATAGCACCCATGAGCACTCTCGCTCCGCCCCTCGCAACATTTTTATTGAACTTTTCACGTTTGAAATTATTTAAATTGTTCAATTTTTCTTAATTTGGAAAATTAATAAAGTTTTCATGATAAAAACAAACTAAATAACTGATAGGCGGAGTCAAAAGTATGTAAAGTTTTGATTGGTCGAGAGAGTTGTCAATCTAGACAAAAAAATAGATTGATTTATTAATAGAGTTTCTATAGCAACAATTGAATGACAAAAATAATATTTAAAATCGTCTGGCGACTTAATTGAATCCGAAATTATTTTATTTCATAATAATCATACAAAAAAAAAATAATAAATAAAAAAAATCAAAAATTTTTTTTAGAACTTTGACGATTGCAATCAGTTTGAAAATTGAAGATCCTTGAGCTTCTCTAATTAAATAGATTGATCCTCTTTGTGCTTCATGCTCCAAATGACAGTGGTGTGGTTATGGGTGGGTAGGTAGGGGATGGATGGTGGTGTGATAGCGGGTGGTAATGGGTGTGTGGGTGGTAGGGTTGTGGCGGTAGGTAGGTGATGCTGGTAGGTGGCTGGAGGAGTAGTAGTGGTAGATGGGTAGTGGTGGTGTAAAAGTGGATGGTAGGTGGGTGGGTGGTTAGTGGTGTTAGATGAGTGGTGGTGGGTGTGTGGGTGATGGTAGTAGGTGGGTTAGGGATAGTGGTAAATGGGAGGGTGGCGTAATGAATGTGTGGTGGTTAGTTAGAGTAAAAAGTAATATATGATTGGACGAACAAGGTTTTAACGGATCTAATTGTTTTGCCATTAAAGGCAAAGAAACACATTTCTCATGATAGATAGATAGATAGATAGATAGATAGATAGATAGATAGATAGATAGATAGATAGATAGATAGATAGATAGATAGATAGATAGATAGATAGATAGATAGATAGATAGATAGATAGATAGATAGATAGATAGATAGATAGATAGATAGATAGATAGATAGATAGATAGATAGATAGATAGATAGATAGATAGATAGATAGATAGATAGATAGATAGATAGATAGATAGATAGATAGATAGATAGATAGATAGATAGATAGATAGATAGATAGATAGATAGATAGATAGATAGATAGATAGATAGATAGATAGATAGATAGATAGATAGATAGATAGATAGATAGATAGATAGATAGATAGATAGATAGATAGATAGATAGATAGATAGATAGATAGATAGATAGATAGATAGATAGATAGATAGATAGATAGATAGATAGATAGATAGATAGATAGATAGATAGATAGATAGATAGATAGATAGATAGATAGATAGATAGATAGATAGATAGATAGATAGATAGATAGATAGATAGATAGATAGATAGATAGATAGATAGATAGATAGATAGATAGATAGATAGATAGATAGATAGATAGATAGATAGATAGATAGATAGATAGATAGATAGATAGATAGATAGATAGATAGATAGATAGATAGATAGATAGATAGATAGATAGATAGATAGATAGATAGATAGATAGATAGATGGATAGATAGATAGATAGATAGATAGATAAATAGCACATGGGATATGCTAATTCTATTCTGTTGTTATTCAAATGAAGCAGAAGCACATCGGTTGCAGTCTTGGATGCCAACTGATCATCATGAGACATGTGATTTTTATATTTCAAATGCTTGTGTTTCTATTCAGCTGCTTAAAACTAACTTTTTCTATTTTTCAAGCCGCTCATCCAACCATTCGACCAACTACTGACTCAGCTGTCTAACCATCCGTTCACTTTGCCAATAACCTTCAAACTCAGCCACCCTTCTATCATTCCATCCAAATCTCCACTTTTTTTTCATCAACCCACTTCTCCACCTTTCAACCATTCAACCCCCTCATTCACTCTTCGACCATTCCATTCTCTCACCCCTCCACCCACTCCCTCCTCTTCCACGGTTCCACTTACCAAAACCACAGATTCTCATCACACCTGAACTCCCGCCATAAAGTTTACTAGTTTCTTTGACCTTTTTAAACATTTGTTGACCTACTTAGAGTCTTGACCTATTTAACATCATCACGTGTCCTTAAACATAAATTCCCGCCAAGAAAGCTCTCGGCTTTGATCAAGGATGGGCGGTTTCTATGTAAAGTAATGTTGTCCTATCGTAAACACTATAGTAGTAGTAGTAGTAGTACTACTACTACTACTACTTCTACTACTACTACTACTACTATTATTATTATTATTATTATTATTATTATTATCATTATTATTATTATTATTATTATTATTATTATTATTATTATTATTATTATTATTATTATTATTATTATTATTATTATTCTTATATGTATTATTATTATTATTATTATTATTATTATTATTATTATTATTATTATTATTATTATTATTATTATTATTATTATTATTATTATTATTATTATTATTATTATTATTATTATTATTATTATTATTATTATTATTATTATTATTATTATTATTATTATTATTATTATTATTATTATTATTATTATTATTATTATTATTATTATTATTATTATTATTATTATTATTATTATTATTATTATTATTATTATTATTATTATTATTATTATTATTATTATTATTATTATTATTATTATTATTATTATTACTTATTCTGCCCATACTTCGAATTCTGCCAAATTGTTTTTGACACACAGTGCAGAGTCGTTATGAGGCAACCTACTTGTAACCTGTTTTGTCTTAATGCTATGAAGTTGAAGAACATTGAGAGAACGCCACAAAATCATGCAAATTAAGGCGAATTAATGGACGACGAAGGACAACTGGCCACATCTGCTCTTCTTTTATGGCCTCATCCTACATTGATTGCAAAAGCTTGTAATATTCATTCAAACACTTTTAGGAGTTTATTTCATTAGAATAAAATAAACTTCTAAAAGTGTTTTATTTGAATATTTACGTTTGGCTCAAAAAATTGAAATTTTATTTTTACCAAAACGCACAGCCTATATTTAATACAAACTCAAGGATGTTGCGCTTTCATGCAGCGAACTGCTTCCAGTATTGGCTTCATTAAAAATGCCCTATTGAACAATGTCGTTCCTACATTCGTGAAAATGAAAGGGAATTTTAAACAAGAAAAAGATAGACATGATGCGAGCAGAACATGCAAAAAGTTGGGAGTATTTGCAAAATGAACATCACCATCTCCACTACCAGCTCCGTCTTAATTCAGGTTACATTTTCAGTAAAATTCTTTACAAAAATACTCGATTCTCTCCGTTTATCTAACCATAAACAACTCTCAACGACAAAAAAAACAATTATCGAAACTAAAATTGCATCACAAACCTAGATACAATAATCACACTAAAGTAAAATAAAATAAACTCCTAAAAGTGTTTTCATTTGAATATTTATGTTTGGCTCGAAGAATTGAAATGATATTTTTACTTGTGATAATCGTTTTAAAGTTGTTTTTTTTTGGAATTTCTTAACATTGCTTTTTTTAAATCACAAACTCGTCCTTTTATCGAATCACAAAGATGACTCTGAGGTGTGGTGGAACTCCAGGAGTGGAGGTGTCTCATATTCGGTGCTCCCCCTCAAACATTGAACAAGCCCAGAGAATTTCATCGACCATTGAGTTTGCAAAGTTGAGAACTGCAGCTTTTTTATTCCTAATTGTTTCCATTGGAACAATGATGGCCGATAGTTGTGGAACACGGACTCAATTAAGGCAGGCAAAATATTTATCTAAGATGTGCGCAGATGTCCGAGTGGGCGTTGTTGTTTTAAAGGTGTCGTCGTTGCTAATATTATTTGTTGTCCCTGCCCCATCACTTGGCATGTTTTGCACCCAGTATTTCATCAATTATTTTTTTTCCGATCTCATACTACTCACACTTATAAAATCTTCTTCATGTATGCATATTTCTCTGATGAATCTCCAATTGCGAAACTGTTGCTAATTTCACTTTTTTGCATCAGTCTTTTCCGATTAACTAAAACAGTGTACCATGATTTCCATCATAGTATATTTTTTTCTTTTTTCTCTTTCATCATCAACCATCTCCTCCTCCTCCTCCTCCTCCTCCTCCTCCTCCTCCTCCTCCTCCTCCTCCTCCTCCTCCTTCTCCTCCTCCTCCTCCTCCTCCTCCTCTTCATCATCATCATCATCCATTTATAAACAAGAGAATGTTTATAGATGTTTTATTTATTCATTTATCGTTGATATTTCATTTAGATTGACTTTTTCCGCCGATACCCGTGTTCCCAAGACGCCATTTTGAATTTATTTTTATTATTATTATTTATTATTTATTTTTTTCTTTGTTTATTTATTATAGTTCGTTTTTATTATTATATATTTTTCTTTTGCTTCACTTTTTGATTATTTATCATTTGCATTGTTGGATTCGATTTATATTGATGTTAGCAACTGCAACTTTTAAATATTTTTTTCCTCAATGTTCCCCTAGTTGAGTCTTGATTTTTCTAAATTCTTCCTCCTTCTCTATATCTCGATGGTTCCATCCTGTTGCATATTTCTTTATTTCAAAAGATGACGTCATAGATGATAACGAACATCATTATTCACCTTCTTGCCTCTATCTTCAATGAAGCCTCGTTGTTTATCTTTCCATTGTTGATGTTTTGTTTCCATTTTCAAAATTGTGTACAACAATAACCTTATGCCACTATACTTGCGCTGGTTGCCTTATTTGTCATTCAAACTGATTAGTAGGATACATTTTCTTTGCATTGTTCTACTATTAAAAGCTTTTGTTTTTTTTTTCAAAAAGCAGCATTTAACAAGCTAATTTCAAAACTAAATGATTTTTTGAATAATATTTATTTAATTGAATGATGCTTCACTTTTAGTTCTGATATCTCTGTAGCATTCTTAATCTATACAACGATAAATTGTTCGAAAGCGTTGTCTCTGGAAAATACATTTTTAAATAAATTTATCCCCTGTTTGATAAAAATACAAATTGGCTACTTATCATTCAAATGGTAAAAAAATTTGCATTAAAAATTGATCTTTTCGTAGTTCTATTTCATATTTAATGAAATGGTTTTTGAAAAAAAGAATAATACTGTTTTGAATTTTAAACAAAGACTGATTCGAGGATTTCTGAAACGACTATTCAGCTTTCACACCTGACTTCCAACGTCAGGCCCGCACACTTGGTGAATATCCTAGAAAGTTACGGCAAGGTTTTGAGGGTTTCAGAGTCGTTCTCTGGGTGCATGCTTGTAGTGTTTGAGGACAAGGACGGTGCCAAAAAAGCTGTAAAGATGATGAATGGAGGTTACTTGAAGTGATTAAACAATAAGAGCTTATGATAGAATTAAGTTTATGGCATGTATCAACGATAACCTTTCTATTTGAAATACTCCTTTCCATAAACAGATTTTTTATTGAAATGTTAGTAAAAATGAACATCAATGGCAGGCATGATAGACAACCAAGAAGTGAGGTGCAACTTGGTCAGGTGATGCTCGAGCTGTCAAAATGGCTGCCATGCTTGCTGAAGGGAGGGTTAAAGCACCTGATAATGGTGCCTGTGGAGTGCCACTCTCGAAGATGTTTTGAAGTCTCGTGTACATTATATTCAAATGAAAAAATTTTTAGTAGTTTATTTTATTCCAAGATGAACTTACATTATCAAGTCTTGATAATGTGAGTTCATCTTATAAAAAGCTTCGTATAATAAAATAAACTCCTGTGTTTTCATTTGAATATTTATGTTTGACTGCAAGAATTAATATTTACAAGTTCCATAAAATGTTAATAATTTATTTTCAAGATTTGAGATTCAAATTGTTGAGAGTTATGATTGTTATATTCAATATTATGTGTCAAAATATTTTTCATTTCGTTTTCATGATAAAAACTGCCACAAAATGAGGGTTATTAAGTATTGTTCCAACACCTGAGCTGCTGAAAAATCTGAGCATGGTGGATCATCCTACAGAACTGCCTCTGATGCTCTGTTTGAACTCATTACTCGTTTGTCTTTGAAAAAATATGGAGTTATGTCAATAATGTTCTCTTACCACCACTACAAAAACTGTCATATCTGTGCAGACTTAAAAGCTGTTGTTCTTATTGGGTCTGTCAGGTTGTATTATCTCACCTTTTCTCTAACCTTTATGGTGAACGAATAATGAGATCTGCGCTTGGCACCAACATTGGCGGAATTGCTACAGGAGAGGAAGCAGTGAAGGATCTAAGATATGCAGATGACACGACAGCTATTTCAGAGACCGTTAGAGAGATGAAACACATGATAGAGAAGATTAGACTTGAAAGTGAAAAGATTGGGCTTTACTTGAAGGTAGACAAATCTAAAATGATGGTCATTGAAGGAAATAATGAGCAGCTTCATGTCAATTGTCGTGTTGTAGAAAAGGTGACTGATTTTAATTTTCTCGGGCCCTACATCACAGAAAAGGGCAGTTCAAGGAAGGAAATCGATCGTAGGATTGCAATGGCAAAGTCTGCGACTATTTCACTCACACTAATCTTGAAAGATAGAAGTGTAACTAAGACTACAAAATTCGCTTGATGCACTCACTTGTTTTTCCTATCCTTTTATATGGTGCTGAAACATGGACTATCAAGAACAGAGAATATCGGCTTTTGAGATGTGGACGTGGAAAAGACTGCTAAGAATTTCCTGGGTGCACTATTGGACAAATGATAGTATTCTCCAAGAAATTGATGTCAAAGAGAGACTTATTCAGAAGATCTACAGAATGCAACTTACCTATTTTGGTCATATTTCTCGACGTGGTCCAGAAAGCCTAGAAAAACAAATAATGACTGATTAATTAATGGGAAAAGGCAACGTGGGAGACTTCGTCTTCAGTGGTGTGATGGGATCACAAATATGATGGGTGACTCTTTTCATCAACTTATGATAAAGGTTCAAAACCGAGGTGATAGGAGACATGCAGTCGGATGAGCCACAGATATCCGCTAGTGGATGATACTGACTACTACTACTAGTTTTTGAAATGATAACACGAATCGTTACTAAATATTCTCGACGTTTTTTGAGATCTATGATTGACGCAAATATTAGTTATTTTTGTAATTAAACATTCAATAGTAACAAAGTATATGTACACAATTTAGTTGCTCCGGTCATTTTTGCTGAATTATATTGGTTAGAAAGACAATTTTTTTTCAAAATACACAACTTCAAACTCAGGTCACAACCTTCGGCAAATCTTCCAGCGACATCAATTTCATCATCGCGATTCCTGCATGGATTCCGCATACTGCTCAAGATACCTAAGGGCTCACGAGTCTTGGTTGCAAAAACCCTCGCCGAGACAATCGATGGCACATTGAATGATCCGAATAATTCTTTGAAATGGTAAAAAATTTCCAATTTCGCCTAACTCATTTTGGCTGTCCCACGTAACCCCGACAGTGCCTCTAAGCCAAACCTTTTTCTCAATTCTATTATAAGAAGCAACATTGCTGTCTTTCACCAATCAGGGTCTCCGACAAAACAACTCGCACGTCCCGTGAAGCCATTTTCCGGTGCCTTTTTAAAAAAACTCAGTTGTGCAAACGCGTTAACGCTAAATTGATCAAAGGTGATGTTTCTCAGCTGTCCGTGTAGTCGCGTCAGACGATACTATTATCAACCTTACCTTTGAAGTCATGGATGCTCTTTGTCTTAAACATCCACCTACTCCCTCTGATTTTCGCCCACCTCCTCCTTTATTTGATGATCCGCCTACTACTAATCCAAACGAGGTTCTTGCAGCCTTGAGGTCTTTTCCTTCTAGCAGTAGTGCTGGATTAGATGGTTTATGGTCCGGACACTTGAAGGACCTCACTTCGTCTATCACATTTGAAGCTGGTAGGAAATTATTAAATTCTTCATCTAACATGTGCAATATATTATTAAGTGGCAATCTCCCTTTCTATGCTCGCGAGCTAATTTTCGCCGCTAACCTGACCGCTCTTCGAAAAAAAGCTGGTGGTATTCGTCCCATCGCAGTCGGCTATGTGTTTCGTAGACTAGCATCCAAAATCATTTCCCGTAGGGTCGTCAATGACCTTAGCAACGAGCTCCGACCAATCCAATTAGGTGTTGGTGTTCGCAATGGATGTGAAGGGCCCGTCCACTCCATTCATGACTATATTTCTGCTAATCAAAACAACACTTTTTCTAAAAGTATTCTGATTAAGCTCGATATGAAAAACGCGTTTAACGCCGTTCGCCGCGATCATCTTCTCGAAGTATGTCACCACCGTGCTCCTTCTGTTTACAACCTAGCTCGGCTCGCTTACCAACAGCAAAGCGAACTTTTCTGTAAGGACCAAATAATATCATCTACATCCGGTGTTCAACAAGGTGGTCCTATCAGCCCTCTACTATTCGCTTTAGCTGTTGACGACGCAGCAAGGTCGGTTTCCGCACCCCTTAATATATGGTATCTAGACGATGCAACTTTAGGAGTACCAGGTGACAAAATCATTCATGATTTGGTAGCCATCATTCCTGTCCTCTCTTTGATCGGTCTTGAAATAAATGCGTCCAAATCTGAAGTCGTAAACTTAAATCTGGACGCGGTCGATTTTCAAAAGGCTTTGGAAAAAATCCAAAGCATACTGAAAGAGGTCCAGGTCACAGCCCTTGAGAAACTAATAATGCTTGGCGCACCAATTTTTAGCTCTGCAGTCAAAGATTCCCTCTTAGCCAAACACCCCCAGCTGCTAAAAATTATTGATAGACTGTCATATCAAAGTGCCCATCAAGCATTTTTCCTTCTTAAAAATTGTCTGGCTATACCCAAACTTCTTTTCATTTTAAGGTGCTCCCCTAGCTATCGATAACATGCGCTTCTAAAAAAATATGAGCAAACGCTTAGGGAAGGAGCCGCCAAAATTGGAAATATTAATTTTGATGACACAAGCTGACTGCAAGCAAAACTTCTGGTTAGACATGGGGGAATTGGTCTTCGTTCACCCTCCGATCTTGCACTTCCAGCTTACCTCTCTTCACGCGTGGCATGTCGGTCTTTGATCTCTGATGTTCTCAATAACACTAATGGACACCAGTCAGAGGTCGAATTCGTTGCAGCGACAGAAGCCTGGGTTGAAAAAGATCTTCAGATCCCCTCCAACCTTGAATTCCAACGCAATTGGTATGAATCTATGTGTAAAGCGTTTTACAGCCAATTGGAAAAAACTTTGAACCAACACAAACTTGCTTCCTTAGTTTCTTCTTTTCAAAATTGCTCCGGTGCCTGGCTGAACTGTTTGCCAACTTCAGCAACGGGCAGGCTTCTAGACGACGAACCTTTCAGAATTGCAATATCCCTCCGCCTTGGATTGTGTTTATACTCGCCGCACAAATGTCGTTGCGGAGCTCAAATAGATGTTCTTGGAAGACATCCGTTATCTTGCAAATTAAGTGCTATATGCATTCTTAGACATTGTGCACTGAACGATTTAATCAAACGCGCTTTAGACAAAGCTTATTCCCCAGTCAGCTTGAACCAGTAGGCCTTGACAGAAGAGACGGCAAACGGCCTGATGGGCTTAACATTTTACCTTATAAGGCTGGAAAATGCCTCATCTGGGACGCTTTCTGCTTTGATTTTTTTCCACCTTCCCACTTGTGTTTGGTTCTAACTTGCTTTTTTATTTTA
>OZ038327.1:6909478-6932024 GCA_964035795.1 Pterobdella sp. o SKG-2022
TGACAAGGAATGTCGTGATTCAAAATGTCTCAAAAGGAAGCTCGAACGCAGGTATCTCAGCTCCCAATGTCAGAAGGAGCTAGCATCATGGGTTTTGCAGAAGTCACTTTGCAAGAGACTGTGTAGGCAAAAAAGAAAACAGTTCTGGGACTCAAAACTTTGTTAATCAAAAACAAATCTATTACTTGCAGTTACATAAATAAAATTTCTGGCAGAGGTAAATGCAAACCTGTTTCTGGTATCGAGGCAGAAAATTTTCAAAAACATTTGACTGACAAAATTGAATCAGTCAAAAAATCTTTGTCAGACAACAGAATTCCCAAGTTAAATTTTGCAACCCTGGTGTTAGTTTAAATAAGTTTGCTGAGGTTGATGAGAATGAGGTCATTTTGGCAATTGAGAAACTACCCAACAAACAATGCTCTTTGGATCCAATACCCACCTGTCTTTTGAAAAAGATTCCTAGGTTGATATCACCATTTTTGACAAATGTGTTCAACAATTCTTTTTCTGTTGGTTTTGTTCCAGATCTTCTCAAATTGGCGCATATTTCTCTTTTGCTGAAAAAACCTAGTTTCGACACAAATTATGTATCATCTTACAGGCCTATTTTAAATTCTGTTTTAAATAAGATACTTGAAAGACTTGTACTAGCAAAAGTATTTAACTATCTCACTGAGAATAAATTTTTTTTTAGCCTAGAATCAGCTTATCATCGTCACCACTCTACTGAAACTGCCATTTCAAAAATCTATTCAAACATTTTGGAAGCAGCTGACAACGGTCAGTTATCTCTATTGGTTCTACTGGATCTATCGTCTGCTTTTGATCAGTATATTTTACTGAGAAGGCTGGAAAAGTCTTTTGGTTTTGGGGATATTGTGCTTGAGTGGTTCACTAGCTATCTAACTAACAGAACTTTTATTATCAGATGTTGTGAAAGGGAAACATGTATTATGCACTCATCTGTTGGTGTCCCACAAGGTTTCCTTCTTGGACCATTGCTGTTCATTTTTTTCACTGGTGATTTGGAAAAGTTAATCAAGAGGCATAACTTCAGTTTCCACCAATTTGCAGATGGCACTCAAATATATGGCCATTGCAGATATGAAAAGTCACTTGATCTGCAGGTAAGTTTGTCTGAGCGCATAGATGATATTGCAGGTTGGATGGAAGCTAATCACTTGAAGTTGAATGTCTCAAAGACTGAAGCTATTTTGTTTTCCAATGGCAGAAGCAGTCATAAAATCCCGAATCGTCCAGTGAGAATAGTGGCAGATAGCATTATTCCTTCCAAAAATGTTAAGACTCTTGGTGTGTGGTTGGATAGGGACCTTTCTATGAAGACTCATATCAACATGATATTAAAGGGTGGTTTTATCTTCTTGAGGCAAATCAAGGATTTGTTAAGTATAGAGTCTTTGAAGACGTTGGCATCAGCTCTGGTAGCCCTATTGACTATGGGAATATTATCCTTGCAGTGCTCCCTAAATACCAGAAAAACATACTCCAATCTCTGATCAACAGCCAGGCTCATTACAGGCACCAGAAAATATGATCACATAAGTCCTGTTTTGATAGATCTGCACTGGCTTTAAACTGATGAGAGGCTTGACTATAAGATTCTGTTGCTGATGTTCAAATGTCTGCGCAATGAAGGTCCAGCCTACCTGTCAAAAGATTTTAAGATGCTATCAAGCATTCCGGGTAAGCAGAAACTGAGATCTGTTAATTCTCTTAAGGTTGTTCCAGGTGAATCTAAACTTAAGACCATAGGGAAGAAAATGTTTTATGTAACCGGCCCTACCCGGTGGAACAACCTCCCCGAAAAACTCAGATTTTCTGTTTCAAAACACTTTTGGAAGAAATCTCAAAGAATATCTTCTTTCGAGATCTTATGGTGCATAAATGTTTATGTATTATTTGGTTCTCAGTTTTTTTTTATATAATTGAGTGGCCTAGAAACTCTTGGAGTTAATGCCACTATTATCATATTCGTTATTGCATTGTATTGTATTAAGCTTGTAAGTTGTCCTTTCGGTTTACCTTGTTTTTGTACAGTGACTAATATTCCACTACCAATAAAACTATCTTCTTGAATTTTATTTTCTACTATTAAGTTTAATATTCTTGATACTTCTTTTATTAGTTTTTCTCCACTATATTTTATCCTTTCCGATGGGATCTCATCTTCACCTTTAGCTTTATTATTATTTAGTTTACTTATAGCTAGCTTAACTTCATTAAAACTTATTGGATCATTGAGAGATTGTTGCAACATTTGATTTTGGTTGTTAGGTAGAAGTGTTTGACTTTTACTTCAGCTTCAGTTTCGCTAAGGATTTGTTTATTCTCTTGATCATTAAAAAATCATTTATTCTGAATTTTTCTATAGAGGAATTTCATGGCTTGAAAAGTTTGTTTATCATTTCCGGACTTCCACTAGCTGTAATTGCTCTTCCAGGCATTTTTCATAAGCTTTTTTGCAAATAATAATCTTCTTCAGCCAAAGTAAATACTGTAACTTATTTGAACACTAAAGGTAATTTTATTAAGTACAAAGCTTTTCGTTAACAAAGACTTGATAATGTTTCTTTGTTAACGAAAAGCTTTGTACTTAATAAAATTACCTTTAGTGTTCAAATTGCACTTTTTTTGCAAAGTTTTCTTATTTCAAGAAGAATTTTATTTTTATCACTTTTCCATTTTGTTTTATTAATTTTATTGTTTGTGTTGTTTATTTTTATTCTAATCTCTTTTTGGATAGTAGAGAGATGTTGTATTTCATTGTTCAATTCATATCCTTTCTTTCTTTTTTCTCATGCCTACTGTTTCTATAGCTGATTGTTTCATTATATTTTTAAGAGAATCCCAAGTGGTCTTTTCAGTATTATTAATTTTAGATTCAATTTGGTTTTTATATTCTGCCTCTTTTTCTTTAAGAATTTCATAATTGATTCGTTTTTTTGAATTTCTCATTTTTGTCATCTCCTTCCAATTTGGATAAATTTCTATGAGTTTTATCTTACAAATAACAATTTTGTAGCCAGAGTTGAGTTCTGTTCCACCATAGGCTCTTGAGTTATTAATGATAACACTCTGATTATATTTGAAGATAACATTGTCTATTTGGGTATATATTTCTGTAATATCACTGTTCTTGTTTTTTCTATAACCTGTCCAAGTTGTTATGTGTCTAGCGGGGTGTTGGAACAGGGTATTAGTAATTATGAGTTCATGAAATTGACAAAAGTTTATGTCTTGAGCCATTCTCAATACGAATATCTCTGAAATATTGTCCACAGCATTTTTCATCATGATATATCTTTTTTCCTACTTTTTCATTGAAGTCACCTCCAATAAAAATCATGATGCTGTTTTTGGTTTTTTCAACAGTTTTGTGGAGGCTGCAGTAAAACTCTTCTGCTTTTGTTTTATCTTTTTGGGGGATGAGACTATGAGGTGAGTAGGTGTTGAGGAGGGTAAGAGTACCAGGTTTGTTTTTCAATTGTAGAACGCAAATCCTTTCTGAGACTTTCCATATTCTATGTAGTAATGTTTCAAGCTCTTTTTTGATGGCAAATCCATTCCATGATGTTTATTTTGTGAATTCAAGCATTTGAGATTGATTCAATTTATTGTTTTTTTCATATAGTTCGATTTTGTCTCTTGAAGGCAGCATACGTAGATTTTATACTTGCCGATGTTCGATGCAAGTTGCCATCTTATTTAGTTTCAAACTACAGTCTTGAAGGTTGAATGTTCCCACAGAAAAGTTTTCAAGAGACATTTATAAGATAATATAAATTATTTTTTTACACCGAGGTGTCAACACCGGAACCAAAAGAAGAAAAATATTAGTTAAGAGCCCCCAAGTTGTGAATATGTACAATTCCTATATGGGAGGAGTGGACCGCTTCAATCAATATGTCCACTCTCAAAGAAAATCCTTCCTAGGAAAGAAATGGTGGTATCCATTGTTTGCATTTGGCCTCGATGCTTTATGCCAAAATGCTTGGAAAATATATAAACGGGGAAATAACACAAATATCCTTTATTGTGAATATTGTCGTCACATTGTTTTGACGTATTTCGGAAGATACAAGATCCCAGCACAAAAGTCGGTTCAAGCTGGTTCACTGTTAAATATTAGAGTTCTTCCTCATACACGTAAAGATAATACATCGAAACATATCAAAACATCATGTAATCAATCCAGATGTGCAAACTGTAAAAAACGAACATTTAGAAAATGTATGAAATGTGATGTTCCCTTGCACTTAAAATGCTGGTACTCTTTCCACACTAAATAACTGATTATTTATAAAAAGTAAGTCTAATTTTGTAAATAAATACATTTTTTTGCAAAAATTTGTTTCTGATTTATATAATCAAAATATAAACCACGTTCATAAAAGGCAAAAATTGAATGCGAGACTGTATATACACCTGCCCGGTGTCATAAAAAAGTGACACTTCCGTAACTTGAAATTTCGGTCAAAAAAAAAAATTTTGTTGAAACTTCAATTTTTCTTATATTTAATACACAAATTTTAAAATTTATAAAAATTGAATCGTGGATAACGTCCTGGGCGTTCCCGACTTAACTACGCCAATGTACCTCCGTCCTTATTCATTATTAGGATTTGAAAATATAAACCAATGAAAAGTATGATTGAAACAAATTCAAACTCAATCTCTATCATCAGGCTGTTGAGCGTTGGAGCTAGAATGCCTTCTTTACTTATAATGAACGTGTCATAGAACCCAGGCTTGATACTACAGTTGGAAGAGAGTTTCTCATGAAATATTTGAGAAGTTAGTAGAAATTGCACCAAGCATCACGTTTTAATTTTTACCCTGGAAAGGTAGCAGCAGGGTTCGATCCCTGGTGGGCCGACAATTAGCACCTGTTCCACAGTGTGTTTTGGCTACATTAAATTTGTAGCAAGCACTTTTGATCTTTAAGGAAAAACGCTTTATAAATACGGCATTAAATTACATTACATTACCAACTCTCAGCGCTGTGTGCTAAAGTACAAAGCTGGTTCCTTTTAACGTCATGGCGACACTTCTTTTATG
Source organism: Pterobdella sp. o SKG-2022 (assembly GCA_964035795.1). NCBI lineage: Eukaryota > Metazoa > Annelida > Clitellata > Hirudinida > Piscicolidae > Pterobdella > Pterobdella occidentalis. Next base: position 6,914,561 of record OZ038327.1, read on the forward strand.
GAAGCTGCAGATTTTAACTTTTTGATGTTTTTTTTGAGTTGATGAGTATGTGGGGAAATTATTTAGTATGAAGCAACTAGTTAATTTGAGGAATGCAGACGGGAACATGCCAAGCTTCAACGCTATCTCCAGAAAGGAAGCATTTTTGAGTATGACACAGAACTAACGTGCGGTCAATGTGGGAAACCTTGTTTGAGCAGAGCGGTTTTTTTGAGTCATTTAAGGTTCATTCGACGTCGTGTTTCTTCGGCCAAATATGAGAAAGACAGTTTAGGGCACACTACACGTCAAAATTCTATTTGCTCAATGCCATAAAGCGATAATTCTAAAATTTTTAGCAAAATTTTCCAGTGTGATGGCATTAAAAAACATGAGAGAACCTATATTTCTAGTTAAAATTTGTTTCATACGTGTGACAAGTGTGGGAAGGCGTGCAAGTTCTCTGCGGGTTTGAAAAGCAACCTTTGAGCAAGAATTTGCTTGCAAAGTAATGGAAATATAAGAAGACGAGTTTCTGCCACTAATATGTACTATTTTTTAGAAACGTTTGAAAAACCAAGAGAAGCGAGTTTTTCCTTAGCCGTATGAAAAAGCCATCAAACTTTGACATAAAATTTGATCAATTAAAATTTGCAAACTGAAACAGAATTTTTTTTGAAAAAAAAATTTAAAAATATTTCAAAACTTAGTCAAGCATTTAAAAGTACATTCGGTTAAAATTTCTTGCACATGTAGATCTGTGTTTTTTGCCCTCAGAACAAGACTCACGCATTTTTTGCTAAATTCAAAATGGCTAATGTATTAATAATAGGAAATGGAGGAAGAGAGGATGCTCTAGCTTGGAAATTAAATCAGTCACCCAACGTGGCCAGAGTCTTTGTCTTCCCTGGCAATGCTGGAACTCTGTTGGCTGGAGGAAAAATTTCCAAAGCTGGTGTGTTGTTTCATTGAATTTTATTTTCTTACATTTAAAGGATATATATAATGCTGTTTGAATTATAAATATGTTTTAATTAGAAACCCACGCTTTCCATGATTTAAAAAATTTTAGGAAAATGATTTTTCCAAAATAGTAAACACGTTTGATCAATTAATTAATGAAAATAAAATTTTCTCGCCTACAACTCACATCTACACTTCTCATCAACCTCTCAGAGATTGCAGCAAAGGATGATCAGAGCATTGTAACATGGGCATGCAACAACAAAATCAACCTATCCATCATTGGTCCCGAGGCCTACCTTGCCAATGGGCTTGCCGACCTCTTCAGCCAAAACAGTTTTTATTCTTGCTATTATTATTATTATTATTATTCACTTTATTTTTCCTCTTGTTATTAATATTACTCACTTAACATCTTTTGACTCATTTTTATGTTTTTATCATCATATTTTTGACACATCAGGATTGTTGGTATGACTTACTACTTCACACCATGTAGATATTGCCTGTTTTGGACCCTCCAAGTTGGCAGCAGAGATCGAGTGCAGCAAGGCATTCTCCAAGACTCTCATGCACGAGTTTGTGTTGTTCATTGTTGTTTTCATCATCATCATTTTATCATAGTCAGAATCTTCTCTTCTTTCCAAGGAGTCACTGACTTCTTTCTACAACCTAACTCTTTTTCATCCTTTTATGAGCATCATCAAAGCCTACTCTAAGGCCATGACAAAGGTTTTCCATCATACTTTTCTAAGTTAACTTTGCCCTTCCTCTTCCTCCACTGTCTTCTACCTCAAACTTCCGTGTCTGCTTAACACTATCATCATTCTTTTTCTTTACACCATGACCCAGCCATCTCAAACTCCATTGTCTCCACTTCAGCAATCAAATTATCCAACCCCAATCTAACCATCAACTTTTTTGGACTCACACCATCAGCTAGCTGCACACCACACATCATCCATTTTTCTGCTCTTCTTAATATTCCTTTTCAATGGATCTTTTTGCCCAAGTTTCTGAGCTATATATCACGACAGGCTTCACACATGACCTATAAATCTGTCTTTTGATTTTCTATGTGCATCTTTTACCATATAACAGAGATGCCGTATTTGTTTTTATTCGACATTATCAGGCTTGCACTTGATCTCATAAAATTATTGCCAAAAGGCTTCATTTTTTTCCAAAACACTGGTTTTTTGTTTTCAAATTCCACATTTGAGTCTGATCACTCATTTAAACCACTGAGGACTCACACAGATATTTGATGAGGCTTACAAATCAAACATCGCTTGTTGCAGCATCTTTTGAGTGCTTGTAAGGCAAGCTTACATGCATTTTAAGGAGTGCGCCATGCAGAGCTCTATGTTGTAAATGGAGTTTTAAATGCCAAGTCCTCCATGTCTTTAATTTTGAATGTTTCTTGGTCCTTTAATCTATTGATTAATGACCTGCTACTTGTCATTTTGAAAAAATTTATAACTGTTTAATTTTTATAAAATAAAATTAAAACTGAAAAGCAAAATACTTAAGGAACACAAATAAACTTATTGATCTTATGCACTGTGTACACCAATATTTGCTCAATATTCCCTTTAGGGTTTTCAATACTATCAACTGTTAGAGGCATCTTTATACTATTTCTAACAACTTTTAAATCTTAACAATACCGAGACCATTTGTCTTCATTGTTTTACTCACCCTGCTAAAAAGAAACATGGCAGAAAAGTGTGAAAAATTTTGAACAAAGATGTGGATGTGATGAATAGAATGCATGGCTGAAATATAAAACTTCTGCTCTAAAAGCTGCTGAAGAAGTATGTGGAGTAGCGGTAGGCTTCAGCACGGTGAAACTTGGGGGTGGAATCAGAATGTGCAAAAAGCCATCATAGAGAAAAGGAGAAGTTTTCAGAGGTGGAAACAACTCTCATCCGGGGAAAAATAAATCCCGTTATGTCTCTGATAAAAAGAAAGCCAAGAGAGCTGTTTCTAAGGCAATGAAGAAAAAAGGCGGTAAAAGAGATGGAGGAGATACGAAATGACAGAAAACTTATCAGGTATTAACTGCATTTAAGACGGAAATGGGAAGGCTGTATATGTCGAGGATGGTCGCAAGAGAGTGTGGAAGGAGCACATGGAAGCCATCATGAATGAGGAGAATCCATGGGATGGAATGGTGAATGTAGAAGCGGTTGAAAGTCCCATGGAACCATTTGCTATGAACGAAGTGGAAAGAGCACTAGAGATCATGAAAAATGGCAAGGCCAGTGATCCAACTGGAATTGTAGGAGAACCTAGCTGCTTCTCCACAAGGTAAGCAAGTTATATTGCAAATAGCAAATGAAATCTTAGATGGAAAGGATATGCCTCATGACTGGAAGACGAATACATTTGTTCTCATTTATAAGAAGAAAGGTAGGGTTTTGGACTGTGCAAGCTATTGAGGTGTAAAGCTTTTAGAGCATGGTATGAAAGTGGTGGAAAGGTTATTGATAAAGAGGTTGAGGAAGTTAGTGAAAGTTGACCAAATGCAATTTGGTTTCATGCCTGGCAGAAGCTCAGTGGAGGCTATTTATATTCTTAGGAGAATGCAGGAAAGCTACCTTGAGAAGAATAGGAAGCTTTTTATCTGAGTGCTAAAGAAGGGAATTGAATGGACGCTGAGAAAAAAGTTGGTTCAGGCAGTAATGTCGATGTACAAAGGAGCAAAAGCGAGGGTTCAGGTTGGAGGTGGACATTCAGAAGATTTTGATGTTAGTGTAGGTGTCCATCAAGGATCTGCTCTTTCACCGTTTTTGTTTTCAATAGTGCTAGATGTAATGTAATGTAATGAAGTATTTATAAAGCGCTTTTCCTTATAGATCAAAGCGCTTGCTACAAATTTGATGTAGCGAAAACACACTGTGGAACAGGTGCTAATTGTCGGCCCACGCGGGATCGAACCCGGTAACTTTAGATAATTAGTCTAATGCTCAACCATTGAGCTATAGGGGCCGACATGTATTGTCTGAAGACGGAAGAAAAGGTGTTCTATTCGAACTGCTTTATGCAGATGACTTGGTCTTGATGGCAGAGACTGTGGAAGAACTAGAAGCACAATTCATCCGTTGGAAGGCAGCTTTCGAAGAAAAAGGATTGAAGATTAATCTTGGTAAGCCAAAGATCATGGAGAGTGGTGGTGGTAGTGGAGTTGTTGCCTTGGTTAAGATTGATCCATGTGGTGTGTTGTAAGAGGGCTAAGGTAAACTGTGTGAAGTGCAAGACATGTAAGAAGTGGGTTCATGCGCGATGTGCTAAGGTAAAGAGAGTTTCTTGTAAGATGAATGGAAATTTTGAATGTAGGGCTTGTATGAATGTTCAAAATAATTGTTTGAGTGAGTTGGAAAGGGTGAATAGTTGTTATCTAGGGGATAATTAATGGTGGAGGAGGAAGTGAGCTAGCTGTTACACGCAGGATAGGGCTGAGCTGAAAGGCATTTAACAGTATGTCTTCTATGTTATGTGGTAAGACAAACATGGAATATCAAAGGAAAAAATTATAGAACATGTTTGAGGCCTGTCATGACATATGGCTCAGAAACTTGGGTGGTAAGATCCGTTGAAGAGAATATGTTGAGAAGAGCAGAAAAACGGATGCTTCGAATGATGTGTGGTGTGCAGCTAGCTGATGGTGCGAGTAAAAAAGAGTTTATGGTTAGATTGGGGCTGGATAAAACGGTTATGGAAGTGGTAAGACAAGGAAGTTTGAGATGGCTGGATCATGTTGTGAAGAAAAGGGATGATGATTGTGTTAAGCAGGCATGGAAGTTTGAGGTGGAAGGCAGTAGAGGAAGAGGAATGCCAAGGTTAGCTTGGAAAAACATGATGGAAAATCTTTACCGTGGGTTTGGATTAGATCTTGAAGATGCCTATGACAGAGTGAAATGGAGAGAGAGTGTTAGATCGTGGAAAGAAGTCAGTGACCCCTTGGAAAAGTGATTTTGTTTTAATTTTGTTTTTCCATTAGAAAAAATTTTATAACACATCACCACAGCAACAACATAGCAACAGCTCAATGGCAGTCCTTCACTGACTCCAAGCTCGCTTGCCAATACATCTCTCAGTATGTTTCTTGTGGTATTTTGTTGCACTTTTTTTTGGACTTTTTGTGATTAAATTTTTTTCATTGTAATTTATAACTTTTTTATTAAAACCTTAAGAAATCCAAAAAGAAAAAAATAAGACATGTAACTTTTTAGCACCACACCCACCTGGGTCAGAAATGTAACTTTTTAGCACCACACCCACCTGGGTCAGAAATGTAACTTTTTAGCACCACACCCACCTGGGTCAGAAATGTAACTTTTTAGCACCACACCCACCTGGGTCAGAAATGTAACTTTTTAGCACCACACCCAACTGGGTCAAAAATTTTACATGAAAAACGTTTTGAAAACAGAGGTTTATCGAAGCAAGTGAAAAATAATTTTGTAGTGTTGCATTGTCAAATGGTTGTGACGTGAAGTCATAATATCGATGAATTTTAAAGAAGGGGACTTTAAAATTAAGATATTTATCAAAAAAACTAAAGCTTGTCTATCATAATCATTCAGCAATCAATTCCACCCATACACCATTACATCCCACCTCAACCAAAGCCCGCCTCACTTCCATCATACCCCACTTCAACATCACCATACAACACCAAACTCTATCAACTCTTTTTTAGAGCCTCCTTCAAGGCATGGGTGGTGAAGGCAAGTGGCTTGGCAGGAGGCAAGGGAGTAGTGGTAGCAAACAGTACTGATGAGGCTTGCAGAGTGGCTGTCAATATGCTTGAGGTGAGTGGGTGTGGTGGGCATAGAGATGTGTGGGTGGTGGGTATGCAGAGGTGAGTTGTGTGTAGTCTGTGGGTGTTTGAGCATATAAGGGATATTCATGGATTCTGTGTTGGTTCTACTTTGGTGATAGCCCAATAAGAATGATTTAAGCTGTTTCTTGAAACAATCACTGCCACTCTGCAGAACAAAGCCTTTGGAGATGCAGGTAACACAATTGTAGTGGAGGAGTTGTTGGAGGGGGAAGAGATATCGGTGAGTTGGTCATTCACCTACCATACATTCCTCATAATTACCAACTCATCACTAGTGTTTGGGATTTTGTGATGGGCATCAAGTGGTGATGATGCCACCATGTCAAGATCACAAGCGGGTTGGTGAGGGGGACCAGGGTCTCAACACTGGGGGCATGGGAGCCTTCTGTCCTGTCTCTAAGGTGGGTGTGCTTCTATTGTTTTGTGATACAAAATAGTACGGTTTGATGATTATTTTAGGTGGATGAAGGGACGCTGGAGAAGGTGAGAGTGGGGGTGCTACAGAGGACAGTGGATGCCCTCAAGCAGATGGGCAGATCTTTTGTTGGTGGGTGTTACTGCTTAAAGATTGTGGCATTTTGTGTATATCATTGACTGGGTCAATGCTGATCGATGTTCTAAAGTTATGAAGGGTCAAGGACAAACCATCAATATATAACTAAATGATATAAAATATATATTAATGCTTTTTCATTGACCCTTTATTACTTTGAGACATCGATCAAACATTTAAATAAAATTACTCATATCTGATCAAATTAAAGAGTGCGCGAATTATTTTGAGCAAATTTTTGCTTTGCGCTTTAGTTGCTTCTTTAGCGCTATATAAATAGCTTATTATTTTTTATTGCGATTTTAAAACAATTGAATAACTTCAAAAATATAATTCTTTTTATGCCAGAGTTATATCAAGTAATTAGTTTCATAAAAGCTTTCAAATAAACAAAATTTTATAACAAAAGATCCTTTTGAGAAAAAGTTGTCCCATAATTTAAGAGTGCGCAACTTTTTGTGAGCTGCACTACACAAGAGGCGATGAATGACATGAAAATGAAAAATTTACAGGAGTTTTGTATGCAGGAATGATATTGACGAGAGATGGACCCAAAGTGCTTGAGTTCAACTGCAGGTTTGGCGATCCTGAGACCCAGGTGATTGTGTTTTCTTTTTACATTCAGTCGACTATTTCATCTTGTCACCAATCTGAATCAGGTTCTGATGCCACTGTTGGAATGTGATCTCTATGAAGTGATGCAAGCTTGTGTGAGAGGGAGTTTGAGGGAAGTGAGGGTGCAGTTCTCAAAGGAGAGTGCCCTGGGCATCGTGCTGGCGAGCGAAGGATATCCTAGTGCTATCACCAAGATGGCAGTTCCTATCTCAAGTGGGTGGCAGTGGAGAGAGGGGGGATGGTGGTTTGCAGTGGTAGTTTTATGGCATCATCATTGCGCCTCAACAGCGGTTTTTATTCCATAATATTCACTAGTATTTTCAGGTTTCATACATTGTAACATTTATAAATTTGAAATATTTCATTTTTCCATCCCCCGTTAACGCAGACTTGGACAAACTAGATCACCTAGTGACAGAAGGCACCTCTCTCATCACCTTCCACTCAGGCACTGCTCTTGATACCAGCAACAACATTATCACAAATGGAGGCAGAGTTCTGACAGTTGTTTGCAAGGCTCCCAGCCTTGAAGAGAGTTTTCGAGTGAGCAAGCAAGGCGCGAGACTCGTGCAGTTTGAAGGCAAGCATTTCAGGAGTGACATTGGGTGGAGGTCTCTCAGGTGACTACCTTCTCTACACTGTCATGTCTGCATCACCATTATCATCTCTACATCATCACCATGTCTACACATTCATCATCCTCTTCTCTTCACCATCCTCATTATTTTTTTTGTTCCAACCATCATCCTGTCTTCATTTTTCAAGCTTCAGATTTGCTATTCTTTCCCACCATCATATCAAATTTCCACCATCATCATCATTCTCTCCCACCATCAACATCATCTTCTCCCACCATCATCATCATCCTCTCCCACCATCATATATAATTCCCACCATCATTTGGGACGTCATCAACTACTCATTGCTCAATACTCAATGCTGTATGTTGACTTCCTTATTGTTTCTTTCATCGCTTATGTCACTCTTTTTATTTGTCGAAGTTTTTCATTTCCTTTAGCGTATCTTGCTTGACGTCATCAGTTTTAAATAAAGCAGCCGACATGTCATTTTAATCTGATTAGAAATATGAGTCATCAAATTATAAGAACAAGTCATTTAATGACGTAGTTATTAAATTTTTAATCAAGAAAAATGAGTTAGCAAGCATCAATATGAATGCAAAATAAGAATCTTAAATGCTCTCGATTCTGTAGTTTATGACGTCATAAAGGAATTTTTGGCACTTGTATTAGTTGCATACAATCACCCATGTGTATAATCGTCAGGAGAAGTGGTCTGACGTACAAGGAGGCGGGCGTCAACATCGAAGAAGCTGATCTATTTATAGAACAAATAAAGCCAATAGTAGCAAAAACAAAAAACCAGGGATGTGCTGGAAGTGATTTAGGATCTTTTGGCGCTATTTTCGATCCTTTTCCTTACTTCTTCTCTCACCACTCACTCATATCGGCCACACGTGGTGTTGGTAGCAAAATCAAGGTTCTCTTTCAATTCTTTGTTTAACATACTTTCAAACATAGAAGCCTACTCAAAACCCTCTCCCACCAGCTGGCCATACAGCATCACAGATATCAGGACATTGGCATTGACCTGGTTTGTTACTTTATTACGTCATCCATTATTGTCATACACATGTGTCAAACCCCATCCATGGACCGCAGGTGGCTTCATGCACTAATGAGGTTCTTTCAAAGGGGGGCACACCCCTCTTCTTTCTCGATTACTTTGCCACAGGCAAGTTGCAGTCTCACGTGGCATGTGATCTAGTTAAAGGGATGGCCTTTAGTTGCAAGGAGACTGGATGTGCTCTTGTAGGTCTGTGTGTGTTTACATGTATGGATGTATGATTTTATCGAATCGATTCAACACACACAGACACACACACACACACACACTCATCTTACTCGGATCATCTTCAGGAGGGGAGACAGCTGAGATGCCTGATGTATACCAACCAAATGACTTCGACCTAGTTGGCTTTGTCGTAGCAGCTATAGATCAGCAGCTGCTTGCGTCATCACCATCATCTGGCGATGTTTTGATTGGTTAGTTTTTTGACGATTGTCGAGGTTCAGTAATGGAGATCATTTGTGTGGTGAGTCATGAGATCATTACCATGACCACCCAGGACTCAAGTCTTCTGGTCTGCACACACACGGACACAACTTGGTTCCCCAGCCTCACCTCTTCCTTGGTACCATGCTTATTAATTGTTCATGTGTTCTTATATGGCAATGTCATCATTTTTATATTCTTTTAATGAATATTAACATGCATGCAGAGGAAATGTTGGCACCCACCAAGGCATACACACCTCACCTACTACCTCTCATCAACAAGGTGACCTCTCAGCTTTCATCTCACTACACCACAATTACACCTTCCTTACACTACTTTATCACTCTATCTTTACGCCACACCACCCCAACCCCACTACTCCATCTAAACACCACATCACTCCATCTACACACACATCAGGGCCTCATCAAGAAATGCGTATGCGTGAATGAGGGTGGTTGGAGTGGAGGCTTGCACAAACTCAAGCAATTCTGTTCTCCACTTGTCCCCATAATCGACCACTCTAGCTGGAAAATGCCTCAGGTCTTTGAGGCTGTGTTGCAGGTGAGACCCATCACCATCATCCTCCTACTTCTCATCACCATCATCATTCTCATCATCACCATCATAGTCATTATTATCATCATCATCACCAGCAAACAGATAAGCATACCCTTCACACCAACTTCAACTGTGGAATTGGCATGTTGTTGGTGGTAGATGCATCTGATGCTCCTCAGGTTTGTTGCATTGTCATGAGTGTGTGTGTGTGTGTGTGTGTGTGTGTGTGTGTGTGTGTGTGTGTGTGTGTGTGTGTGTGTGTGTGTGTGTGTGTGTGTGTGTGTGTGTGTGTGTGTGTGTGTGTGTGTGTGTGTGTGTGTGTGTGTGTGTGTGTGTGTGTGTGTGTGTGTGTGTGTGTGTGTGTGTGTGTGTGTGTGTGTGTGTGTGTGTGTGTGTGTGTGTGTGTGTGTGTGTGTGTGTGTGTGTGTGTGTGTGTGTGTGTGTGTGTGTGTGTGTGTGTGTGTGTGTGTGTGTGTGTGTGTGTGTGTGTGTGTGTGTGTGTGTGTGTGTGTGTGTGTGTGTGTGTGTGTGTGTGTGTGTGTGTGTGTGTGTGTGTGTGTGTGTGTGTGTGTGTGTGTGTGTGTGTGTGTGTGTGTGTGTGTGTGTGTGTGTGTGTGTGTGTGTGTGTGTGTGTGTGTGTGTGTGTGTGTGTGTGTGTTTGTGTTTGTGTTTGTGTTTGTGTTTGTGTTTGTGTGTGAGGTATGAAAACATAGCTGAAGGATAGTTGTAATGATGTGTTAATGAGACAGTGTTGAGAAGCCATGTGGTCATTATAATGAGAGTGCACTATGAGCAGGTGGTGAAGGAGCTGGAAGGATTGTCAGTTGTGGTAGGATCTGTGGAGTCTAGTGGGGGTGAGTGGTGGGGTCTGGTGTGTTGGAGTGTGATGTGGTACTTCTTATTGTTGCGTCATGAAATGTTTGAAAGCTAATGATTGAGACATAATGAATTATTGCTTCATATCCTACATCATATTATCAAGCTACTGACTTCTCGTGTTGGTTTGTCTATATTTCATTTGTTCATGTGATTTTAAAATTTTAACTGAATATATTAACAAGTTTCCATCTGTTTCCTGCTAATTAAATTTTACCTCAAATTACCGAGTGGGAGGTCAATTGCCGTCCAGTCCAGTCACATCTAAGCACGACATTCTTCTGAAAGAATTACTTGACCAATCACAACTCACCACAAAACTTGACCTGTTTGGAAGAGCGTATAAGGACCCTCTCTTGGTTTCTGGTACTGATGGAGTTGGCACTAAGATTAAGGTTGAGATCATTTGTGGGGAGGGGAAGGAGAGGGATGGAAGCTGGGTTTAATATGGATGTTGATGTTGGGGTTTCAATATAATTGTTGCACTTGCAGGTGGCGCAAGCCCTACAGGACTACAGCACCATTGGTATCGACCTGGTCAGCTTTTGATTACATTTTGTTAAAAATCTTTTTGTTCAATTTATTAGTATTAAGATATAACGTTCATTCACTCACCACATTTCTCAGGTGGCGATGTGTGTGAATGACCTGATCTGCCAGGGAGCTGAGACTCTGAGCTTAAGCACTTACGTGGCTTCTTCGGGGGTCGATGAAGGAGTACTGAGGCAGGTGCTTCAGGGAGTTAAACAGGGCTGTGTGCTTGCCGGGTGCTCTCTCGCAGGTGAGTCTCTGTTGCCTATGCTTGAGTGGTCAGTCATGTTGTTGCAATTTTCTCATTGTTGTTGTGTTGACACCATTTGAATGTGGTCTATACAACTGACCTTATTCACTTATGTTCCAATTGACCAATGACAGAGTTCAGAGTGGCAGATGTGCCTGAAATCTATCACCCAGGAGAGGTAGATTTAGCGGGATTTGCAGTAGGCGTGGTGGAGAGGAAGTGCCTGCTTCCTCATAGGAACATCTGCCAAGGGGACTTTCTCATTGGTTGATGCTTTGTGACGTCAACATTTTTCATGGATTGTCATGGATAATTCAATAAATTATTTGTTCAAAATCTTCATGAAACTTCTATTTCGACTTGCTTAGGTCTGACGTCATCTGGACTGCATAGCAACGGTTACAGTTTGGCTCGAAAAGTTGTGCAAAAGGAGGATTTGAAACGTGGTTCTCCCATTGGTCAGTGATGGCGGTATAATAATATTAATGAGAATAATTTTTTAAATGATTCTAATAGTGGATCCACTGACGATTATGTTTTTATACTTACAAATGTTGATGCGATTGCCAGCACAAATACGACATAAACACCCACCACTGATGCCACAATGAAGGTCAGAAGCTGCTTACAGAAACCACCATCTACGTCCCCTACCTCTTGCCTCTTATCAAAAGGGTTGGTCTTTTTTGTTTAGAAGTTACTTCCCGAATAAAAATTAACACCCAATCACGCCACACCACATTCCACCACACACACACACACACACACACACACACACACACACACACACACACACACACACACACACACACACACACACACACACACACACACACACACACACACACACACACAACACACACACACACACACACACACACACACACACACACACACAGAAACACACATACATACATACATACATACACACACACAAACACATACACATACACCACACAGGGTCTCATCAAAGCATGCGCCAACATCACAGGTGGAGGCATCCCTGGCAACTTATGCAGAGTTCTTCCCAAATCATACTCTTCTTCTTCCTCCTCTTCCTCTCTCTCCTCTTTCTCACTTGTGGCCCATCTGGATGCAATGAAATGGATCATTCCCGACATCTTCTCACATATCCAACAACAGGTGGCGCATATCCGATAGGTCATAGGCCTTGAATTTGGCGTTCATTATGTTTAATTATCTTGTTTAATCAAAATCAATGTTCCAACTTTTTCATTATGTTGATTCATAATTTTTTCACTCTGCAACCAGGGGATGATAAGTGACGATGAGATGCTCAAGACATTCAACTGTGGACTAGGGGTCATACTGGTGGTTGATCCCGAGCATGTCCCTCAAGTGACAATTATATCCTTCATATATTCACATATTATAAAATAACTCCGACACTACATAACTTCACACACTACATAACCTCACACACTACATAACTTCACGCACCACATAACCTCACACACCACATAACCTCACACACCACATAACCTCACACACAAAGGTGCTGGATGAGTTGAGGAAAAGTGAGGTGCAAGCTTATGAGGTGGGTCAGGTGCTCAAGCAAAAGAACCCAGCACATAATGGTGAGGCTATGTTGTGCCTTTGATGCTTCACTCGTGGTGGCAAGTATGCCTTGATGATGTCGCTGGGATCCTTTAGCCTCCTATCTCCATTGGATGTTTAAAAAATGTGTTTTAATATGCTTCAAAAATGTTGAGCAAATTGCCTGCAATAACCACCGCAACATCACACCACCACATTCTCACATCATCACATCACCACATCATCACACCACTAAAACACCATAACATCACAACACCACAGTGGTGGTGAGCAACTTAGGCAAGAGTCTGCACAGGACAAACAAGAAGGTCAGGGTGGCTGTGCTCATTTCTGGGTCAGGTCAGTATCATCATCATCATCATAGCCTTTCGTTGTTTTTATTTTTTTTATACCACTTTTAATCACGACATTTTTTGAAGGCACGAATTTGCAGTCGTTGATTGATGACTCACTCAAGACTGACTCTTCCTACCAGATCGGTCTGTACATCGTTGTTGCAATTTGTATGGGCAGTGTTGGAACCACATCATTCATTACTATTTTGTGTTGTCAATCAAACCTTCCATTTGTTAATTAACTGCTTTAGAGGATTGACATGGTTCGATCTCTTAACAGCTCCAAGTTGAAGGTCCACACATTTTCAGAAAGTCTTAAAAAAGAAGAAGCTTCGAGAAGAAATTTTTTATAAGAACCTTGCCTATTTTCTTTTTGTCATCCAATACAAGATCTTTTCATAAAAGATCGTTTTGGCCTACCGATTTTTTTGTGGTGGTCCAAGTCCAACTTTTGCATCTGCAAGACTCAATCTGCACTCCACATGTCCAAACCACCTGATTCTGCTGAAAAGCTACCTCTGAAAACATTCTGAATGCCAAGTTAAGAAAAAAGAGGGTCAAAAAAAACGTTTTCACTCGTTCTAACGTCACACATTCAGCGAATCGTGGCCAGGTTGTTTCGTTTAAGACGGTTCACCGTGGATATTGTTACAGCCCATACAACATAGTGCGTTTGACACAGGTTGAATAAATACGACCTCTGATCAACAAATATAGATGGCGATTAGTATGAAGAGAAAGAAGAGTCTGGTTTTGGGCATGAAGTTGGGTACTGGGCATGACGTTAAAAGGCACCTTCTTAGCGCCTTAGTGTATAGGCCTGCTAGCTGGTGGGACGGCTATCCTTTAGGGTATGAATCTAAACAACCCTGCCCTCTCTTCCAGTCATTTTTTTGGGTTAATGAATTTATCTAGTCAAAATAGTTTTTTTGGAGGACTCCACACAGACTGTTCCATTAGTCTGCTCTCATCAGGCTAGGTTCCAGGGACAAGTTTTTTGCATGCAAAGAAACATCCTAGGACCAACACTAATAGCCTGATGATGAAGATAGTGTACGTTCCTAACCTACACAACGGAACAAAGAAAAAGTTGGCGAAACTCATCCCAGGCACACTTACAACGTGCTATTAAAGTAAGCTCACATCCACCACCTTCAGATAACACATCCTCAAGATAGCAGAACTCTGGGACAACTTCCAGTTTTTCATCGCCAATCATCACTTCCTTCACTAATCTCCCATTAGCAGGCTGTGCTGTACAAAGGCAGCGAGCGCCTTTGAAGTTGAAATATTTTACCGCAAGAAGCGATCAAGTTGGTTGCAATGCCAAAAACCAAAATACTCAGTGTGGTGTGCTTTATTAACATAAACTTGAAACAAAGGTGTTTCCAATCTCAATTGAGCCTAATAATATTTTTGAAATACACTTGAGGTGGTCTTGCAAAACATTTTTCAATATTAATACCAGACCCACCATACCACAACACACCCCACCACACCACACCACAACACACCCCACCACACCATACCACAACACATCCCACCACACCATACCACAACACATCCCACCACATCATACCACAACACATCCAACCACACCATACCACAACACAACACACCCACCACACCACAAAACACCCCACCACACCATACCACAACACACCACACCACATCAAACCCTACCACACCATACCACAACACATCCCACCACACCATACCACAACACACCCCACCACACCACAACACACCCCACCACACCACACCACATCAAACCCCACCACACCACATCACACCACACCATATCACATCACACCCCACCACACCACATTACACCACGTCACACCACATCAAACCACACCATATCACATCACACCCCACCACACCACATCACATCACCATTTATAACTTCTTCACATCTCGTGTGAGGCCAACTGGCTTAGAGTTTTTTCATTGAATAGCATCATTGTTCCATCTTTTATTTCTATAGCGCCTAATTTTTTGTAGAACTTCATGGCCTCTTCATTTGATAAATACACTGCAAAATGTATCGACGTCCATCTGTTGTCGTGTGCCTTCTGTGGTGTGGTGTGATGTGGTGTGATGAGGTGTGGCGTGACGTGGTGGGGTGTGGTATGGTGCAGTGTGGTATGGTGTAGTGTGATGTTGTGTGATGTGGTGTGGTGTGGTGTGATGTGGTGTGATGTGATGTGATGTGGTGTGAGGTGATGTGATGTGGTGTGATGTGGTTAGTTGGATAGAAGGCCGCAATTGTGGTTTTAGAGGACAGGACGAATGGATCGGTGATATTGGGGTTAGAGAAGGCTTGTAGAAGTGACTTGCAATCTGTGATGATGGAGGCTAAAAACCAGTCGTCATTCTTTTCGAGTTAAGATCAGGGCAGTCTTCTCTTCTTGAGAAAAGCTGCTTAAGGTCTTAGTAGGCGCGTGCCAAGAGTGGATCAGTGTGTTTCCTCTAAAGACGACCATTTCGGCTTCTCCATTCTCCATACCGTTGAGGGAGGATCCATCAGTGAAGATCTGCAAGTCGGTTGGGCCCTCAGCCCCAATTGTTTCTTCTGCAGAAGCGAGTTGTTGGGTAGGGGATGCGGACTTTAGAATGAGGGTGAAGTGGATAGGTGGTTGGGGGGGTAGTGGCCACGGAATATTAGAAATATGTACATGTTACGAGTCCGCTGGTGTGAGGTTAAGAGAGGATAAAATGGGGGCGGTAGTGTTTTTCCAATCATCTCTTTTGAGGCGTTTTGGACAGTGCGTTTGCATTAGCACTCTCCTGTCGTCGTTGGGAGGGAAATGGATCCAATCGTCAGCTTTCCTAAGGCAGGCCAGCTGAAGTCGGGAAGATAGTGTTGGGAGCTGAGCTTCATGGAGGACAATGTCAATGAGAGTAGATCAGAGTTGGCCCGTAATTGTTCGAGCCGCGTCCGATTGTGCCCTCTCTAATTTTTGGGTGGTGGTTTTGGAAGCCTAAGGCACCCAGGCAAGGGTTGTGTATTCTGCGAGTGATCGAAGTGTTGCTATGTAGATCGTCCGCACCTCCAAGGGTCGCCATCTCCAAGACGTACCTGTCAGTTGTCGCAGAAGGTTGGAGCGTTGCTTCATGAATTGGCTCAAGTGCCGGACGTGATCGTTGAACGTCAAACGGTGATCATATCGAACCCCCAAGAAAGTAAGGGTAGAGTTCGTCTTGAGTCTCGATCCTCCTACTGTGATCTTTGGACGCCAAGAGGATTCAGCAGCATCCATGGAAAAGAAAGTGACTTTTGACTTCGACGTGTTGAGGGTTAGGTGGTTGTCAGAAGCCCATTGGTATACTTTGGCCGCCTCCGACTCTAGTGTCGCCGCCACCTCTTCTTTATTTCAGCCGCTACATACCAGCACTAAGTTGTCAGCGTAGCCTGAGACGAGGGTGGAGAACTCGAAGGAGTCTAGTAAGTCGTTTATCTAGATGGTAAAGAGGAGAGATGATAGCACCGAGCCTTGGGAAAGGCCTTCTTTAAACGTACGGCAGCGTCCCGTGGTTCCGTTCACCCTCACACGCGCTGTCCGGTTGGTAAACCGGGCCATGACCCACTCAACGAATCGAAGAGGAGCGCAAATATTTATCATCTTTTGGAGGAGGTTTGCACGCCACACTTGATCATAGGCTTTGCTGAAGTCAAAAATGCAGCAACTGAGCGCAGCTGTTTGGACTGGAACCCATCCATAATAACTTGGGACAGTCGGAGACATTGATCAGCGGTGCAGCGTCTTTTGCGGAAACCCGTCTGCCAAGGACTCAGAATCCCGTTATCTTTGAGCCAATTTGACATGCGGTTGACGATGATTCTCTCCATAGTTTTTCTGATTGTTGATATTAGGGCGTTTGGGCGGTAGCTCCCGATGAGCTGAGGATCCTTACCTTTCTTGTGGAACGGGATGATTTCCGCTGTGCGCCAAGATTGGTGGCACTATTGGGTGGTCCAGCTGGTATTGAAAAGTTGGAGGAGAACGGGAAGTGCAGCAGGGGGCAGTTGTTTTAGCATCTCTAGAGCAATCCCGTCCGGGTCAGCAGCTTTTTCTGGTTCGAGTTGATGGAGTGCGCGGCGATGCTTATCCAGAGTTCAAGAAGGATAGCTTCTTTCTACTTCCTCCAATCCCCTTTCCATTTAACCAGCATCGGAAGGTTGTTGGAAGAGAGGTGTTGCGCCATGGTAGTAAAAAAGGTGTTTCGACCTTGAAACATCACAACAGTGCAAACTCACAACAATCTCACATGTGTTTTTCAGTGCTTCC
>OZ038327.1:6932224-6997224 GCA_964035795.1 Pterobdella sp. o SKG-2022
TGCAGTCTCACTATCTGAAACTCGAACTTGCATCGTTGAAACCAGTGAGGTTATTGCTTCAGTGTGCTTATGCAATACCTACCTACCTACCTACCTACCTACCTACCTACCTACCTACCTACCTACCTACCTACCTACCTACCTACCTACCTACCTACCTACCTACCTACCTACCTACCTACCTACCTACCTACCTACCTACCTACCTACCTACCTACCTACCTACCTACCTACCTACCTACCTACCTACCTACCTACCTACCTACCTACCTACCTACCTACCTACCTACCTACCTACCTACCTACCTACCTACCTACCTACCTACCTACCTACCTACCTACCTACCTACCTACCTACCTACCTACCTACCTACCTACCTACCTACCTACCTACCTACCTACCTACCTACCTACCTACCTACCTACCTACCTACCTACCTACCTACCTACCTACCTACCTACCTACCTACCTACCTCTGTCGAGTGCCAGCCCAAAAATTTCACGCTATCTGGAGTTAAATGTCTTAGAGAAATTTGAAAAATTTTGATTTCACTTTTTTCAATAATACATCTAACAAGACCCATATTTTGTCTGACACTTTTTTGATTTTTTCGAAACTGCTCTTGCAACTTAAAAAAATTTTCATTTGTTTCATTGCATTGTGGACTTTTTCAACGTTGAAGTAATTTTCTTAAACCATCACTTTGTGTGAGATCTTATCGTAAGATGCAATCTTTGACCCTTATTACTGTATCTTTGCTTTGGCATTTATAGTTTTGTTCGAAAATCTTTTATTCTATCGAATCAACCAAGAGTTCTCACTTTTCGATAAAAGTATATAATAAAGCAAAATTTTACCCTTTCACCCACCACCTCACCCAGCCACGACTAACATGAAATGGCCACGATGCCATGGTAGAAAGTATCAGTTGCAAATCCAAATTCTTTGAGTTCTGTGGTTGTTTCACGTTAATTCGGTTGTCACTTTATTTAAAATAACATGCTAAGGGTATGATGGGTTTGAACAAGAATGAGGGCCCACCCACTTTGCAAGCTAACAAGTCTCTCCGAACCACTCTTACTCAACTTCTTATTGAACTGTTCTCATGTGTCATGTGTGTTGATATTTGTGTTCATTTGTGTAGCAGGGCGTTTAAAAACTCACACCCACCTTGCAAAACTCCCACACTATCTCACAATCTTCCAGTCGCATATCTCTCACACGCACATTTTCCACACACATCAACTTCGCTTCCGAGCCCGCCATCTTTTTACAAACTTAGAACACAAGCGTTTATATGTGGCATGTTTGCATCGATGTGTATGTTGTTGCACGCACGCATGTTATGTCCGTGTGCGTTTGCAGTCGATGCGAGATATGCTTAAAAAATTGATTAAACAAGTCATATATGAAAAAGTCATTTTGTTTGAAACATGTTCTTCATATGAAACTGCCAGTCCGAACTAACATGAAACTTGTCGAAATTCTGGATCTGCAGTTCATTCACTTCTGCATTTTGCCGTCTTCAACCACGATCACCTGCAAAGCCAAATGACAACTATACTAGAATATACCTGCTACATGAGTCTACTCTTATCCAGGTTAGAACGAAAGCAGTCTTTTGAAGCGTTAATTTAGGTGCAGTTGAGTTGTGGTCTGAGGCATGCAGCTTGGTGCACAGTCGTGTAGAAGTCCATTGTCAGTCATCCAAAACTTGGAATCCCTGACATGGGAGGCTACTACAGAGCCGTCGTATTCGTTGGTATAGTCACGTGAGACGTTCGTCCATGTGTATCAAAGACGTGCTCGAACTTCCTCTGCCTGGAGGTCCTACCAGTGGTAGACCAGCAAAAACTTGGTTGGGTTGTGTTGAAAAGGATATGGAATCCTATGGCCTGAGAAATGCGTACCCACTCAATAGAGCTGAATGGAGAAATTGTATTAGCCGACTGCTGTATACCCCAGCTACTGGGACGCCTACAGCAGCATAATCTAATATGAATTGCATCTTCTGATTAGTTGTAGCTAATCAAATAGTGGTGTCTTGAGTTTTTAGTTGTAACTTTTTCAAAATAACAGATATTCAACTTAAAATTGATGAATCACCAAACACCCACGCAGTCTTAGTGATCTCAAACAGGCAAGACGCCTTTGGTCTCCAGAGGGCTTCCAAAGCTGCCATCCCTACCATTGTACCATCTCTTTATTTTTTCTTTTGTTATTTTTTTTATATTCCTCATTCACCCCAAGGTTATCAAGCACAAGGACTTCCCTTCGAGGCAGGCCTTCGATGACGTCATCCACCAACACCTCACCTCCAATCACGTACAAGTGGTGTGTCTGGCTGGCTTCATGCGCATCCTTTCCAGTGAGTGCCTCCTAGTCACCATGGCAACGTGTTGCATTAATGTAACATCACCACGCAGGTGAGTTGGTGGAGAAGTGGCAAGGAAGAATGCTGAACATCCATCCATCTCTGCTCCCCTCCTTCAAAGGACTGCATGTGCACCGGCAAGTGCTTGATGCTGGCGTCACTTTGTCTGGGTGCTCTGTTCATTTTGTGTCGGTGTGTGGGGAGAGTGTGGTGAGGTGGTGTAGGTCGATGGGATGTGAGGAGAAAAGGTGTTATGATGGTGATGGATCAAGGGTGTGATGATGTGATGCGATGATGGGGGTTGATAAGAGGAAGCATGGAGTTTTTGGTAAGATTTCAGTATTTATGCATTCACCAATGTTATTCTTTTATGTTTATTTATTTAGTATACTTTTTTAGTGAACTTTTAGCAGTCGTTCTATCAGTTTGTTTTTGCTATGAACTGCTTTTTCTCCTTTTTAAGGTATTTTATTTCCAATTTTCTGTCTCCATTAGTTTATTTAATTATTATTTTTTCATAAAATTTTAATTTTTTTTCTTTCTTGTTTTTCATATTTACTCAAAACCTATGCCCTGCTCTCGGGATTTTCTACTTAGTCTCTCTAAATTCTCTTCTCCTCCTCCTCGGACTGTCAGGCGGCGCGTTTTCTTCTTCAATCTCAAATCTTGTAGTTCTTCTGTTCTCAATAGTATTTCATCATCTATTACTTCTTTTTCCAGTTCTACATTCCCTCTCATCTCTTATCTTCTTTTCTCACCCAAAATCTAAATCTTCTCATCTGAAAACTAAAATATCCAACTCATCTCATAACTCTTTTAAACTTATTAATATATCTTTTCTCAACACAAGATCTCTTAATAACAAATTTATTCATGTTTCAATCTCCTTTCTGACTCCAACCTTGACTTTCTAGCTCTCAGTGAGACCTGGCATGAATCTGCTTCTTCTCCTTCTCTCATCTCTGCTTTTTCTTCTTTCTATCTATTTTTTCCTTGAACTTGCTCGTGCTCCTAAAAATCCTCTGTACCTCTTTTTCCACTTAGGGAGGAATCTGTCTTTTTTACAAATCTATCTTTTTCTCCTCCAAAACTTTTCATCCAGGTTTCAAATCTTGAATTCTTGGTCTCTTCTTTTAAATTTGGTACTCTCATCCTGTTTATTGCTGTTTTTTATCGACCTCCTTCTTTTTCTCTTCATTTATTAATGACTCTCTGCCTTACTTGAATTTCTATATACTCTTTCCTCTCCTTTTTATATTGTAGGTGACTTTAACATCCAATTTAACAACAAAACTAATTTCTACACTAACAAATTTCTGGAACTTCTTGAACTTTTCAATCTTTCCCAACATTGTCACTTTCCCTTTCATTCCTCTGGCAACACCATTGATTTTTTCATCACATCATCCTTTATCAAACCCATTAGTATTCATGTTCACCCAGTCTTCTTCTCTGATCACTATCTTATTCAATCTTCTTTCCCTACCAACCCCATTAAACTCTCCTCTACTGTCAAGGTATGTACTCGCTCTTGGTCTCAACTTGACAAAACACTTTTCATCCAACTTCTTTCGGCTTCTTCTTTTGACTCTTCTTTCACTGACGTTGATGACTGTTCTTGCTCTAGACTCTCTTCTCAATAATACTTTGAATGGACTTCTTCCCATTAAATCTTTTACCAGCCGTCTTTCTTCCTTCAAAGCTCCTTGGCTTGATGGTGAATGCATCTCATCCAAACGTACTTTTCGCAAGCCTGAGCGTTCTTATCGTTTCTCTCACTCTTCTTTTTTTCATGATCTTTGGCTATCCCACCTAGCAACCTATCGCTCTATCCTCCGCTACAAACACTCAAATTTTTGTTATTTCTTCTATCAACTCTGTTTCTTCTTCATTTCGTTGGAAAAATCTCAATCGAATTCTTTCAAAACAATTCTCTCCTCCTCCTTTTTCTTCTCAAGATTTTCATGACTATTTCCACAGCAAGATTCTTTGTAATAGAACTAATCGCTCATCATCTCACACTCCTCCAGCCTCTTTTCCTGCCTCTGTCTTTCTTTCTCACTTTTCACCCATCACCTTCAGAAACCTCATCTCCATCACCAAATCTGTTTCTTCATCTTCCTGCTCTCTTGACCTAATTCTTCCCAAAATTCTTAATAATCTTTTCTTCCATCCCATCATTCCCGATCTTATAAACTTTTTTCTATCTACTTCTAAATTTTCCACTTCTTTTGAATCATCTATCGCTACTCCAATACTGAAAAAAACCTTCTTTCGATCTTTCTATCATCTCCAACTACCGTCCCATTTCTAACCTTTCTTTTTTCTCCAAAATTCTTGAAAAAGCTATTTACCTCCAACTTTCAAACTTTAATCTTCCTCCTACCCAATCTGGCTTTCGACCCTCTCACTCTACTGAAAACTGCCTTCTAAAAATCCCTAATGATGCTCTTCTAGCTTCCGACTCTGGTAAGCTTTCCCTTTCTCCTTTCTCTTGACTTTTCTTCTGCTTTTGATACTGTTGACCACTCTCTTTTACTTCAGCATTTCAACTCCTCTTGGTATTTTTGGCTCCTCTCTTTCCTGGCTTACCTCCTATCTTTCTAACCGTTCTTCCACTGTTTCTATTAACAACTCTCTTTCTTCTCTCTCTGTTCCTTTTGGTGTTTCTCAGGGATCTGTTCTCGGGCCTCTACTTTTTATTCTTTATACCTCTCATTTTTTTTTATCCTATCGAATCTCTTTTCCCCAAGTCAGCTTTTTGCTGATGAAACCTACATCTTATCTTTTTTTTCTCTTTCTTCCCTTTCTTCTACTCTTGACAGACTCAGTCTTTGTCTTAGTTCTATTCTTTCATGGAGTGACTCCATGCATCTAAAATTTAATCCCTCGAAATTTAATTTTATCTATCTTTCTAAGTCTAAACCTCTTCCTTCCTCTCTCACTTTCCATTAAGATTTCTGATCTTACTATTTATCCTTCTTCCACTATTCGCTGTTTTGGTTTCATTCTTGATTCTTCCCTTTCTTTTAAGCCTCAAATTCTCTCTGTTGCTTTTTCTTGTTTTTACCACCTCTGTCGCATCAGACAGATCTTTTCTCATCTCTATGATGCCTCTTAAGATTCTTGTCTGGTCTCTTTTTCTCTTCCGACTTGATTACTGCAACTCTGTACTATAATCTTTCTAAATCTAATGTCTATCCTCTAACTAAAGCTTCCAACTCTGCTGCACGCCTGGTCTCTCATACTCCTAAATTCTCATATTTCTTCATCTCTTATCGATCTTCACTGGTTACCTTTTTCTTCAAAATATGTTCTTTCATCTATAAAATCTTTCATTCTAATTCCCCTTCCTTTCTAACCTCTTACTACGTTCTAAACGAGCTGGCCTACGGTCCTCTACTCGCTCTCAGCTCTTCATTATCTCTCTCAATCTTATACTAAAACTGCTTTTTCTTTTTTTGGTCCACTTCTCTGGAACTCTCTTCTTCCTAATCTTAAATCTTCTCCCTATCCTATTTTTCTTAAAATCTTGGAAACCTATTTTTCCAAGCAGTTCATAGCAAAGCGCCTTTGATCGATGCGAAATAGGCGCCATATAAATATTTCATATTATTATTATTATCATTTTTATTTATTCATTGTTCATTTTCTATTTCCACACATACGACACCCTTTCAGAACGAGTTGGACGCAGGAGCAATAATAGCTCAAGAAAGCGTCAAAGTCCTCCCGGATGACGATGAAGAGTCTTTGGCGGAAAGAGTTAAAACTATTGAACACGTGACCTACCCAAAAGCTTTGCGCCTATTGGTGGAAGATAAAGTGGAACTGGTGGGAGGGACTCGAGTGCAATGGAAGTGATTAATGGTCCTATTTTTTTGTGAATGTTTTTTTCGATATTTGGAGACCTTTCCATGAGTAATAAGGGCTGTTTCATCAACATACTCACGCTCTCTTCTTTCATTCAGACATACCTCTTACAATATCATTATTTTGCTCATCATTTGTGCATTTGAGATGGTGGCATAATGAGATGTGAATCATTGGTAATCTCCTGCATTTTCGAGTTGTGCATGAGATTATGAAACACTTTCCAAAATAAAATTTAAAAGAATTTTTCATTATTTATTGTGCAAGTTGCTCGTTATACTCAGCCCCATTTCATTCCACTAAAAATTTCAATCTTAAATAAGCA
Source organism: Pterobdella sp. o SKG-2022 (assembly GCA_964035795.1). Classification (NCBI taxonomy): domain Eukaryota; kingdom Metazoa; phylum Annelida; class Clitellata; order Hirudinida; family Piscicolidae; genus Pterobdella; species Pterobdella occidentalis. The sequence goes on from OZ038327.1 coordinate 6,938,799, forward strand.
TTTGTAAAGTCAAGAATTTAAATAAGAAAACATAACTTGAGTTTTCACCAATATGCAGATGACACACACTTGTATTCTAGCTGTGTCTCTGATGAAACTGAGCAATTGCAGAACAGATTGTCTGACTGTGTCAATGAGATGGTAGCTTGGATGGAATCCAATAGTCTTAAACTCAGTAGATCCATAACTGAAGCTATATGATTTTCTTCTTCGAGAAAGGTGAACAAGTTACAACCAAACAGATAAGGATACTGGATACTTTTATATCACCTTCAAAAAGTGTTAAGAGCTTGGGTGTTTTCATGGATAGAGACTTGAGCATGAACTCACATATAAGTAAGATGTTGCAAGCAGGCTTCTCAGCTCTCAGGCAGATAAGGTCCATTGAGAAGTGTCTTTCTTATGAAACGTTGAGGACTCTTGCTGTTGCTTTGATTCTGAGCAGAATAGATTATTGCAACACATTGTTAGCAGGGTTACCTGAAAAGCAGCTGTGTGGAGTCCAGTCTCTTATCAACACTACAGCCAGGTTAATTACAGGCACAAGGAAGTTTGACCATATAACTCCAGTTTTGAAAAAGTTACATTGGGTCAAAGTTAGGGATAGGGTAGTTTATAAAATATTATTACTTATATTTAAATGTAGGTTAGGATATGGTCCAAAATATATGTCAGAGAGCCTCATACTCTGAAATACCTCAAAGACGAAAGCTTAGCTCTGAACTCAACCAATTTATATGTCCTTGAGTCCGAAATGTCTCGTATTGGAAAGCGTAAGTTTGAGGTTGAAGGTCCAAGTTTGTGGAACGTCTTACCGGAAGGCTTAAGAAGGGTTAGGAAAGTGAAAGACTTTGGGAAGAGACTAAAAACTAGTTTTTTTCAAAGATTAAGCTGTTATAACCTATTATTATATTAGAATATTTTACAAATATCAAGTGAGCTTGAAACTCCTTGGGTTAAACATCACTATAATAAACCTCGTAAAATGTTGCTATTTGAATTTTTGTTGTCATCAAGATGCCGTCATAAGATTATGAGATTGTTTTAATTTCAAGTCGTTCTCGTTTAATACAAGATAAAAAACGTGCAATAACTTCAAATAACACAAACCTTGAAACGTTGAAACATTCCAAAGGTGCAACAAACGTTTGATATGTTTAGCAATTGTTATGTGCTATCGAAACAGAATACACAACACTTGGTTATAGCCACAACTAGAATATATTCTGAATGCTCCATGCAAATGTTGTTGAAATGGATCAAAGGGTGCTTTAGAGGTTTGACTTCATGGAAATGCATCAATAAACAAAATATACAGACATGCTTCAACAAAAAGAATCATCTCTGAAGAATAAAACATTTTCTCAAATTGCAAAAACTGTTTTTAAATATTACACGGTGAAATGATTGAGTGAGAAGTTGTGAGCACAAAAGGTGAGGTTCGCAGCTTTCAAACACAACTCTTCTCTAGCCAGTATGTCAACATTTCTCCTTTTCCCTAGTGAAAAATATATATATTAGTATTTTTCAAAAACATTGTTTGTATTTTTGTTCAATATATTGTAATGAAAAACATCAAATAAGACGAATTTTTAATACAATTATTGAGAACCATAAGCTTTAATTTTCGATAAGTTTAGCTTTACCATGGCTAACGTATTATGGCTTTTGGTTCTTGATAAATATATTGAAAATTCCTCCTAATTGATGCTTTCGTTAAAAATAAAGTATTAATAGAAAGGAAAAGATAACAACAGCAAAAACAAAAACTGAGACATGGATATTATGGGTCACCAGGTAAGACATGGATATAAGGGGGTCATTAGAGGTCACCTTGATCAGCATGGCAGACCTCTGAAGCAGCTTGAACTCTCCAAAGTCTTGCAACTCGTTCTTCGTGCTGCCACTGATGTGAATCCGTTTTGCTGTGCCATTAATAATAAGAAGTTTATTATTTTTATTAATAATAATATTATTATTATTGTTTTTAAGGCAAATGGAAAGTACGTTCTCCATGCGACTCCATGCGAGATGCTGTGTTGACGGTGTCTCCAAAAAGGCAGTACCGAGGCATCTTCAGACCCACCACTCCCGCCACTACCGAGCCTGTGTTTTTATAGCGCTAAACAAACGAGGTGAAAAGGATTGTGAGCAGGAGATCAGGTTGTGATGATGATGCCTTAAAAGGAGAATTTGATGATGACAGGGATTTGTAAAATCAGGAATGAAGCATGAAGAATATTTAAACCGGAATGAAGCCCTATTCTCAACAAGAGATCTTGCTCTGGCAAGTGTTCAATGCGGAAGTCTGTGGTGGTGGTGGGTGGGTGAAGCTGGTAGGTGGGTGGTGGTGGCGAGTGGTGAAGGGTGGGTGGTAGATGGGTTGTGGGCGTTGGATGAAGAGAGTGTGTGTGGGTGCAAGATAAAAGTTTAAACTTTTGGGATAGTTGAGAACTGAAAGGATTAAGAAATAGAAAATCAAGTGGATAGATAGATTGATGCACCTTTGGCAAAGTCCATTAGATCAAAGGACAGAAGGGCTATTTCCTTAGCTGGATGTTGGATTATCTGTCATGTAGCATCCAAATTTTTTAATGAAGTTGTTTTTTTTGAATTTCAAATAACTTTTACTTTTGTTTTTTTTGAATATTTTTTGACAAATTGCAGTTTTTTAAGATACTTCAGTGTGATAAGAGATTATTTGGAACTTTTGTATTTATCCAACATGAGAATTTTTTAAATGAATTGTTCTCAACTTGTTACATTATTCATTTTAAACATTTTAAACCGATTTTTAACTACAAATTTCAACTTCAAAACAGTTAAAATTTATCAAGATTATTTTATTCGTGTCTAAGAGCACACACACACATACACACACACAAACACAAAAACAAACACACTGACACACACACACACACACACACACACACACAAAAACACAGACACACACAAACACACACACACAGACACAGACATACACACATACACACACACACACACACACACACACACACACACACACACACACACACACACACACACACACACACACACACACACACACACACACACACACACAAACACACACAAACACACACACACACATACACACAAAAACAAACACAGACACACACAAACACACACACACAAACACACACACAGACACACACAAAAACAAACACAAACACACACAAACACACAAACACACAAACACACAAACACAAACAAACACACAGACACACACACACACACACACACACACACACACACACACACACACACACACACACACACACACACACACACACACACACACACACACACACACACACACACACACACACACACACACACACACACACACACACACACACACACACACACACACACACACACACACACACACACACACACACACACACACACACACACACACACACACACACACACACACACACACACACACACACACACACACACACACACACACACACACACACACACACACACACACACACACACACACACACACACACACACACACACACACACACACACACACACACACACACACACACACACACACACACACACACACACACACACACACACACACACACACACACACACACACACACACACACACACACACACACACACACACACACACACACACACACACACACACACACACACACACACACAGAAACACACTCACACAAACACACACACACACTGTTCTTGCGTTCATCCACCATGAGGTAGGTGCAATGGATTGAGAGATAAGCATTTTTTCTTGTGGTTATAAATGCCTTGTGGCTTGAAGTTCAGCCCGCAGTATTGACACTTTATGCTTGCTTGTGTCTGGTGCTTCTGTCTCACGTGGTTTGCCAGACCTGCTTACTGGCAGCTATTCTGTTGCATCTCGGAAACGTGCAGGATAAGACTTTGTCAAAACTGTTGTTATTGTTGCTATTGTTTCGATTGTTGTTGCTATTCTTGTAGCTGTTGTTGCTATTGTTTCGATTGTTGTTGATGCTTTTGTTTTGATTGTTGCTGTTCTTGTTGCTGCTGTTGTTTTGATTGTTGCTATTGTTGTTGTTGCTGTTGCTTTTATTGCTGTTATTGTTTTGATTGATGTTGCTATATTTGTTGTTGTTGTTGCTCTTGTTATTTCGATTATTGTTGTTGCTATTGTTTTCGATTGTTGTTGTTTTATTGTTTTGATTGTTGTGGCTATTATTGTTGTTTTTTTTACTCCTGTGCTTCTGAAATCGTTTATAGCGCTACGTTTTTGTTCTGCATGATTCCAATAACAATCGCCAGTTTAAGGCTGATCTTTGTTGGGTTGCCAAGGCTTTTTAAAGTCTAGCACCCAATTTTCTCAATCTTTTCTGTGGATATGGTGTGTGTTGCTCTGCACTGGTAAGTTATCAGCTGTACGCAGTGTTGTAGCTGTTTTTGCTGTATTACTTAACGTAATTGTAACAGAGCTGTTAGCTTCGTATAATTTTTCTTAATCCGCTGGGTTTTACCTGTCAACTGCTTTTTTTAAACTGAGAAGATTTTTTATTTTTCAAGTTTTGAGCAATTTTTCTAACAAAATTGAATAACTTATGTTTTTTGGTAACAGAAACATCGTTTTGTAGCAAAGAATTTAATCTCTAACTATCGTAATAAGCAAAAATATACCGAGCAGCTAACAGCTTCGTGGCTTGCACACACACACAAACACACACACACACACACACATACACCCTTAGTGCGTTTGTCCACCCAGAGGCAGGTGCGTAGAAGAGTTGGTAGAACATTTTTTTCTATGGTTGTAGATGCCTTGCTTTTTGAAATTTAAGCCACAATGTTCGCATTGTACACTTGTTTGTGTTCTGTGTTTTTTTCGTATGTTGTTTGCCAGGCCAGTTTTGTTGGCAGCGACTTTGTTGCATCCAGGAAACGAACAAGCTAATGATGCATTAGAGGTAGCAATGTTGCAAGTTTGATTGTTGGCAATGTTTTTTTGAATTTTGACAAAATCTTTTCTCGCCTTCTCATCTAATTCTTTTTGTGCGTTGAGCTCGTGAAGGAGTTTGTTGATGTTGTTGCGCCATTGTTTTCTATCTCTCGCTGCGGTTTTCCAATCAGCCACCATGTTCAACTGTTTTAAGTCAGCATGAATGAGATCGTGCCATCTCTGTTTTTGACCACCTTGGCACCTTTTACCATTCATTATTTTGCTCACCAAAAGTTTTTTTTGTAGACGTTCATCAGACATTCTTTCCACATGACCCAACCACTGCAACCTTCTCTTTTGAATTAACACATCAACCCTCTCTATTTTTGTTAGGTTTCTGAGTTGGGTGTTTCTCATCTCTTCCCACAGAGAGGTTCTGGTGATTATTCTCAGGCATTTATTTACGAATACTTGGAGACGTTGTGTATGATATGTCAATAGGTTCCATGTTTCGCTGCCATACAGAAGGGTTGGTATGATGACGGATTTGAAAAGTTTGATTTTTGTTGAAACTTTTATTTTATTTTGGTACCATATCAGCCTACTGATGCTGCGAAAGATTTGGGCTGCCCTGTTAATGCGTGACTCTACTTCTGCATCGACTGAGTTGTCACTTCTTAGGATGCTTCCTAGGTATTTGAATTGTGACACTCGTTCGATGTTTGTATCGTCACTCATTTGCAGTGTTGGGGTAATGTTTAGTCGTGTGGTGTTGTTTGGTGAAATGGACATGAATTTTGTTTTTTTCAGGTTCATTTTGAGTCCGAATTTGGCGCAGGTGTTGTTTAGTGAAGTGACAAGACATTCAAGGTCTTCAATGTTGCTGGATGTTAACAATATGTCGTCAGCGTAAGATAGGTTTTGGACGAGAGTAGTCCTATCTAATTTGTAGCGACCGTTGCGCATCAGCGGAGCATTGTAGCTGTATTCTACTTGAAAGCCTTTGTCTGGGTGTTGTTTCAGTGCCACTCGTATGACAGCATCCAGAAAAAATTTGAATATCATAGGAGCTAGTACGTCTCCTTGCTTTAATCCAACTTCAATTGGGAATTTTTTTGACATTTGTCAATCAGCATGTATTAACCCAGTTGTATCACAGTGAAGGGTCTTGAGAATACGGATTAATTTTTCTGGTATGCTGAAGGATTTTGAAAGAACTTCCCACAGTGCATTTCTGTTTACTGTGTCATAGGCTTTATGAAGGTCTACAAAACAGATATAAATTGCTTTATTGAATTCTTTTGCTCTCTGCATTAGAATTTTTGTTGCAAAAATCTGGTCGCAGCACCCTCTATTTGACCTGAAACCGGCCTGGTGTTCACCCAATTGGCTCTCAACAACATCCTGCATTCTATTAAGAACTGCTTTGCCAAATATTTTGCTCGCAACACATAGTGAAATGCCTCTGTAGTTTTCACATCGTGACCTGGAACCGTGTTTGTGTATTGGGATTATGATTTGGTTTGTCCAATCTCTCGGTATGGATTCTGTTTCCCATATTTTTTCCATGATCACTTTTAGCCACTCTACAGATACCTCGGCGCCAGCTTTGAGCATGTTCGAGCTTATTTCGTCGATACCTGGGACCGTTTCCATTGTAGTTTGTTTTAGTGCTCTCAAAAGTTCCGTTTTTGAGATTGGTCTAGATAGGTCTTCGACTACTTCTGGAGCAAGAGAAATTGTTGGAGGTATCACCTCGTTATATGCTTTATCATCTACTACTGTATAATTTTTGGCAGATTTTGCAAAATATTCTTTCCATCTATTAATTTTGTTGTCTGATGAGGTAATTATTGTTATACCATCTTCGTCTTTCAAGTTTGTTGAGGTCTTAATTTTTGAGGTTTTTATTAGTTTTAAAATTTTTAAAATTGATCCTCCGCGACCTTGCTTGATTGAGTTCTCAGTTATCTTCTCAGCTTCTTCAGCTTTGTTTTCCCACCATGTATCTATCGCTTTTCTGCAAGCTATTTTCGTTTTTGACTTTGCTTGTTTGTAGCGATGGGTAAGATCATTAGGGATTGCGTGGCCGTTTGCTTTCAGGGTTTTTATTTGAAGGTGGTAATTTGACTTTTCTTCACATAGTTTTTTTACTTCATCATTGACCCATTGTTTTTCAAACATCGTTTTTTTGGGAAAGGTTGTAATCGAAGCATTTACAAAACTTTCTTTGAAACACTTGTAAGTGTCTTCACTGGGTTGATGAAGGTTGATATTTTTAAAATTTGTTTCCAGTTTTTTTCTGAATGTTTTTATTATATCAGTATTGAGTTTTGCTGGATTAGTTATTGTCATGTGAAGTTTATTTATTGTTTTTTTGCAAGTTCTTTTTGTATATTTTTTGTTGTTATTTAATATTAATTTTGAAATGACTAAGTTATGGTCTGATGTGTGAGTTGTATTTCTACTGACTTTCGTGTCATAAATTTGTGCTCTGAATTCGTGACTGATGAGAACATTGTCGAGAACATGGCCTCCTTTGTGGTGCGGGTGATGCCACGTCCACTGATGTATGTTTTTGTGTGGAAAGATTGTATTGGTGATGATAAGACCGTTGTTATTACAGAGGTCCACCAATCTTGTGCCATTCCTATTTCTAACATCAGGGTTGTGTAAGCCATGAAGGCGGGATGGAATGTTAAGTGGTCCAACTCGGGCGTTAAAGTCCCCCAGAACAATTACAAAATCTTTCTTGTTTGCTTTATCTATTTGCTGTTGTAAGATTTCGTAAAATCTTTCGGACTCGACTTCGTCGTCTACTTCTGTTGGTGCGTAGACAGCGATGACGTTCATGTGGCTTCTATTCACTTTTATTCGGACCTGCATCACTCTCTCAGTAATCAAACTATAGTTGCCTTTTTGCTTCCAGGCCGTTCTAAGATAACCTCGAAGAGCAATTGCTACTCTTCTTTGGTTACCTTCTTTTTTCTCTGCAAGTCCAGAAAACAGCATCGTTGTGTTATCAACTTCGAGAATACCACTTCCTGTCCATTGCACTTCAGACATTGCCAATAAAAATAGATTTTTCTCTTTCATTGTTTCTATCACATTTTTCAGCTTGAGGCTAAACTTTGTTGCATTACCTAAGCTTCTGACGTTCCAACAACCAATTTTTGTTATTTCACTCTTCTTTTCTGAGAATTTGGTGTGGGTTTGCACTGGTACGTTATCAGCAATACGCAGTGTTTTTTGCACGTATGATGTATTCTCCATTTAGTATCAGTTGTATAGGTAAGCAGTAATTAAGATAGCTTTAGCTTGGTACGTTATTTTTTAATCTGTGAGGTTTTACCTGTCAGTTGGTTTTTCTTCAGTTTAAAAAAACTTTTTGTTATCAGTTTTTTCCAAAAGTTTCGATTTTTTTTCCAATAACTTATATTTTTTCCACAACTTTCGCAATTTTTCAGACAAAAAAACACGTTCAACTATAAAACTTCCAAATTTTATGGAGCTCCTAAAACTCGTTTCGCGGTACACACACACACACACACACACACACACACACACACACACACACACACACACACACACACACACACACACACCCACACACACACACCCACACACACACACACACACACACACACACACACACACACACACACACACACACACACACACACACACACACACACACACACACACACACACACACACCTTAGGTACTCCAGCTGCCACCATATAAGCATCTCCGATGGTTTCCACTTTATACACCTGGTATTTCTCGATCAACTCATCAAATCCTCTGTCAAGGGTTCATTACAGGGTCATGTATGCAGAATCAATCCTCAACAGACAACCCTCATGCATACAACACACAGAAGCAGGACCCTATCGTTGGCAAAGGAAGGTTTCAGAACTGGCGTGAAACAGATAATGGAAGGCTAGAGTCATGTGAGTAGGCTACACAAAAGTGAACAAAATGTGGACCTCCAACGCAAATGATGAAATCAAGGGAAGTATACGGAGTGAGCATACCCTGCGAATACATCGAGCTACATCACAGATCACACTTTGATCTGGAAACTACAAGAAAAGAAAAAAAGAACCAGAAACTCTTGGAGAAGAAACTCGAAAGCTGACACTAAACATAGGGCAGAAGAGAAAGTGATCTTTGTTCCAATGTTTCGTGTTGTTGCATCATGGATAAGTGGGGGAGCTTTTAAAAGTAAGTGCTGTACATGCCCTTGTCTTCCACATAGCACATGTTTCAGTACTTCAGCAAATGAATAATTATTGAGAGTTCATGAACGTAATATTTATACAAAATTATGTCTAAGCTGCGAGTGAAAAGGCAAATAATGAAAGTTACATCTGAACAAAAGTTGGTGACTTTGCAAAAAAAAATGACTCATTTGCAGTTTTGGATTCTTCTCTTTCTTTCAAACCTCAAAATTTTTTTGTGGTTTCTTCTTGATTTTACCACTTACGTCGCATTAGACAGATCTCATCTTATCTCGATAATACCTTTTTTCAGGTTCTTGTCTGCTCTCTTGTTCTTGTCCCTTCTTGATTACTGCTATTCTTTATACTATTACCTTAAATCTACTCTCTACCCTCTCATTATAGCCTTCAAATCTGCTTCACGCCTGGTCTCTCATATTCCTAAATTTTCTGTTATCTCTCCACCTTTTATTCATTTCCTCTGGCTTTCTTTTCACTTTCGTTCTTCCTTCAAAATCTTTTTTCTCAAGCATAAAAGCTCTTACTCAAGTTCACCTTCTTATCTTTTTAAGCTTCCACTAACTCCTTAAGGTGCTGGCCTACGATCCTCTCATTGCTGCTTTTCCTTTTTCTAGTCCATTTCTCTGAAACTCCCTCCCTCCAAATCTCAAATTTTCTTTCTATCCTATTTCCATTGGAAACCTGAAAACTTATTTCTTCAAGCAGTTCATAACAGAGCGATTTTGAACGATGCATAAGAGGCGCCATATAAGTTATTTACATTACATCTGAACAAAAGTTGGTGACCTTGCAAGAAGAATGGGGTATTGAGTGATATGGGTGGGACTGTGAAAAATTGCACCTGTATAAAGCGTTCAACATAGAGACGATTTGGAGAGGAGAGCTCTTGCTGGAGATCTCTGTGAACTTGACTATGTCACTGAAATAGATGGTTACCTGTAAAAGGAAAAGAAAAAGAGAATGAAAAGAAGGAGGAACAGGGGGACAAATAGGAAGAAAGGGAAAAAAAGTTTTGAAAAAACGAAAATAAGTGCAAGTATTGAAAATTAAGATTAATGATGAGAAGCAAAACAAGCAAGATCAATTGGGTACAGAAAACTCTAAAACTCACGAACCCTCTCATAATGCTTCGCTTGCACTTCCTCTTTCCTCATCAACTGATCCACCACCTGCCAAAGGATCAAGGATGAAATAGGGAATTAAAAGAAGTGCTCTTAACCTCGCCAGGAAGCATCTTCAATAAGAGATTATTGGCCTTCTTCTTCTCTTCCTCCAACTCCTTCGACTTACTCCTGAAGACCAATATTATTTCATTGAAGGTTCCTATAACCATCCTTTATCTTTTATATAACATCAGCACAAAACTTTTTGCACGCATGCCTTCCATCACTCCATCCATGCATCACTCACCCATACATCACTCACCCATGCATCACTTATTCATGCAGCTTCAATCCATGCATCCATTCATTCATCCATCCATCCATTCATTCATCGTTCCTCATTCAATCATACATCACCACCCACCTAATAACTCCAGCGAAACCAGCCAACTTAGCCAGAATAGTGTTGAGTCGGCTAGAGAACCAGAAGAGCAAGAGGGCTGAAACAACATTACTTATCACCAATATCATCACGAATGATATCATCCTTGCCCTCATTTCATTCGAGTAACTGGATGAGTGCGTGTTGAAATCTCAAAAAAGCTCATGCAGTCAAGCTGTTGCATGCTGAGTAGAAGAGCTGACCCAAAGCCACCACTCCCCCATACAACCCACATCTCCCCCATACAACCCACCACTCTCCCATACAACTCACTACTCTCCCATACAACCCACCACTTCCCCATACGACCCACCACTCCCCCATGCAACCCACCCAACTTACTTAGCCAGGTCTCGGTTGAAAACACTCAAGAGAACATCACGTTGAAAAGAAATGACATCAATCATCGCTGTGAAACTGGAAAACCATTTGTCTTGGAAAACTTTCTTTTCTTCTATTGTCCAATTATTGCACTCTTGAGGGTTTCTGTGATTTGATTGGTTGGAATGTAATGTGAGAGGAGTTGATTGGTTGAAGCAGTTTTGTCTTCAACATTTATATTCACTTCAAATAAATAACCTATCCATAAATAATTTTAAAAACTCAAAATAACTTTCAAATGTTTAACACGAAGCTTGTATAGTCATTAATAGTTGCCTGACTGACACATAATTTTGTGAGAAGGTCTGCCACAAGAGAGGAATCCTTGATATCTTCTCTGATGAGTTCATTGCCACTTGTAACTGCCGTTGTACTCCACTCCTCAAAAAGTAAACCTGCAAGTTCATTCCAAATTTATCGATTTATCTGATCTTGGTGACCAGCAAAGGAGTAGAACAAGAGGATTGTTTGAGCCCCATGTTGTTCATCATCTATCTTGCAAAAGCTTTCATATCTATCGAATGTATGAAAATGCAACCAGTCAGAGAAATTGATAATTACAACTACTCAATCCCCCTAACATCAAACATCGTAAAAATGCAACATGCTAACGACATAACTTTGATTTTCAGCAGCAATGAAGATCTTGACAAAATTCCCTAAACAACTCCAATCAAACTTTACCAAAACAACTTCACAATAAACAAATCAAAAACCGTACGATACTGCATAACCAGAAATCACGATCCCACATGGAAAAAGTGCAAGTACCAAGACAAGGTGATACAGAACCAGACATCAAAAATAAAAAAATTCTAGTCTTCAATGCGTTCTCAAAAACAGGAAAATATTAAAATCAGCCTCCAAACCAAAAAAAGTCTTCGAAGCCTACATATCGTCCACATACCTTTACAACAGTGAAAAATGGACTATGACAGAGAGGCTGAACAAAATGGTAGACAGCACCCAGAGAAAACTTCTAAGAGTTGCGGCAAACATTAGATGGTCAGAAAAAATATCAAATGAAGATCTATACACTTTACTCCAATACGAGAATTGGAGCACCACAATAAAATGGAAAAGACTTAACTTTGTGGGTCACATGTTTACACAAAAGTCTGACACGCCGGTTAGGAAAAGCCTGGCAGAAGCAGCCAGGGTTGTCAGAAGATCTAGAAGTGCACCAAGGAATACTTTTTATTCTCTCATCAATAAAAATCTCTGAAAGACTAGGAATAAAGATCGAAGATGAAAGTACCTGGAACTCAGTTTTACCACTTCAGCAATATGCTGACGACACTCAATTATACGGACATTTATTGAGCTTAAACAACTTAAACAAGCAAACTATATTTTTAAAACACTAAACATATAAGCAAACACCAGACCCTTTGGAGGAGGTTAGAAGTGGATCCATTGGCAGAAGAAATGTGTGTGTATCCTAGGGGTGTGAATGTGCAGAAGGTGAAGAAGAGCATGCCCAGGCCTCTAATCTGACCATACAGCTCCATCACCTCAAAAGTAGATGAGTTCAATGGTAAGGTTGATGATGAAGGATAACGAGGTACTTGTGTTAAGAAGTTGTTCGTCACAGGTAGTTTCCACATGGCCTGCACTGCTGGCACCTTACATGTGGTTGTAGTTATTATACACTTTTGAAAATCCACATGAAAGATTTGAGTTTTGTAAATTTCAACATTAAATGGCTTTCAAGAAAAATAAAACAATATGATGCAACAAAAGTAGTGCTCGGTAAAGATATGGTGTTCGACAAAATAATATGCCACCTCAATGAAAGAGCCAACGAAAGAGATGAGAGCACTGTTGATGAGAGTGTATGTGAGAAAGTTGTTGTACGAGACCTCCAATGATCCTTAATACACAGAAATTATATAGACATAATTATTCGAATGAACCACTGTGCTTATATATTTAGCAAATTTGGAGCTATTATTCATATAACGATCATGAATAATTAGCCTCAAAGTAGTGAATCATCAAAACAAGACAATATTTGAATTTTTATTTGACGAAGCTTTTTGATATATTTTATGTCACCATCAGATAGCTAATAAATATATAATGAATGATATATTCATTGGTCACCTGATGATGATATAAATATATCGAAAAGCTTCGTCAAATAAAAAATTCAAAGATTGTCGGGTTTTGATGATTCAACTTATATAACAATTGTTTTACGTCGGATTTATGCAAGAAAAAAAAAGAAATAAATTATGCAAGAATTTTTGAATAATATTTACAAGTTGATCGAGATGCCTCTACAAATTTGGATAATTTTTTTTGCTCTTTTGACTGAATTCTTTTAGTTTGTCTGATTGTGATTTGCATTGAAAATAGATTCATTTTATAGAAAGTCAAAAATTCTTTGAAAAGCTTCCTATTTGAAAATCAGACGAGAGTTTTTGTAAAAAGTTTGAAAGATATTTGATCTTTGGCTATATATGCTGAAATGATCTCAGATAATTCATTGGATCCAAGTCTCTATGATCAAATTCATAGTTAAAAATTAATTCGAAAAATGCTTTTCAATATGAAAAAATAATACATAAGATGTCTCTAAAAAATTTCTCAGTGTAGTATTAATGTAGTGGAAACCCTACTATGGAACAGGTGCTAATTGTCGGCCCAACCCAGGATTGAACCCGGTACGGCCCAACCCAGAATTGAACCCGGTACGGCCCAACCCAGAATTGAACCCGGTACTTTTGAGCATTTGTATGAGGGTCTATCAGCTGCACAGGCCAAAAAAATAACTGAAATTTTTGAAAAATATATTTGAAGATTTCAGGAAAAACTACTAAAAGTTTATGAAAACAAAACACGTAAAAGCGGGATATTTGAGCCTGAAAAAGATATTCCGTTATATCGTGAAGCTTTGTCAATAAAATAATAAATTATTTGGCTTTTTGGGGTTTTTCTAAAAATTTTTATTTTACTCGAAGTTTGTTCTTGAAGAGTTTGATCAAAGTCCATTCTAAACTTCTGGAAGAAGATCTTGAATGCCAGCTTGTTAGAAAGGTCTGTGTTGCTGATGAACAATTCATTAGGCCAGATTCTGGCGTTGTCCAGCGATTTGTCAGTGTTGAGCTGTTTGGGGTCACGTGATTCGAAAACTTGCGTTGGGTTTTTGGAAGATTGGATGCTTGGATGGGATGTTTGTTGTTGTTTGTTTCATGGTGAGTTGAAACAATTCAAATAACACTCATAGTAATGAATGCAGTCACAACAAGGAGATAAAAAAGTTTATGTTCCACCATCAGACACGTAGATGGATTACAAACACCAAAACTCACTCTCAACCTTTCCAGCATCTGCCGACTGTCTTCTGTCTCTAATGAGCTTGCGGTCATTCCTCTGCAATATTACAAAGCAATAAAAAAGTACAGTTTTCACAACTATTGACCAAGAGTGAGACTTGAATATAGGTACTTTGAATGCTAATCTTAGTGTCACCTTTCTTTTTGGAGATCATAAACAAGAAGATTCAAATACTCCAACTTTTCCAAAATTTCTATCGAAGCTTGTGCAAGTCTCTGCCCCTCTATAGACACCTGCATATTCGCAACACATCTATCTCTCTATCCATTTGTTCAACATTCATTCATCCCTCAGTTTATCTATAAAAATCTATTTATCCACCATGCACCCATCCACCATGCACCCATCCACCATGCACCCATCCACCATGCACCCATCCACCATGCACCCATCCACCATGCACCCATCCACCATGCACTCATCCATTATGCACTCATCCACTATGCATCCATCCACCATGCGCCCAATCGTGCTACAAACCACAAGTTCATAGATGATAATGGAGAAGAAAGTGAGAGTGGGAAGTAAAATGACTGAGAGCATTTTGAGAAGTGTATTAATTTTATTTCTTTTGGGATTGTCCATGATAGCTTTGACCTCTTGAAAGGAAGAATCTGGTCTAGACAGACTAAAGCAAGAAACATCTAACCTGACTCTGGAACTTGATGGGTGGATGGAATTTCTTGATGCCAACATGTCTGAGGTGGGTGTTGGATGTCTGAAGTGGGTGTTGGTTGTCTGAGGTGGGTGTTGGATGTGTGAGGGGAGGGTGTAGAGTTGAAATGGTCTTATAGTAATGATTTTGTTTTGGTTCTAGTAATTTAAAAAATATTTTATTCGTTTTACTTATAAATAAATATTCATTTTCCAACTTTATAAAAGTGAACTCACTTGAAATTAAGCTATTTTGGTTTTATGGACTGCTGTTAGTGCCTCACTTAAAATCTAATCTGCAGTTAACCTTCTTATATAGGTTTTGAGAACCCATATTGTAAATCATGTCAATACTGAAAAGAGTTGCTCTCTGAAGATGTTCTATGAAGTCGAATGCATGTTATATAGGTATGAAAGATGATTAGACGTATGGATAGATTGGAAGGTGAAGCCATTCATGCATGATACTGTCTTAGCTTAAGCTTCAACCAGGAGAGCTCAAGACTTATAATTTGAAGTCATTGATTCTCTGGCACGTCGACTGTTGTCCCACAGTCTATTTTGTCATGAATTTGATTTAAAAGCAGAGATCTAAAGACTAGCTAACTTTCCATCTCAAAGCTCTCACCACTAACATCTCAACTTTGAACTAAGTTATCCCAACCCTTTTCGCATCTTCGCAGTTAAAAAGATACATTTTTTCCTTTGAAATATTTTTCTGAAAATTTATATAAAATTAATAATTTCAAATTGCTTTTCATAACATTCGACCTGATTCGAATAAGAGAAAACTTCGCTAGTCATCAATTCCAAACGTGCCTGGTTCAACTCAAGCAAGGTCAATATATTCGTCGGTCCGTATAGCCCAATTGGAAAAGAATTAGACTATTTATTTGGAGTTACCGGGTTCGATCCCGCATGGGTCGACAATTAGCACCTGTTCCACAGTCTGTTTTCACTACATTAAACTTGTATCAAGCGCTTTAAACTACAAGGAAAACCGCTTTGTAAATGCCGCATTACATTACATTACAAGGTCAGCCGTTAAACGAAATAATCGATTTAGTGTGTCACGTGTGACATTGATAGAAGAACTTGCCACACAAAATGCAGATCTCATGCCCTCTCCCTTATCCGGTTAGACTAGATCAAGTCATATCAGAAAACAAAATGCATTGGACTTTCTTTCAATTTGGACGTCAATATTTTAAAGGAATATTCTTGAGCACCAACACTGATCGAAGACTTTTTGATGGTGAGATTGCATCCATCATTTTGTGGATGCAAGCAGGTAGAACCTAAACTTATGGGAAGATTTTTCAAATGTTGTAAATGCATGGAATAGAAGTTATATTTCTGTTTTTTTTTATTTCAAAAAACCGCGTTTTTTCATTTACACGAGCCAAATCATTGCTGTAATTGAGAGAAGAGAAATACCTCTATGGTTGTCGCATAATCGTTTGTTTCTTTTCCTCTGGTATATGTCAACATGATAAGCATTGTGACTGCTCGAGAAAGTAAATAATATGAGCACTAAGAATGAGAAAAAAATTAATAAAAATAAAAGATAATAATAATAATAATAATAGTAATAAATATTTTTAAAAAATAATAGATACACTAACAATAATAATAATTATTATTTTTTTTTGTTATAATAAATAGCAGAACGATAGATAAAACTGAATATTAAAAGATGCGCACAGGTGGACAGCAGTGAGGTGCAACAGGTGAATAATATCGACCGGAAAAAGAACCAAAGACTCATTATTGCTCAAATTAATTTTATTTCCGTCATGCTAGTATTTAACTATTTCAAACTATTTTTTGTTTCAAAACATAAAGGAATTCACAGTGGTTTTTTGGGCCCATCTCCACATGTCTTTAGCATGTCTCTTCACGTCCCGGTGCACTTCATGCAAAAAACTATTACACAACAACAAAACTAGATAAAACATCATAATGAAATAATATGACATCATAATAAAATGATGTGACGTCATAATATACGATTTCATAAAAAAATATTACGGTCTGCTGTGACTGATTTGTAATGAGGTGTGAGAACCTGGGCCTGTGTGAGAACCTGGGCCTGTGTGAGAAACTGGGCCTGTGTGAGAAACTGGGTCTGTGTGAGAAACTGGGCCTGTGTGAGAAACTGGTTATGTGTGAGAACCTGGCTGTGTGTGAGGACTTGGGTATATATGAGAACCTGGGTACGTGTGTCAATCTGGGTGTATGTGAAGACCTGGGTGTACATGAAGGTTTGGCTGAAATGCTCCATGGAAAGAAGCATTAAAACTCTGATCTAATTGAAAAATGCATAACCTATCAGATCCTTTCATATGCCCCATCCACCTCTTTTATCTAGGTTGCTAGTTATCATATTCCGGATGTCATCATCTGTGACGCTTTTAATATTTGTATGATGATTGCATTCATTGCCCTTCAACAACCTGATGACACTGTAATTAGAAAAGCTCCCTATGAACCTTTCAACTCATTTTACATTCATTTTATCTTCTTCGCAGGCTCATACTTCGATTTTTCCGTTGAGAACTCTTGAAAACAACAATCATTGATTCAGATGACGTCATAATTTGATTGTGACGTTTGATGGCTTAGAGTCACGGTTACTGAAATAAAGGCAAAAGTCTTGAAAGGTTTTTGTGAGGGGGGGAGTTGATGGTGGTGGAGGGTGCTCTGGTGGGTGAATTGATAGTGTGGTAAGAGGAGTAATGGTAAGGTGGGTATAGTGAGGAGTGATGATAAGCAGGGTAGATTGGAAGAGGGCATGCGCCACTGAGCTTGGTGTTGCTGAGATGAAGGCAAAAAATGTGATGAAATGAGTGGAAGATTAATGAGCAATTTGGTTTTAAATAAATTGAACTTTGCATGAAAGATAAGAAATTAATATGTTGTGGGAGTTTTAAGATTAAATTATGAAGCAGGTATACTTATGTTTTTTATTGTGAAATGATTTTTTCTCAACTTAAAATTTAGTTATGCTTTTCGAAGAGACTTTGAATGTAGAGTTAAAAAGCTCTGAATTTCACATTAAAAGCACACAGAAGTTTCAATTAGTCAAGTTCCAAATGAATTTTCATTGAAAAGGCTTATTTAAAGCTTAATTAAATTTTTCCTCAAAAACTTGCTACGAAAGTGCATTCCCAACATGGACACCAAAAATTTGAATAAAAAAAGGTTTCTTTCAAAAAATTTGAAAAAAAAAATGAAAAACTGAAATAGTTGAAATTGCATGTTGTTTTGATAGCATTGGTTTTATAGAGCTATTTAAACAAGAAATTAAGTATGAGGTTGAAAGTACAAAACATGTCTCTAAACAAGCAGTGCACTTGAGGCTTATTGAAAACCTCAAAAATCAACTCGAAAATTTGGAACCTAATAGAATCTCTAAATGAGAATATTATATAAAAAAGCGTGAAGAATGAAAATAGCCACATCAAAAGATATGCACAAACAAGTTTAGAAGGACCGAGGAACGAACCATCACAAGTGATAACCCTTCAAACAGCCATATAGTCTTTCTAGGCTTATTTTGAATCTGAGATATGAGCAAGCTTAAGCTCGAAAGAAGGCGTGTGACCCAATAACCCTCGAGGCATCAACAGCTATCAGGACGAAAAGGTAAAACAATTTTTCATTTTAACGGCTTCTGCTTCTTGAGAAATCTGGATGAATAAAAGTCTAGGTAGCGTTTCAGACAAGGCATTCACCAGCTTCATGGGGGATAATAGTAAACCCGTTTTGTTTGCTGTCTCTTCGGTTTGCCCTCTCAAAGACTCATTTGGCTACGCCGTTTAAAAAGTAGTGTCTGGCACACACTCTGCTGCAAAATGACGGGTATTACTTGAGTACGTATATCTGAGTTTCACAGCTGAGCTGTTGCAAATGGTGCCCTCTAGTGTGTCTTTTGAAACATTTGTGTGAGGAAATGATAAAAACTGCATCGAATCTGTTGGTGTAGATTGACTTTTTGAGATTTTGAAATGCAAAACGATTTAATCGATTTCTAAGCTGGATGTAACTAAGCACGTGAGAGGAAGTAGTAGTAGTAGTAGTAGTAGTAGTAGTAGGAGGAGGATGATGGTGAAGAGGATGGTGGTGAAGAGGATGATGGTGATGAGAAGGATGCTGGTGAGAAGGAAGATGATGATGAATGGAATAATGGTAAAAAGGATGATGGTGATGAGAAGGATGATGATAAGAAAGATGGTCAAAAGAAGGATGATGATGATGAGGAAGAAGATGATGATATAGAGGATTTTGATGGTGAGATGAAAGATGACGGTGAGAAGGATGGTGAAAACAAGGATGATGATGAAAAGGAGGATAATGGTGGAGAGGATGATGGTGAGGAGGATGATGGTGATGAGGAAGATGGAAGATGGTGAAGAAAAGGAGGATGATGAGAAAAAGAAGGATGGTGAAAAGGATGATGGTGAAGAGGATGATGAAGAGGATAGTGAAGAGGAGGATGATGGTGAAGAAAAAGAGTATGTTGGTGAAGAGATGATGAAGAGGATGATGAAGAGATGATGAAGAGGATGATGAAGAGGATGATGAAGAGGATGATGAAGAGGATGATGAAGAGGATGATGAAGAGGATGATGAAGAGGATGATGAAGAGGATGATGAAGAGGATGATGAAGAGGATGATGAAGAGGATGATGAAGAGGATGATGAAGAGGATGATGAAGAGAATGATGAAGAGGATGATGAAGAGGATGATGAAGAGGATGATGAAGAGGATGATGAAGAGGATGATGAAGAGGATGATGAAGAGGATGATGAAGAGGATGATGAAGAGGATGATGAAGAGGATGATGGTAAAAAAAATGATGGTAAGGAGGATGATGATGAGAAGAATGATAATTTTGATAATGAATAATGAACAAGTAAACAAAGTAAGTTATAGTGAAGATGATGGAAAAAAACCAGAACAATGAATTATTTATATGTTTGAAAAGGATTTGATGAATTCGAAGATGGTGTTAGGGAGCAAGCCATGATGATAACCAAACATCGACCGCTCAAAGCCACATCACTATATATATATAGAAGGATTGCTTCAGCACACTTATGTCGTTACATTGAAAAAAATTGAAAATTGAGATTTTTTGTGACCTTATTGCACTCCTCCATCATCCAATCATGTCGTCAAAATATCAATGACGTCATCATAACAGGAGATACAGTGTTTTTGAAGGTGAGTGACATCACAAAAAAATGTTTGGTGTCATGAAAAAATATTTTAGTGGAGCAAAAAATGAGGATTTATCAAGTTGAACTGCTGCAAAGAACATAATAATAGCGATAATAACAATCATCTTGGAATTTAGATTTCAACAAGAACATCTTAATTGACAACAAATTGACCAAAAAAGTAAGAAAAAACATGTACAACAGCATTAACAACAACAACACCGACAAAAACAACATCAACAACAAAATCCACAACAACAACCACATCATCAACAACAACAAAAACAACATTAACAACCACAACAACAACAACAAGCACAACATCAGCACGAAGAAAGAGCACAACCCTTTAAGAATGGAGGAAGCCACAATCAAAGACATCAAACATGAAATTGCAGCTGATGGAAACAAACAATCAACAAACCGCCATTCTCCACATATGACATCATATGACTTAATGACGTCAGAACATGTCAAACGACCAATGAACGCCTTCATAGTTTGGTCACGTGAGCAGCGAAAAACGATGGCAATCATGAATCCAAAGATGCACAATAGTGAAATTTCGAAAAGGTTGGGCGTTGAGTGGAAGAAGTTGGAGGAAGAGGTGAGTGGGTGGATGAGAAGATAGATAGATAATTAAATAGATAGATAGATAGATAGCTAGCTAGCTAGATAGATATATAGATAGATAGATAGATAGATAGATAGATAGATAGATAGATAGATAGATAGATAGATAGATAGATAGATAGATAGATAGATAGATAGATAGATAGATAGATAGATAGATAGATAGATAGATAGATAGATAGATAGATAGATAGATAGATAGATAGATAGATAGATAGATAGATAGATAGATAGATAGATAGATAGATAGATAGATAGATAGATAGATAGATAGATAGATAGATAGATGGATAGATAGATAGATGGATAGATAGATAGAATGATACATAGAGAGATAGATAGATAGATAGATAAGTAGATAGATTGACGAATAGATAGATATCGACACATATCAGGATAAACGACCCTATATCGATGAAGCAAAACGACTGAGAAACCATCATCTTCAAATCCATCCAAATTACAAATACAAACCAAAAAGGAAACCAAAAATCACGAATTACTCCGGAAGTAAAAACACTTCTATTGGAAATTGTTTCAAAAACATAGCGTTTGATGGTGGAGGGTCAAAGGAGCAAAATGGCGAGATATTTGAGAAGGATGAAAACCACAAACTCGCCTCCAAACCACCTATGCACCACAACTCTCTACATCATCCTTCAGACCACCGACATATCAGTTTTGTCAACTCATACTGCAACACAAGCAAGCCAATTTGTGCTACATCCCACTTCCTCCCACACCACTCCTCAACCTACTACACCTTTCACCATCCATCCTCTCATTACTCATCTCAACAGAAATCCCCCTTGTTTCCACCACACCACTCACCACCCTCCCTCTCACTTTACCACTCACCTCAGAAAATACAGCATAAAGATCATTATCAAGCCCACTCTCAACATTTGA
Source organism: Pterobdella sp. o SKG-2022 (assembly GCA_964035795.1). NCBI lineage: Eukaryota > Metazoa > Annelida > Clitellata > Hirudinida > Piscicolidae > Pterobdella > Pterobdella occidentalis. The sequence goes on from OZ038327.1 coordinate 6,960,688, forward strand.
GCACGCTTCAAAAACAGAACTATCATCAGTCTACTAGCAACTTAGATCCACTTCCGCCATCTAACTCTTCCTTCACCCCTCTTCCTTCCTTCATTCTCTATCCCCATTTTATTCATCCATTCAATTCATTTTGTTTCCATCCCCTCATCATCCCTCCAACGTTAAATTTTGATTGGTTGAATTTTGGCGCCTTATTGGATGGTCTCAAACACAAGACCTTAAACAATGGAGTTGTTGGTGGAGTCTAGAAGGGGATTGGAATCCCATGACCTTCAAACGCCTTTATAAGGATCATATTTGCACCCATTATGACGGCATGAAGATTGATGATGATGAAGTTAATAATAAAAACAATAAATGTTATAATTTCAAAAGAAAAAGAGAGAAACGAGAAGGATACTTGTGGTCAGGTGCTTGCAGGCAGGATGGTCTTGGGAGCACTGTGTGGTGCTGCTGACGTCAATAAAAAAAATAATAATGATGGAAGAGCAGATGAGGAAGCTGTTTGAAAGAAAATTTGGTAATGATGTTGATTCATTCTTATGTTGCAATGTTGAATGATGTTGAGGCAAGAATCAAAAACGGTGCTTTCACAGTTTTCATAAATTGATAATAATAACTATTATTATTTTTAATTCAACCTTAATTATTTTGATGCTGCATATTTTTGATAGACAATTTTTTGTTCTTATTTTTCAGTTGATTCTCACCATATTATTATTTTTTTGTTCATATTATAATTATTTCTCATGATTATTGTTGTTTGCAAGCAGTTTTTGAATGCATTGAAGTCTTCCATTGTCTGCATTGTTTCCCGGTTGGAAAAATGATCACAAAAACAACAAAAATAAAAATAACAAATAAGAAAAAATAATAATAATGAGACTAAATAAAAAAAAGAAATAATAATAAATACAGACAATAGAATAATTTATTCCAGCGTCAGAGACGGATTCATTCATAGCCTCGAGAACATTTATACAAAATTAATTTTTTATCTCGAAAATACTGTGTTGGAAGCGTGTTTTTTAGTTTTTAAGCATACTACACCGCAATATGTCTCACACCACACCACAATATGTCTCACACAACACAACACCGCAATATGTCTCGCACCACATCACATCCCATCACACCACACTATTTCTCACACCACATCATATCACACCGCAATATGTCTCACACCACACCACACCGCAATATGTCTCAAACCACACCACACCGTAATATGTCTCACACCGCACCGCAATATGTCTCACACCACACCACAATATGTCTCACACCGCACCAAACCACAATCTTCATTTCAAATTTTTTTCCACACGCATGCAAAACTGCAGATTCAGGCTACAACATGAATGATAATCTCAACAATAATAATCATTATCATCACTTTTTAATGGCAATTTAAAAAATTCTAATAGAAAAAATTACTGATTCAAAAACAATAATAATAACAAAAATATTGCTGATCCGTATCCTCTTTCAAATGTGCCCTACACATTTTGTTTCGAGCAATCTTTTCCACTCATTATTATCATTTCCACCATCATCATCATCATCTTTCTCGTCTTTGAGGGACAAAAACAAGGAACCTTCATCCACAAAGGACCTTTATTTCACAGGAAGACCCGCAAATCCAAGACTGACGCTGTAAAAGACACTCATTTTTCTGACTAGAGCTGCATCGCCCGTTCTAGCTCCTGTTCCTTCTTTTCAGTGCGGGTGACAGCAAAAACAACCTGCAGCCCTCTTGCTTTCAAATCCTTTGCTGCTTCTTACCATCGCCATCAGGGCAGCTTTTTCGGAACTTCGAAGTACCCTACAAGCCAGTCTAGCACTATTTAGAACTATTCTCAGGTGCTTCAGTGACTCCCCACCACCATCAGCTTTATCATATCTAAAGTTCCATGCAACACCCAACAACATTCAGTTTCGAATGGAGGATTCATGGAGTTCCACATGAGCAACCCCTCACTTCTCCATCTCTCTCTCTTTTCATTCAATTTTTTTCTTCGGACCATTGTCATCATCAATACATTTAAGTCTCCCTTTGTTTTCTCATTTTTAAGCCTTTCATTTGTCCAAACATCTCTTCTCAAGTATATTACTGTTGTTTTCACTTTCCAAGTTGCATTTATTTTATGTCCTGGTGCAGTTAATTTTCTAATATTAATTTTTTAACTTTATTCTTATTATGTTTTTAATAATTTTTCACACAGACTCATGTTTGGTTTACTTTTCAACTTTTTATTATTTTATTATCTTCAGGAAACTTCATCATCTCCACCAGCAGAAATATTACCACCAACACCATCATCTTCATCATCCTTCTCTTAAGACCCACCACAGAATTGAAACAACAGAGACCTTAATACATTGTTTTCACACAAACATCAATCAGAGTGACATTTTCCACACAGGCATTTGAAAGCAGCAAACAAAGCATCAGATCGGTGCTATCTCTATTATCCGAGCTTCAATATTCTCAAAACAATATACTGACACGTACATCTTTACCCACACACACACATACACACAAACACACACACCTTTATTTTCCTTTCCTTTTGTGCATTTATCCCCCATAAGGCGGGTGCACTAAACTGCAAAGTACAGTTTATCTATGGATCTGGTGTGGTGTTCTTCTTTGACTTGCCAGCAATCAGCTAGGCGAAGTTTCTTGAAATCTTTATGTAGGCTTTTTGTTGATGGCTCTCGTTGCAATTTTGAAGTTTTCTCTCCGCAGCCAATTAAAATTAATACTTTTCACTTTTAACCGCTCAAACCGCCAATTTTGTTTACATCCAAATTTAGTATTAAGACTTGATTTCTCCAAATTTTGAATACTTTTTTATTGTTTTATTTATGCATTAAATAATTATATCACTAATTAAAATTTTTTAAGTTATTTCGGTGTGATACGAGACTATTTTAAACTTTTGTACTTATCCAACATGAGATTTTTCGAAATAAATTATTATCAACTTGTTACATTAATTATTTTAAACATTTCAAACTATTTTTCAATTACAAAATTCAACTTTAAACTTGTGAAAACTTAAAAATTTAACGGGGGCCATTTTACCTCGTGCCTACACACACGCACCTTTCAAAAATCATCACCCTTCACAACTTCAAAATAAGTGTTTCAAAGTTTTGTTATGCATCCATCCTTTTTCTCTCTAGTAACCTAAGCATTTACCTATCTAATTCTCTATTCATCTACTCATTTATCCATCCATCTCTCAATCCATCTTATTGTTGTGAGTTTTGCAGTGTTAGTATTATAACAATACTCAGTGCACTTGACCTTCAATTTTCTTTTGTCATAATATTTTCTATTGTTATTGATTTTTTTGTTTTTCTCCATCATTTTGTCTTTAATACCACAAATTCAATAAACTTTTCGAATAACTAATTGGTTAAATTTTCATTGTATGCCACCTCAAAAGTAATAGGGGTCAGGTCTTGTTTGGGGCCCTGGAAGGAGAATAAGTGATTAGCAAGTCTTTTTCAAACAGAATGTGTCCAGCTCTTTTGCATTCCTCAACTTTTCTTTCTTGAACCTAGGATGCCACTCCAACCATTTTTATATCTGCATTTCCCTGGCATCTGGTCTCAACCAAGTTAGTGCAGAAGACAATATGCAATCCTTTTTTCACATTCTCAACACCTACCACAAGCAACATTCCGGCACTTATGTCCTAGTGTTAAAGAAACTAGCAAAAAGGTCAAGAAAGAGGTAATAAAGTTGTTCAAAAGTAAATTAGTGTGTGTGTGTGTGTGTGTGTGTGTGTGTGTGTGTGTGTGTGTGTGTGTGTGTGTGTGTGTGTGTGTGTGTGTGTGTGTGTGTGTGTGTGTGTGTGTGTGTGTGTGTGTGTGTGTGTGTGTGTGTGTGTGTGTGTGTGTGTGTGTGTGTGTGTGTGTGTGTGTGTGTGTGTGTGTGTGTGTGTGTGTGTGTGTGTGTGTGTGTGTGTGTGTATTCAAGTGTTTCCATTTAAAATCTTCTGTCGAACATCAATTCGAGGAATTTTTATCCATTTATAGAAAATTAAGCTATAATTTTTGGTAAGTGTGGCCTTACCATAAAAAATTAGCATGAAATGGCTGTTCTGTTATAGGTAGTTGTGTGTATTTGTGCTTTTCAGAGTCCATACTTCTAATTCCATATAGTAAATTATTTATGATAAAAATAGTTCTGACAGTAATATTTTGCCAAATATATATTCCAGAGGTGGAAACAACTCTCATCCGGGGAAAAATAAATTCCGTTATGTCTCTGATAAAAAGAAAGCCAAGAGAGCTGTTGCTGAAGCAATGAAGAAAGGGACGGTAAAAGAGATGGAGGAGATAAGGAATGACAGAAATGTCGTATTCCGTAGAATAAGAATGATGAAGAAGGAAGAAAGTGACTTAGCAGGTAATAACCACATTAAAGACCAAAATGGGAAGGTTGTATTTGCCTAGGATGGTCGCAAGAGAGTGTGGAAGGAGCTCATGGAGGCCATTACGAATGAAGAGAATCCATGGGATGGGATGGTGAATGTAGAAGTAGATGTAGGTTCTATGGAACCATTTGACATGAACGAAATGAAAAGAGCACTAGTGATCATGAAAAATGGCAAAGCCAGTGGTCCAACTGGAATTTTCAAGGAGTACCTAGCTGCCTCTCCACATGGTAAGCAAGTTTTATAGCAAATGAAATCCTCGATGGAAAAAATATGCCTCATGACTGGAAGACGAATACATTTTTTCTCATTTATAAGAAGAAAGGTAGGGTTATGGACTGACTGCAAGCTATCGAGGTGTAAAGCTTTAAGAGAGTGGTGGAAAGGGTATTAAAGAAAAGGTTAAGAAGGTTAGTGAAAGTTGACCAAATGCAATTTGGTTTCATGCTTGGCAGAAGCACAGTGGAGGCTATTTACATTCTTAGGAAAACGCAGAAAAGCTACCTTGAGAAGAATAGGAAGCTTTTTATCTTTTTTGTTGATTTGGAAAAGGCTTTTTATTGGGTGCTAAAGAAGGCGATCGAATGAGCACTGAGAAAGAAGTTGGTCCCGGAAAAGTTGGTTCAGGCAGTACAAAGGAGCAAAAACGCGGGTTCAGTTTGGAGGTGGACACTCGGAAGAATTTGATGTTGGTGTAGGTGTTTATCAAGGATCGGTTCTCTCACCGTTTTTGTTTTCAATAGTGCTAGATGTATTGTCTGAAGACGGAAAAAAAGGTATTCTATATGAACTGCTTTATGCAGATGACTTGGTCTTGATGGCAGAGACTGTGGAAAAACTAGAAGCACAATTCATCCGTTGGAAGGCAGCCTTTGAAGGGAAAGGATTGAAGATTAATCTTGGTAAGACAAAGGTCATGAAGAGTGGCGGTGGTAGTGGAGTTGTTGCCTTGGCTAAGCTTGATCCATGTGGTGTGTTGTAAGAGGGCTAAGGTAAATTGTGTGAGGTGTAAGACATGTAAGAAGTGGGTTCATGCGCGGTGTGCTAGGGTAAAGAGAGTTTCTTGTAGGATAAATGGAAATTTTGAATGTAGTTTGTATGAATAGTTCAAATGAAGAATGTAAGAATGTTTCAAATAGTTTGAATGAGTTTTAGAGAGTGAATAGTTATTGTTATCTAGGGGATAATATAAATGGAGGAGGAAATGAGCTAGCTGTTACACGTAGGATAGGGCTGAGCTGGAAGGCATTCACTAGTATGTCTTCTATGTTATGTGGTGAAAGACACACATGGAATATCCAAAAAAAAATTATAAGACATGTGTGAGGCCTGTCATGACATATGGCTCAAAAACTTGGGTGGTAAGATATGTTGAAGAGAGTATGATGAAAAGAGCCGGAAAACGGATGCTTCGAATGATGTGTGGTGTGCAGCTAGCTGATGGTTTGAATACAAGAGTTGATGGTTAGATTTGGGTTGGATAATACGATTGTTGAAGTGGTGAGGCAAGGGAACTTGAGATGGCTGGGTTATGTTGTAAGGAAAGGGGATGATGATTGTGTTAAGCAGGCGTGGAACCTTTGTCGTAAGTTTGGGGTAGGTCTCGGAGATGCCTATGACAAATGGAGGGAGAGGGTTAGATCGTGGAAAAAAATCAGTGACTCTTTGGAAAAGAAAAAGGTGCTGACTATAATAAAATAATACAGATAATAAATAGTCGTAGACGCTATAAAAATTTGGAAAAGATATTCATGTTGTCGGGGCGTGTTGAATTGAAACCTTCGCATTCTATGGCCCTTAAGCACTGGTTAATATGAATGTAATGAAGGAAATCATCATTTTAGCAATCTGAAAAACATCAAAATCCTCCCCCACTAACTCGTCGAATTCTTTTGGCAACAACGATGAACGGCTTATCTTGCCACTCCTCTCAGAGATATACATACCAAGACGACAAGTAACCTTTGCCTAGTAACCAAGCCACTGTGGAATCCTCGGAAACGAACTGGCTGTTGTGAAAGCCAGAGAGTGATGAACACTAGATCAGACAAGGATCGGTTATCCTTATGAGTCGGCCAAAGCCGCGATCCAGAAGACAAGGTGACCCAGCGTCTCACGAGAGAACACATCGTATCCACGGGACTGAGAAGAAACATTCAACTGCCAAACAGAATCGGGAATGACCAGAAAAAAAAAGTAACACTGATCCGATTGCAAAGCGTACTGGCTTGTCAAAATCAACAGGGCGGTCAACATAAACTGCAAGAAGAAAAGGTGGAACGTTATCTATGACTGGCCGCCCATCCAACAGCCGAGCTGCCACCACCACACACTCTTTCGGTATACTCTATCTCATCCCAACCATCTGGAAGAAATGAGACAGACCTTCCGACGTGTCTCAGCTAGCCTCCACCATCTAAGTAACCGCTCTTGTTTTGTTGCTCAACAAAATCATCATCATTTATAGCAAAAGTTAAATTTTTTTTTGAAAACCTTTTTCTCCTGAGTAAAACGGTTGTTTGGGACGGATTTTATAAAGTTGAACTTTGCCCTATCCTTCGTTAGCAACTTCGTCTAGGTCAGTGTGCTTTAAGCGATTCACTACAAATGTAATTCCACGATCCCGATGAAGAAAAGTTTACAATGCTAACATAAATTTGGTCTTTCATGAAGTAGATGAGAGTGAGTGAAGAGATGAAGCAGCAGACAACAATAAACAGAACATTTGAAGTTCAATAATGTAACATCCTTCAGCAAACAAAATCCTCTTTAGCTGTGCACCAAGTTTTTTGCATATCTCTGCGCACGCTTTTGGTCTGGATCTGCGCATTCGATGTTGAACGCTTTGAGCACTGCACTTCCAACAAGACGCAAGCATTTTACCCACATGTTTATCGCCAGACTTCGAAAATCAGATTAACATTGGTAGCTTAACAGTTTTTTAAACAATCAAAATTAATTCAACAAAATTTATCAAAAATCACAAAATACTTAAAAAGGATTTGAAAAACTTTATTGCTAAAAATAAATATCGTGAGAAAGTTATCACCGTTTTGTTGCAGTTAAATGGGCACTGAGTCATGATATGGAATGTATGCATCAAACTACCACATCCCACCTTGCAACACCACATATCTCATCAAACCACACCAAATCTCACCACGCTTACACACTTCTCAATTATCACAAGGAGCAACGATATTAGGTAAGAGAGGAGATTCTTTTTTGACTTTTGCAACCACTGCACTAAAGAACAATATGTGGGTGGCTATCTGTTATATGGTGATGTGACGTTGGTAAATTATGGTGATGTGGTTGAGTGATGATGATATAATGTGCTGATATGATGAGGTAAATGATGCATTTAATGAAGCCACCATGGGGACGACTCTAAGGCATGCGGCCAGACTGGAGGGCTTGGGAAGAGTTTGGCGTCCTTTGTGCTGACCCAACTGCTCACACATGGAGTTAATGCACCTGTGGGACATTGGCATTTCATTCACTCAATCGGCGTTCTTATTTCTGAACCATGAACTTCAAAACTACTGAAAATTTCGATAATTTCAACGCTTTATCTCAAAATCGTTATCTGACAACAATCAAATTTATTCTAACAAACACATTTGAGCCTAGTCATGGAAATATCACAAACGCACAATTTGCCCTCGAAAGCAAACAAAAAAGTCCAAAAATACAAGCAGGAAGTCCAAACGTACGAACAAGCAGCCCAAAAATACAAACAAGAAGTCCAAACGTACAAACAAGCAGTCAAAACATACGAACAAGAAGTCCAAACGCACAAACAGGAAGTTCAAGCCCATGAACAAAAAGATCAAACATACGCACAAGAAGTTCAAAATGTGCAAAAATGCCCCCAAATCGCACGAAAGCTCCAACATACGCACAAGAAGCCTCCAAAACGCACAAGCAGTCCATCATACGCCCAAAAAGCCCCAACTGTACTCACAAAATGCACCCAAAACTTATAAGCAGCCTTAACACTCGCACAAGATACCTCAAAAACGCACAAAAAGCATCGACTTCCGCACAAGCTGCACCAAAAACAATCAAAAAGCCACAAAATACAAACAAGGTGTCTCCGAAACGAACAAGCTGCTTTTAAAACGTACAAGAAGCTCCAATATACGCACGAGGTGCCCTCAAAACGCAAAAATGCATTCACAAACGCAAAGATGCATTCACAAACGCAAAGATGCATTCACAAACGCAAAGATGCATCCACAAACGCAAAGATGCATCCACAAACGCAAAGATGCATCCACAAACGCAAAGATGCATTCACAAACGCAAAGATGCATTCACAAACGCAAAGATGCATTCACAAACGCAAAGATGCATTCACAAACGCAAAGATGCATTCACAAACGCAAAGATGCATTCACAAACGCAAAGATGCATCCACAAACGCAAAGATGCATCCACAAACGCAAAGATGCATCCACAAACGCAAAGATGCATTCACAAACGCAAAGATGCATCCACAAACGCAAAGATGCATCCACAAACGCAAAGATGCATCCGCAAACGCAAAGATGCATCCACAAACGCAAAGATGCATCCACAAACGCAAAGATGCATCCATAAACGCATAGATGCATCCACAAACGCAAAGATGCATCCACAAACGCAAAGATGCATCCACAAACGCAAAGATGCATCCACAAACGCAAAGATGCATCCACAAACGCAAAGATGCATCCACAAACGCAAAGATGCATTCACAAACGCAAAGATGCATCCACAAACGCAAAGATGCATCCACAAACGCAAAGATGCATCCACAAACGCAAAGGTGCATCCATAAACGCAAAGATGCATCCACAAACGCAAAGATGCATCCACAAACGCAAAGATGCATCCACAAACGCAAAGATGCATCCACAAACGCAAAGATGCATCCACAAACGCAAAGATGCATTCACAAACGCAAAGATGCATTCACAAACGCAAAGATGCATCCACAAACGCAAAGATGCATCCACAAACGCAAAGATGCATCCATAAACGCAAAGATGCATTCACAAACGCAAAGATGCATCCACAAACGCAAAGATGCATCCACAAACGCAAAGATGCATCCACAAACGCAAAGGTGCATCCATAAACGCAAAGATGCATTCACAAACGCAAAGATGCATCCACAAACGCAAAGATGCATCCACAAACGCAAAGATGCATCCACAAACGCAAAGATGCATTCACAAACGCAAAGATGCATCCACAAACGCAAAGATGCATCCACAAACGCAAAGATGCATCCATAAACGCAAAGATGCATTCACAAACGCAAAGATGCATCCACAAACGCAAAGATGCATCCACAAACGCAAAGATGCATCCACAAACGCAAAGATGCATCCACAAACGCAAAGATGCATCCACAAACGCAAAGATGCATCCACAAACGCAAAGATGCATCCACAAACGCAAAGATGCATTCACAAACGCAAAGATGCATCCACAAACGCAAAGATGCATCCACAAACGCAAAGATGCATCCACAAACGCAAAGATGCATCCACAAACGCAAAGGTGCATCCATAAACGCAAAGATACATTCACAAACGCAAAGATGCATCCACAAACGCAAAGATGCATCCACAAACGCAAAGATGCATCCACAAACGCAAAGATGCATCCACAAACGCAAAGATGCATCCACAAACGCAAAGATGCATTCACAAACGCAAAGATGCATTCACAGACGCAAAGATGCATCCACAAACGCAAAGATGCATCCACAAACGCAAAGATGCATCCATAAACGCAAAGATGCATTCACAAACGCAAAGATGCATCCACAAACGCAAAGATGCATCCATAAACGCAAAGATGCATTCACAAACGCAAAGATGCATCCACAAACGCAAAGATGCATCCACAAACGCAAAGATGCATCCACAAACGCAAAGATGCATTCACAAACGCAAAGATGCATCCACAAACGCAAAGATGCATCCACAAACGCAAAGATGCATCCATAAACGCAAAGATGCATTCACAAACGCAAAGATGCATCCACAAACGCAAAGAAGCATCCACAAACGCAAAGATGCATCCACAAACGCAAAGATGCATTCACAAACGCAAAGATGCATCCACAAACGCAAAGATTCATCCACAAACGCAAAGATGCATCCACAAACGCAAAGATGCATCCACAAACGCAAAGATGCATTCACAAACGCAAAGATGCATCCACAAACGCAAAGATGCATCCACAAACGCAAAGATGCATCCATAAACGCAAAGATGCATTCACAAACGCAAAGATGCATCCACAAACGCAAAGATGCATCCACAAACGCAAAGATGCATCCACAAACGCAAAGATGCATCCACAAACGCAAAGATGCATCCACAAACGCAAAGATGCATCCACAAACGCAAAGATGCATCCACAAACGCAAAGATGCATTCACAAACGCAAAGATGCATCCACAAACGCAAAGATGCATCCACAAACGCAAAGATGCATCCACAAACGCAAAGATGCATCCACAAACGCAAAGGTGCATCCATAAACGCAAAGATACATTCACAAACGCAAAGATGCATCCACAAACGCAAAGATGCATCCACAAACGCAAAGATGCATCCACAAACGCAAAGATGCATCCACAAACGCAAAGATGCATCCACAAACGCAAAGATGCATTCACAAACGCAAAGATGCATTCACAGACGCAAAGATGCATCCACAAACGCAAAGATGCATCCACAAACGCAAAGATGCATCCATAAACGCAAAGATGCATTCACAAACGCAAAGATGCATCCACAAACGCAAAGATGCATCCATAAACGCAAAGATGCATTCACAAACGCAAAGATGCATCCACAAACGCAAAGATGCATCCACAAACGCAAAGATGCATCCACAAACGCAAAGATGCATTCACAAACGCAAAGATGCATCCACAAACGCAAAGATGCATCCACAAACGCAAAGATGCATCCATAAACGCAAAGATGCATTCACAAACGCAAAGATGCATCCACAAACGCAAAGAAGCATCCACAAACGCAAAGATGCATCCACAAACGCAAAGATGCATTCACAAACGCAAAGATGCATCCACAAACGCAAAGATTCATCCACAAACGCAAAGATGCATCCACAAACGCAAAGATGCATCCACAAACGCAAAGATGCATTCACAAACGCAAAGATGCATTCACAGACGCAAAGATGCATCCACAAACGCAAAGATGCATCCACAAACGCAAAGATGCATCCATAAACGCAAAGATGCATCCACAAACGCAAAGATGCATCCACAAACGCAAAGATGCATCCACAAACGCAAAGATGCATCCACAAACGCAAAGATGCATCCACAAACGCAAAGATGCATTCACAAACGCAAAGATGCATCCACAAACGCAAAGATGCATCCACAAACGCAAAGATGCATCCACAAACGCAAAGATGCATCCACAAACGCAAAGGTGCATCCATAAACGCAAAGATGCATTCTCAAACGCAAAGATGCATCCACAAACGCAAAGAAGCATCCACAAACGCAAAGATGCATCCACAAACGCAAAGATGCATCCACAAACGCAAAGATGCATCCACAAACGCAAAGATGCATTCACAAACGCAAAGATGCATCCACAAACGCAAAGATGCATCCACAAACGCAAAGATGCATCCACAAACGCAAAGCTGCATTCACAAACGCAAAGATGCATCCACAAACGCAAAGATGCATCCACAAACGCAAAGATGCATCCACAAACGCAAAGATGCATTCACAAACGCAAAGATGCATCCACAAACGCAAAGATGCATTCACAAACGCAAAAAAACTTGATGGATGCTTCCAATGCGCACAAAAAGTTTTAAAATATACATAAAATGCACCCGAAATTGAAAAAAAGCACCGATATACGCCCAAGATTCTCCAAAATACACACAAGATGTTTTACAAACGCACTAGAACCCCTAAGAACGCGCAGCATGCACGCACAAGATGATCCTGGTAGAGTCGATGTTCGCTTCGATGCTCTTGGCTGTGTTTTCAGTCTGTCTGATACTCCAGTCATAAACGCTCTTCCTTATTGCCTGCAATGTTAGTGTGCATGGAGAAGAGCATTTCATGCCATTCATCGTGATATTTCAAGAAATGAAAATTATGGTTTTTATTTAAACGTTAAAAGTAGAAATTCTAGTTATTATTTCTATGATTTTCATTCAATTCACATCATTAAGAACTCATTATGGTAATCATCATAGTATATAACTTGTTTCTTCTTCTTGAGACTCATCAACTCCAGGTTGAGGTGGATGAAATGGTTGTGCTGGTCCTTCATCAAAATTATATTACATTATAACAACCACAAAAGCCACTTTGATCCGTGACGTCACCTCGACGTACTTCTTGAGGCGGTTCTTAACCTCTTCACAGCCGTCCAGATGCTCTGATATGCAGTTCACCAGCTCCTTGTAAGAGTAACATCACGTCACTACCACTATAATTTTCATCAAAACCCCCACAATTATCACCAATACCCCCATAATTATCATCAACACCCCTATAATTATCATCAACAACTTTTTGTCCCCATCCCCATTATAACGTACCTCTTGTATCGACAACAGAGTTTCTTTTCTTGCGATGATGTGACGCAATTCAGGAAACTCATAGGAAGTAAGCAGTTGCACCTGATGATGATCATTGTGACTAAACATAAACATTTGTGCTGACATATGTAAGTAGAAGATGACCAACACCAATACAATAACACAAATTCAAATTTAAACTTCATGGCCTTTGTCTTGTCTACAATGGCGTTCCACCACCATGTTCGGTGTTTCCACAGGTAGTTCAGAGATGTACCACAGATCTCAGAAGAGGTTTCAAAAAGAGATAAAAGGTTTATCTTCCACAATCGTGATTTGAGCCGCTGTTGACTTGGCATTCAAAGATAGTGCAAACTCTATTTCTGACATCGGAGTTTTGAAATCCGAAGACGAGAATATAACTTTTACTTTATACTCATGTATCTTATGAGTATCGGCACGACTTTTAGCTTGCAATTATTTTTCAAAATCATTTTCATCGGTTTAAAAGTTGTATAGACTGTCAGCTTGAGCCAACGTCCAACTTGAGATTATCTAATTCAAGAACCTCCGTTTCTACACTTGGCCAGTTTGCCATTGTTAAAAAAAACTTGATCATCCGCCAAATGATAACAATACCAGAATATCAGTTTGTTAATACCTGCTACCGAAGTCTACAAGGTTATAACAGGAAAGCAGATGAGTTTGGTGCAGTTTTGGTTCATGCTCAAAACCAAAAAAGCATCAAAACTTAGTAAAGTTTGAATGATGAGTTAGTTAAAAAAAATGAAAATGAAGAGTAGTTGAAATTGCAAGAAAGTTTTTTAGAGATCTGAATGTATTTTCAGTAATTAATTTTTCAAAACTTTTTGCGCCAAAATAGGAGATTATTTAAAGCAAAAAAAAGCTATAACTTTTGATAAGTTGAGTCTTACCATATAACTGTTCCCAACTTTTATCATAAAATGTTTGCGGAAACTAAATTTAAAACCGGATTTAAAATCTTGGTATCTATCTTTGCATATTTGAACAGCACAGCAGTGGTCATCACAACAAAACAACAACCCTCTTCAGGAACTCGAAGTAGATCTGGCACTTGCATGTCCACTTTAGCAACTTCTTCTTGAACTCTTTCAGCTCCACCAGCTGCAACTGAGCTCTGTAGCATTCAACATGCGTCCATCATAATATGATATTAGTGTCTATCGAAGTTCAATGGTCATAACGACATCATAGCATCTACAGCATTCATCCTCAAAATGCCACCATAATACTTCTATCGTGCTTATAATTAGACAAGATGGGAGAGGTAAGTAATGAAGGAACGATGAGAAATGCTCAAGACTCGAACCTCCAACTCACCCATTAACTTCTTCATTTAAGGAAGCTATAGTCTGTCTTTCCTCCTGTATCTTCGCTTCTGCTCTCCACTTCTTGTAATCGTTTTCCTGGCGAATGAAAATAAATAAAATTTTTATTTAATTGTTTGATAACGAGTAATCTAGTTTTAAAATCCAAATTATTCATTTTCAAAAAATATACAATTTTTTTCGTTCAACACGGGCTAGAAAGTCTTTGCGGTCTACATTCAAGCACGTTTTTACAAGCCGCAATTCTAAGAACAACCTCCATCCCAACATATCTGCAGACTGGGTTTTTAGCATTCATCCTCGCCCAATGCCCATTTTCTCAGTCTATTTCCACATAATACACCAGTCTAGTATTGGCACTTCTTTTTGTGTTCATTGGGTGATTTTTCATCTTATGGTCTTACATGAAGGCTCAGATTTCTAATTTTCTCCTTTTCAAGAAACCAGAACTCTATCCCTACCACCACACCTTAAAAACACCATCACTATTCTTATTGTTCACTTCACCACCACTCTGACCTCACCAACACTACCATCTCACTTGCACAAACTTGTTGAACTTGAGCATAGTCTCCTTGAGGTTGTTCTGCTTCTTGACTACAGTGCTCATCTTGAAGTTGAGGCTCTTCATCTTCATCTTGAAATCCTTTCATGGTTGGACGTTTTTTATCTAGCCACATAAACTATTTAAAAAAAAAATAGAATTAACTTTTCTTTTGGCAAAGAGAGTCTTTTCGATTTCATGGAGAAGAAGCATGGCGTCAAGGAGGCTGGTGCCTGTGGTGGTGTAGGTGGGTTCCGGATCCAGTGGAAGAAGACTGGAGGTGACAATTATTATATTTACGATAAGAAAATAAAAATATGCATCTTTAAAATATATATACAGAAAATCTAAGAGCATCTAACTACACGCAAAAATATATTGAAAGATTTTGACTTTTAATTTGAATATGTAAAATTTAACAAAATATTTCTATATTCTAAGATGTATATAAAAAGTATTGGAAAGAATATTTTTTTCCATAAAAGCTTCATAAAAATAGATTGAAACGTTTGGAAGTTTTATTTTGAAGATAAAGATCTTACCCGGGATTGTACATGATATTGAAGTAATAATCGAAGTCCATCGCCATATTGCTTCCTTTATCACCCAAACAATCCACTTCTTTTTTTTTTTTCAATTTTTTTTAAATTAAACAAAAAAACTTTTGTAATTTTCAGTTCAAAAAATTTTCTCGGAAGCGTCGAACGAATATATGACGGTTTAAATTAGAGTTCGAAAACGCTGTGTAAACACATGTGTAGCGAGACATTTCATAAGAAATTAAATGCAAAAACATGATGCAATCGCATTTTGGCATGAAGAAAATCGAATCAATAAACAACTTTCAAGTTAATTGAAATACTTCGAGAGTCAATTATTGCGAAGCTGCTAAACATTTTTTTGATTGTAAGTATTAATTTAGATGATACATTCGGAGAATTCTACAATTATTTATGCATATTTTTAAGTGAACAATGAATTACGCACAAAAATTTTATTGAACCTTTGAATAATGGTTAAATTCCAAATTGCTCAAAAATACTTGTGAAATTATTTCGAAAATAATTCGAAATGAATTATTCAATTAATCACATCCTTCAATCATCAAAAGCCAATGCAACTTTTTTAGGTACCATTTCAAGTTTATCTTTTTTTTACCTATTATTTCAACACTTCATTCTTCTCGTATCAACCAACCAACTCATCTAACCTTCTACCCATCTAACCACAAACCCATCCACTCACACATCAAACTCAAAACTTTTCAGTCAACAATTTAGCCATCTCTCCCAGCATGGTATCATTGACACGGTAAACAAATCGGATGTTGGATTTGAAAGACATGAAGGTGCCGAAGTAAAAGTTGTGCTTACGGATGTATCTGATCCACACCTCCTCTTTATCACCCCTGTGTCCTACAATGTCAAACACCACATCCTTCCTCTGATTTCCATTTTCAGGTAGTTGCTGTGTGCAGAGGGTGTATGATGAGTTAGATGAATAATGGATGGGTGGGAAATGGATGGCTGGAAAGTGAATGAGTGGGAAATGGATGGGTGCATAAAGGGATAGATTGCTGAATAGATAGACGCATGAGTAGAGAAATGATGAATGGATGAACAGCTAGATGAAGTTGAGACGAATAAATGAATGGTTATATAATGTACGGAAGACAGCATTCTAATCCCACAATAGTGAGGGTTTTGAAAGGGAGTTTAAGAGTGAGGACGGGTAGAGGATCATGATGCAAAGACACAGTCCCCAGGTTGTAAACTTCATCCAGGAATGGAGGCATGCTGTCGTTAATGCACGCCACACCCACCACCAGCTTCTCATATTTCACGCTTTCTGTGCATCATCATTTTCATTACTATCACTGTATTCATTATCTATAGTATCCCTCTCCTCATCATCATCATCACTATCATTAGCATCACCACCACCACCAAAACCCCCATCATCATCTTCATCATCATCATCATCATCATCAGCATCATCATCATCACTCACCATTGGACTTAATGATAGTAACACCAAAGAGAATGAAAAGTCCACCTACGATGCTCTTGAGCCGAGAGATCTGTTAGGATGATGAACAGCATCAACATAAGACATTAGAAACATTAACCTTTGAAGTTGATTAGTATATATAACAAGGAGGATCCTGATGATACAAATATGAGATTGTGAGGTGCTTTGAAACAGAGGATGTCATGGCATGGAAGATCAGAAGGATGCCATGGCATGAGAGATCATGAAGATGCTATGACATAGGGATCAGGAAAATACCATAACATGTGATATCATGAGAATGCCATGGCATGAAAAGATTATGTAGATGCCATGGCAAGGGAGATCATGAGGATCTTATGAAATGGGAGATCCAGAAGAAGTCAAGGCATGGGAGATCATGAAGATGTCATGGCATGAAAAATCATGGAGATGCCATAGCATGGGAGATCATGAGGATGCCATGGCATGAAAAGATTAAGAAGATGCCATGGCTTGGGAGATCATGAGAATGTAATTGCATAGGAGATCATGAAAATGCCATGACATGGGAGATCAGGAAGATGCCATGGCATGGGAGATCATGAAAATGCCATGGCATGGGAGATCATGATGAAGTTATGAATTGGGGATCATGAAGAAGTCAAGACATGGGAAATTATGAAGATGCCATGGCATGGGAGATCATGAAGAAGTCAAGGCATGGGTGATCATGAAATTGCCATGGCATAGAAGATCTTGAGAATGTCATTGCATGAGAGATCATGAAAATGCTATGACATGGGAGATCATGAAAATGCCATGGCATGGGAGAACATGAAGATGTCATGAAATAGGAGATCATGAAGATGACATGGCATGAAAAGATCATGAAGATGCCATGGCATGGGAGATCATGAAAATGTCGAGGCATGGGAGATCAAAAAGATGTCAAGGCATGGTAGATCATGAAGATGCTATGACATGGGAGATCATGAAAATGCGATGAAATGGGAAATCATGAGAATGCCATGGCATGAAAAGATTATGTAGATGCCATGGCATGGGAGATCATGAGGATGTTATGAAATGGGAGATCCAGAAAAAGTCAAGGCATGGGAGATCATGAAGATGTCAAGGCATGGGTGATCATGAAATTGCCATGGCATAGAAGATCTTGAGAATGTCATTGCATGAGAGATCATGAAAATGCCATGACATGGGAAATCATGAGGATGCCATGGCATGAAAAGATCATGAAGATGCCATGACATGGGAGATCATGAGGATGTTATGAATTGGGGATCATAAAGAAGTCAAGACATGGGAGATCATGAAGATGCCATGGCATGAAAAGATCATGAAGATGTCATGACATAAGAGATCATAAAGATGCCATGGCATGGGAGATCATGAAGATGCCATGACATGGGAAAGCATGAGGATTCCATGGCATGAAAAGATCATGAGGATGCTATGGCATGAAGAGCTCATGAAGATACCATGCATGGGAGATCATGAGGATGCCATGGCATGGGAGATAATGAAGATGCCATGGCATGAAGAGATCATGAGGATGTTATGAATTGGGGATCATGAAGAAGTCAAGACAAGGGAGATAATGAAGATGCCATGGCATGAAGAGATCATGAAAATGCCATGGCATGGGAGATCATGAGGATGTTATGAATTGGGGATCATGAAGAAGTCAAGACAAGGGAGATCATGAGGATGCCATGGCATGAAAAGATCATGAAGATGCCATGGCATGGGAGATCATGAGAATGCCATGACTTAGGAAATTATGACAAAGTCAAGGCATGTTAGATTATGAAGATGTCATGGCATGGGAGATCACGAGGATGTTATGAATTGGGAGATCATGAAAATGCCATGACATGTAAATCATGAAGATGCCATGGCATGGAAGATCATGAAGAAATCAAGGCATGGGAGATCATGAAGATGTCAAAGTATGAGAGAACTTGAAGATGCCAAAGTATGAGAGAACTTGAAGATGCCATGACATAGGAGATCATGAGATGTCATGGCATGGAAGATCATGAGGATTCCATGGCATGGGAAATCATGAGAATGCCATGGCATGGGAGATAATGAAGATGCCATTTCATGAAGAGATCACGAAAATGCTATGACATGGGAAATCATGAAAAAGTCAAGGCATGGTAGATCATGATGATATCACGGCATTAGAGATCATGAAGATGTCATAGCATGGGATATAATGAAGATGCCATGGCGTGGGAGATCATGAGAATGTAATGGCATGGTAGATCATGAAGATGTCAAGGCATGGTAGATCATGAAGATGCCATGGCATGGGAGATCACGAAAATGCCATGAATTAGAAAATCATGAGGATGCCATGGCATGAAAAGATCATGAAGATGCCATGGCATGGGAGATCATGAGAATGTCATGGCAAGGGAGATCATCAAAAAGTCAAGGCATGGAAGATCATGAAGATGCTATGACATGGGAAATCATGAAAATTCCATGAATTGGGAAATAATGAAGATGCCATGGCATGAAGAGATCATGAAGATGCCATGACATTTGAGATCATGAGGATGTTATGAAATAGGAGATCATGAAGATGCCATGGCATGGGAAATCATGAGGATGCCATGGCATGGAAGATCATGAGGTTGCCATGACATGAGAGATCATGAGAATGTCATGACATGAGAGATCATGAGGATGTCATGGCATGGGAGAGGATACCATGAACAGTAGAGACACCTGAGCGATGGTGGGCCTTATTATTATTGTATTTTCATTATTTTCAATAATTATATTTACTACTATTCTTATTATTATTCTTCTTTTTTATTTCATTATTATTATTATTATTCGTTGTTGCACACTGCTTTGTTTGGCAGTGGTTGAACTTGAGGTCTAGTTGTGGCTCACAGTCTAGGCACACCGAAAAAGCTTTTTGTTTCCAAAATTCTTCGTAAAATTCTTGCCGAGCCTAAAACTGCTGCTTTCAGGATAGTCTCTACGGAAAAATTTATTCCAAGGAAAGAGATGTATGATGTGAATCTTTTAGGCAAAGTACCGAGTGCTCTTACTATTATGGGAATTATTTTACAATCCGCATTCTATAGTTTTTTCTTTCATGGCATAGGTCTCTGTACTTCTCACTCTTTTCATTCTCTTTTGCCTATCCATGAATGAGGTTCCATGTCATATGCTTTCTGGTATCCAGGTCATCGCTAAGTTTGTTTTTCTGTACCTACTATCTTTCATTGTAGTTTTATCCAAGATTAGGTGGTCTTTAGTACCTCTAGTCGAAGCTCGACATCCTTTTTGTTCAAACCCTATCAAATTATGTTTTTCTTGGTATTTGTACATTTTCTTGGAAATTATGGAAATCAATGTCTTCCATTGTAATGGTAAGCATGTGATGGGCCTGTAACTTTCAGGCATCGTTCGATTATTATTATTATTATTATTACTATTACTTTTATTTTTGTTATTAGTTCTATTATTATTAATATTAGTACTCGTTTGACGTCATTCGTCTCTTCGCATGAACTTAGACAATAACAATGTTTATAAAAGTCGAACAAAACAAACTTGAGTAGGCATGGTGCAGGCCAAAAGATGAGAAGTTCAAATCTTAAGGGCAATATATGCTCCTAAAACTGATCAATATGGCCGTATATGGTGTGTGTTTCACAGCCTCTTTTAAGGTAGTGTGCCTATATAGCTGAAAATAATTCATGAAATTCATGTTTTACGTTGATAATTTATTCAAGAAATTCGTGCATTAATGTAAATAATTTATTCAAGAAATTCGTGCATTAATGTAGATAATTTATTCAAAAAATTCGTGCATTAATGTAGCTGATTTATTCATGAAAACTAGATATTCATAAACTCTTGTCTTCTCTGACACCCAGCCAATGTCAAAACTGGATCGTCTCAATTTTTATCAATGAAGATTTATGATATTTTGAAAGTATTGACAACCAGAATATATTTTCTGAAACTAAAATTGATATTATTTTGTTGATAACTGTAAATTAAATTCCATTGAGGCACAAAGCTTTTCGCTAATTAATAATTCCCTTGGAAACTTATTCGTGTTTCATAAAATACTCGTTGTGGCTATTTATAACAAACTGTTTAAAAGTGACATCGATAATTTTTTTTTGATATTGGAATTTATAATGAGTTTTAATGACTGCATGAAACATCAATAACGAGTGGTGATTTTGATGAATTCTTTATTTCATCAGCCTTCAATTCTAAATGGGACTTCAGTTGTTCACCTTCAACGATAACAGAGGCTATGAAGAAATTATGGGAAAACAAGGTCTTGGTGGGATGAATGAAAATGGTGGAAGATTTGCAAATCTTTGTTCAACTAGTAGCCTTGTGATTGGCGGTACAATTTTTGAACACAGGAACATCCACTTAGCTATCTGGATATTACCTGAACACTAAAAAGAACCAGATCGACCATATATGTATATCTAGAAGGTTCAGAAAGACTCTAGAGGACGTTAAGGTGAAAAGAGGAGTGAACGTTGCCTCGGTTCACCATCTCGTCCCTTCCAAGTTGAAACTGAAATTAAAACAAAAATGGACGAAAGAGCATTGCAAAAGGAATCGGTTAAACACCTGGCTATTGAAGGATGCAGGCAAGCTGGAGGAATACAGACTCGCAATTACCAATAGGTTTCTTGCTTTACAAGAACTCTACGAAAAAGAAACCATTGACGAGAAATGGAAGGAGGTGAGAGATGCTGTTTTCTCAACATGCGAAAAAGTACTGTGATACAGAAAGAACACACTTAAAAAGTGGATCTCACCAAAATCTTAGACAAAATAATGGTCAGAAAAAAGCAGGTCCCAACACTGGCTGCACAAGGACAGAAAAAGACAGTGCTCAAGAAGCATACTTGCACGCAAACAGAGTTTTGAAGAAAAGTATCAAAGCGGGTAAGAGAAATTTTGTAAATCAGCTAGCAACAGAAGCTAAGAAGGCAGCCCGAATTGAAAACATGAGATCTCTCTACAACACCACGAAGATACTCTCTGGAAAGTTTCCCCAAAATAGAGAGACCTGTGAAATACAAGCGAGGTAATCCATTCCAAAAAGAAGAAGGGCAAAAAATCAGATTGAAGAAGCACTTTGAAGAACTCCTTAACCGTCCAGCTCTTCAGCGCCCACTGGTCATCACACCAGCTAAGAGAGATCTGCCAATAGTATGTAGAGCCCACAAAAGAAGAAATCCGGAAGGTAATCCAACAGCTCAAATCAAACAAAGCAGCTGTGCCAGACAACATACATGCTGAGGCATTAAAAGCACACCCTGATATCATGGTCGAGTTACTTTATCCCCTCTAAGAAAATTTGGAATAGCGAGCAGGTTATAATGGAGTGGAAAGAAGGCCACCTGGTCAAGCTACCAAATAAAGAAGACCTCAGCCAGCGCTCAAACTATCGGGGCATTGTGTTTTTGTCAGTACCAGACTAAGTTTTCAATCGGATTCTACTGAACAGGATGAAAGACGCAGTTGATTTCCAGCTCCGAGACCACCAGGCGGGCTTTAGAAAAAACAGATTTTGTGCGGACTAAATGGTAATACTGAAAATCAAATTGAAGCAGTCTCTCAAATGGAACTCTCCGCTCTGTTAACTTTCTGGATTACGAGAAAGCGTTCAACAGTGTGGACTATCAATCATTATGGAAGCGTTTGCGACACTACGGAGTGCCAGAAAAAATGACCAAAATAATTAAAAGCTTTTTTGAAGGATCGATTTGCAGAGTGATTCACAGAAAGCAGTTGACCAAATCATTCCATGTCTGTACTGGTGTAATACAGGGCTGCTTACTGTCTCCATTCTTGTTCCTGCTGGCTATCGAGTAATGAAGAGCTATGGCAATACACCAGACAACGCCGCTGGAGATGAATAGGACATACCCTACGAAAACTGCCCACCAGCATAGCCAGACAAGCCCTCAAAAGGAAAAAGAAAAAGAGGCAGACCGCGAAACACCTGACAACGTGACGTAGATGCTGAAGTCAAAAAGATGGCTTTCACATGGAGACAGTTGGAAAGCGCTCACTCAGGACAGAAAAGGCTGGAAGTTTTTTGTTGGTGGCCTATCTCCCGGCTTGGGACGATAGGATTGAGTAAGTAAGGAATGGAGAGTTTGAAAATAACCGAATGATGAAAAAAAATCAGAAAATGAATATTTGTAACGAAAAACATCAGTTAAGTGGAATTTTTAATATATTTATTGAAAATCAAAAGGTATTGTGTTTGATAAGTTTAGCCTTATCATAAAACAATAGCGAAAAAACAAAATTAATTCTAACTAATTAAGAATTAGTTAATTATTCGCAAAAAAATAGAAGTTATTTCAATGCTATTATTTCAAATAATTAATTGTTCAAGAGTACTTCAAAGAAAAATAATTTTCTAAACGATGTCACTTTATCAAGAGAACTTAATCTCTGTCCCCCTTCTGCCATTACCCAGTTCAAATTTTTTCAAATGCTTCAATTTTGGATCTCAGACATTAGTATTAACTACGAGTTGTGGGTCATTAAGCTATTGAAAACAGAAAGATGTTTCTCTATTCCGAACGAAATTTTTTTTAGTGAAAACTTGTTTTTTTCTTTTTCAACTTTTAAATCCCAGTTTATTTTTCCATGGATACAATAGCGAGCATGTTTGCTAATTCCCGATATTTCTGAGTCAACCTTTTTTGATTCAACATCAGACCTGTGATGCTTAATTCGGGTTTTTATACTCACTCTTGTTTGGCCAATATACGCTTTATTCATATCACAGGAGCATGTTAATTTGTACACTCCTTTTTGGTTTATTTTTTTGTTTTGATTTATTAATTGAGCATAGTATGTCTCCTGATTTTGGCCCAAAGGTGCTATGGAAGGAATTATTGTGTTTTATGGAAGATTTTTAAAGTTGTTCATTCAAATGTGGAATTTAAGAGATGAAAACCCATCATATGTGGCTCTCATTTTTTTTTCTATTTTATTTTTTTAAGGCATCTCTGTTTTTGAGTTTCTTAATCTATCCTTATAATTTGTTTTTTAGATATTGTTAGTTTCTTTGGTGTGTAGGTTCTTATGATATTTTAAAGTATTTTTTTATATATATTTTATAGATATTTTAGATTTTATAGATATTTTAAAGTATTTTAAAGTATTTTTTATCCATTGTCTTCAAAATTTTTCGAGGTAGTTGATTTCGTTTTTTAAGGCTTTCATTGGAACACAATCTATGGGCACAGCATAAAGCTTTTTTGAACACTCCTATCCAAGTTTTCGGATCTTGGTTGGAGGACGGATTGATGGTGAGTCCCGTGTTAGATTGTTTTCTAACCGTGGTTTGTAATGTTCCATTGGTTTCTTTTAATATAAGTGTGTCCAGAAATGGTAAGGTATGATCAGTTTCGGTTTCGAAGGTAAACTTTACATTTTCATCGATTTCATTGAGAATATTAATAAACTCAATGTGAGAATTGTTTTCTTTATTTTTCTTCAAAATGCTGAAAGTATCATCCACGTATATTTTTAGTAAGCGAAGTGCTTTTAACTTCCTTTTTCTTGCTATTTTTATGGACTCATTCAAAGTGAAGTTCATCCAAATCTGCGCTATGGGTACCATTAGGTTAAAGCCAAAAGGTCCCGAGTCCTTCATGTTTTATATTTTGTTGTCATATATAAAATTAGATGAAGACATGCATAAACTTATAAGGTCAGTGATGTAATCGGCTGTACGACTTGTTCGTTTATTGAGATATGTATCTTTTAATTCTTTGTTGATTAAAGCTATGCATTTTTGTAAAGGTATTGATGGAAATAGAGCTTCTGCATCAAAGCTTACCAGGTATTCGTCTTCCTTTAAAGTTATTTCTCTGAGATTTTGGACGAATTCTATAAAATTTTTCCATGTGTAGTCACAAGCATCGACTATTGGTTGGATGAGTGGTATTAGATATGATGCCAGAGCTTCTTGAGGACAACCTCGATGTGATATAAGGTTTCTTGCAGAAAAGTTTTTGGTTTTTTTTGTGAGCTTTTATAAACAGATAAGCTACAGGAATCAAAGAACCTGAAGGATAAAATTGTTTATATATTTTTTTTTTTCGCTAACGTTTTATAAGACTAAACTTATTGATAATTATAGTTTTTGATTCTCAATAAATGAGACCCAGAAGCAAATTTTTTTATCTCAGTCTGATCTCTACCTGAGAGACGCGTTCCTTGTTTCTCCTCGAGAAGAACGATGCGGAAAGTTCCGTCGTGATTCATTTTAGTAAATTATAAATTTTTTTTGAAACTTTTGTTTTTTTTTTTAATTTTTATTTAAACTTTTTTTATTTTCTGTTTTGTTTCTTTTTTATTCGATTTGGTTAAAAAATTTTTTTTTGTTTCTTGACTTTTTGTTCAATGGTATGGCTGTTTGGCGGCCGTTAGATAAAACTTGTTTGAGAGGAAAAAAAACCTCAGCGATTTAATGTAGAGCTTGTCTTTTTGAAATTTTCAAATTTGAACATTAGCCTCTTATTATTTGGAGTTTTATCACGTTTTTAATGACCTTGCTCAATCTCGTCAAGCTCGATTGTTTGAAATATATAAATTAGTTACATTTCTTTGATTTTCTTTCAATAAAAAAACAGCTCATTTATAGGAGATTTTTAAATTTAATTTGATTCAGAATTTGTTTTAAATTCAGTTTAAAAGTTCAAAAAACAGTCTCAAGAGTTATTTGCACGACTCATGCATACAAGCCTCTTGTTATTATTATTGTTATCCTTATTATTATTAGTCTTTCTTCTGAAATGTTAGATAAGGGATCAAATATCGGGTTACTACCAGTGGCCTGAGCTGAGTGAAATTGGAAGTTATATAGATAGGGCTCTTTTGAGGACGTGGGCTGTGCCGCTTATAACTATCTTCTGGAATTTTATGAGAGAATGATTCCCGGGTATTTTATTAAAAAAATCTTTGGTTCCTTTCTTTACCAGGCCCAGTGCACCTATTACAACTGGCTTAGTTTTAGCTCTGAAGTGCCACCTTTTAACAATCTCAATCTCCAAGTCTTTATACTTGGAGAGCTTTTCAATTGTTTTGGATGACACATTTTTATCTAATGGCACGCTCACGTCAATTAGATAACAGACATTGCTTAAAAAATCCTTCACGACAATGTCTGGTTGGTTGGCTTGTTTTGTGCGGTCAGTCTGGATTGAGAAATCTCAAAGAATCGTAAAATTTGGATCATCAGTAACTGGCTCCGGATGATGTTCGTACCAGTTTTTTTTCGTAATCACCTTGAAGTGGTTACAGATGTTTCTATGGAGATATTGACCTACCCTATCGTGTCTTCTTTTGTATTCTCCGAGTGTGAGAACAGAGTATGCAGAAACAAAGTATTCAATAGTCTCAACTCTCAACATCATAGTTAATTTAATAAGGATTTAGTTAATGTCTTCATGATTCTAGCTAAGTTGATTTCATTCCAGCTATGTTCAGAGATGTTTTTTTTCAGGCGCCGATCAAAGGTGGGCTATCGAAGTTAAAATGGCGGATCGAAAAGTCGATTTTTATATTTAAAAACTACATAACTCAGTTAAAAATGTCAAAATATTATTATTTAAAATAATTTCGCAGTTTTTTTCAAAATTTGATAACTTAGTACAATAACATACAAGAACTACTTCTTTTGGGATGATTTTTTGCTTTCCATAGAAAACAACATCAACAATTTCATCTTATGCAACAACAAGTACGCAAATTTTTACCTCTTGCCACTGATAATGCCCTCTTTATCTCACTAGTTCTTTCCAGCTTGGACTACTGTAATTCTCTCCTTTGCGGGCAGCCAAACTATCTTTTATGCAAACTTCAAGCCATCGAAAACCACGCGGCCAAGACAGTCCTTTAAGCTGATTATTTCAGCTTTTCCAGCGACTGTCTTGATCGTTTGCACTGGCTACCTGTTTCCCAAAGATGCAAGTTTAAATTACTTTTGCTCATTGCCTGCACTCTCAAGCTTATCTTTTTGATCTTTTGTCAAGCAGACACACACGTCAACCACTCAGATCCTTGCACTCTGGTCTCCAGCTTCATCAACCTGTTTCTTCAGGCTTGTTTACTATTCGCTCTTTCTCAACAGGCTCCATGTCTGTGAAATTCACTTTCTTCTAACTTGCGCTCATCACCTTCTTTCATGCAAACTTTTGAAAACTCACTTATACCTTAAACATCCCCAGTCATAATCTCTTACTAACCTTGAGCGCCTCTTAAGCAATCTTGAATTAACAATTGTGCCTTATAAAAATCTTAATAATAATAACAATAATAAAATGTAAGAATAAAAAAGAAGTTAAGCATTTTCTGGTTTCAAATGTGGGGATGTGAAAGTCCCATTGAAGCAAAAAGATGAAAACAATGAAGTTGTTCAAATTTTGTCTAAAATTAACATTTGATTGCTCAAAATATTTTATTTGATGTTTCATCTATATATATTTTTTTGTTTATTATCACAGATTTAATTATTTTTATACATTCATAAAATCAACTCAGTTTTCTAAATTTCATTTATATAAGTATTATTATGATTGCTTTTGTTTCAAACAACAGACTTTTCATATAATCTTAGTCAACTGTTTTGTTTATTTAGTTATACTTGCATAATTTTTTTAAATTGTCATATCTAAGAAAACTTACATTACATTAAATTGCATTCAAAGTTCATAATACTCAGTGGTCTAGATGCCACTATAATCATACTCGTCATTGATTTGTATGTATTTTTGAAGTCATTAATTCATCTTGCATTCACTTTTTGTATCAGTTTCAACTATTTTGTTCTGTGTATAAAAATTATTTCTTTCAATGCAACGACGCAGTATTTGAGCTCTACATTGTAATTTTTGTTTCCCCCTCCTCTCTGCAGATTTGATGTTTTTCTTTTTGGGTGGCATCTTTCAATGATTCTGTATGGCTTCAAAAGTTTTCCACTCTGCAATTCATCGAGGATACATTTTTTTCTTAAGATTCCCAATTTCGTTTTTGATTTTCACTTGTTGTCCAGGTTTTGATGATTTTATTGTTGTCATATCTTTTCTTATTCTAGATTTAAATCCTCATTTATGTTGGAGTATTTTGAAAGCACAGTATATAAGTTGATTCAATTAGGTTAAATCAGAGTTTGAAACTTCCCATATTTGTTTTAGAGCTTCATTTCCTATGATGAATAGCTCCCTGAATTTGTTGGTTTGGCTGATCGACCAGCCACAAAAACATTTTTTACATTGGATTTTTTTTTCTCCCATCGAAAGATTTTATTTTGACTACTTTCAGTTCTTTTATCACTTCCCATATTACCACCTAGATTAACCTTCTTCAATACATTTTTTCTACCTCTACCTATTCTACCGCCAAAGTTAGTTTTATTCATTATCTTTTCTTTACCATTACATACCTTATCACAAACCCTAACATTTCATGTTACCTCTATGACTTCGTTATCAACTGCATTGCTACTCATTATCCTTAACATTACTTGGTACCGTTTCTCCATTAAAATCTATATTACTAAACCGTTAGTTTCTCTTCTCACCTCTTCTTCACTATCACTCACTCCATCAAAACCATTCATATTAAATTTCATCTGTACCTTTTCACATCGCTTCTATTATTGCCAGCTTCATCTTATTCATTAGATTTTCTCCACCATTAAACTTTATATTGTCCAGGTTAGTTTTTTCCATCATCTCTTTTTCCTCATCACATATCTTACCACAGTTTTTTACTTTCATGTCAAATTTGGTGTCAGTTATATCAGCGATTGCTACTGCCTTTTTTATGAATCTTTATTTTTATTTTCTGCACCCATATCATTCATAACCTTCTCTTTCATTTGTATCAACTCAATACCTGTTAGCTTCTTATTTCGAACGATATACCTTCTTTGATTTGCCAATTTGTTAGCATTTAGTTTATCAAACTTATAACTTATTGTATTTTGTGAACACCATTTCGTATACAAATCATTAGTGTTATTTCTTCCAGGCTTTTCTAAAGCATAATAATAACAATATATAACTTCCACATACCCTTTTCTTGTCCATTTCTTTCTCTTTTGTTTTTGGTTTGGTGTTGAACCCATAGAACCAGATTTGGGAATAATCCCGCTTTGGTGTTCGTATGGGCTGTGATTTTGAGAAGAGTTAGACCTAGTAGCATATTTTTCGCTTTCAGTCTGGTCACTCACTGATGGGGCGCGTCCCTTGTTGTACAGTGGGAAAGATGATACAGAAAATGTTGTCATCAGATCTAGTTTTTTTCTTTATCTTTTCTCTATTAGATTTATATTAGTTAACTTTATTGGTCTTTTTTCTACTATTGCCAGCTTTTTCCATACTTTTTTTGAAACTTGCTAGATATATATTTGTATTATTTGTACCCCCAACATCATTAGTGACACTTCCAACTAGAGCCAACACGTCACCATAAAATATTGCGTCATCATCACTTCATTATCAATAAGAAAACTCTAAACTCCAACTTATGTTCTCTATCTTCAGATGCGCTTCATTTATTTCGCCATCTTCCTTTTTATTTGTTATCTCATTTAAACCAAAATTTTCCGTCATTTGTTTTTCAAATTATTTTTGCTCAAATAATTTATATTTATTCACATAAATATAAATTTCATTATTTTTAATTTTTGATTAAATCTTCTTTGATTTATTTCTTTGCTTGTTCATTTTCTTCTCTATGGTCAAACATGGCCATTCAGCCAATGGCGCCATTTTTTTCTTTTAGTTGGATTTCAAAAAGTTGAAATATGCTTTATTGATGTGATTTCAGAGCTCATTTTAAACTTTTAAAATCTGTTTTCACGAGTCTGATGATTTTATTTTGAGGTTGTCTTCTGTGTTTTTGAAGAATGTTGTTGCAGCATCAACTTTTGAATAAAAGTTGTTGTATTTTTCCAAAAATTAAACTTGTTTCCATTAAAAAATTTCTTTGAAAGTTACGTTTTAAACATCAACTGTGACTGCCAATCACTATTGTTTCTTTTTATTATTATTATTTTAAACTATTAATTCCATTATAAGCCTTATTGCTATTTATTATTAATAGTAAAAAATAAATATCGAGCAAATGAGAATAGAATTGCCACTACAACTTTGCAAACAAAAAAAAAATAAATGAAACATTTTGAACACTTTTGACAAAAAAAAGCTCAACTATGTACTTCTACTGCCTCAAGATATTGCGCAGCGTACAGTGTACCAAAACGAAGGGTGATGATGATGATGATTTGCTCTTCAATAATGGTGGGAATACGAAACAAAAAAATAATGAGTTTTCATAATAATAATAATAATAATGATAAAACAAGAGGCAATTTTAACTATCTTCTTTTAATGACTTTCGTATTGACAAGATTAAAATTCCTTGTGTGTGTGTGCGTGTGTGTGTGTGTGTGTGTGTGTGTGTGTGTGTGTGTTTGTATGTAAGTGTGTGTGTGTAGACTAGAAGATTCCTTAAGGACGTGTAATAGGTTGGCCTCTTCCTGACAAAGGTGTTTGCTGCTAATTATAACATTGATTTTTCATTTTCGTTTTTCCAACGCCACACACACAAAAACACACTCTTGTATGGGTATGTTTGTGTTTAGGTTTGTTTATATTTGTGGGTACTTTTGCGCGCGCGCCTGTGTGTGTGTGTGTGTGTGTGTGTGTGTGTGTGTGTGTGTGTATGTGTGTGTGTGTGTGTGTGTGTGTGTGTGTGTGTGTGTGTGTGTGTGTGTGTGTGTATGTGTGTGTGTGTGTGTGTGTGTGTGTGTGTGTGTGTGTGTGTGTGTGTGTGTGTGTGTGTGTGTGTGTGTGTGTGTGTATGTATGTGTATGAAAGAGAAAGCCCACCAAAGATCCTAAGATAAAAGGAATCAGAGAACAAGACTAGAATGTTGGAATGCACGAAGCCTTCGAAACCTACCCAAAGTAATTTCAAGATGCAGGGATTGCACAACCACTAGTGTGCGATGATTTCTGGTGCACTTACTACACAGTAGAAAAGCACATGAAGTGAAGTGATTGTGTGTGTGTGTGTGTGTGTTTGTGTGTGTGTTTGTATTTTTTTGATTTTCTGCCTCTTCTGGTTTTTGTTCCCACCAATGCTCTAATGCAGCTTTACATGCTTTTTTTGTCTGTGTCTTTATTGATTTATATAAACTGAGTAGGTCTTACATTGGGAATACATTGGCCGTTTTGCTTGTGGGTTTGAATTTTGAGATGGTATTTTGCTTTTTCTTCAGACAACTTTTTTACCTTTTTATTAACCCATGGCTTATCAGGTTGTTTGGGTTTTGTAGGAAGAGCTTTTGCTGAAGCAGCAAAACTTTCTTTCAAGGTTTTCCATTTAGCTTCAATGGAATCTGCACTATTGATGTTTTGGATATGTTTTTGTGGTTCTTCTTGGTTTGATTTGATGTGGTCTGGTTGGAGTTTTGAAGGGTTTGTTTTATTTTGTTTATGTAGTATTTTTTGGTATTTTTGTGAAAGATTTTTTTATTACTTTTTATTATTATTTTTGTTATTATTATGTTGTGGTCAGATATATGTACTGTTTTCCTGTTAGCTCTCGTATCAAATACTTGTACTCTATATTGGTGATTGACGAGTACATAATCGATGGTGTGGCCTACTCTCTGATTTGGGTGATACCACGTCCACTGATGAATGTTTTTGTAGGAAAAAATCGTGTTGGTGATTACTAAAGCGTTGTTGTAACAAAAATCTACCAACCGTGTTCCATTCATGTTTCTAACATCAGTGTTGTGAGGGCCATGGAATCGCGACGTGGATAAGGCAGGTCCAACGCGGGCGTTAAAATCTCCCAGTACAATCAAAAAATCTTTTTTGCTTGCTCTATCAGGCTGGTCTTGGAGGGCTTCATAAAACTTTTTTGACTCAGCTTGCTCATTTACCTACGTGGGAGCATAAACTGCAATAGCGCTCAAGTGGCTATTTCCTGCTTTGAATCTGACAAAACCAAAAACATCAGCAACGACTTGCAATACAACAACAATAGCAAACATAGCAAAGGCAACAACAACAATAGTAACATCGAAAACAACGGAAACAACAATCAACTCAACAACAACTGTATAAGTCCAAGAACCATCTCAACTTTTTCTCCAAACAACGAAAACTTGAAAAAAGTGTCACAGTTCAAGTACCTGTGAAGCATTCTCAGTAGCAACAACACAGTGGACTCAAAAGTGGAAGCCAGAACCAGCAAAGCAGCCCAAGCTTTTCGTAACCTAAGAGAAAATTAATCAAAAAAAATCAAAATTAAAAAGAAACTTCGTTAAGCTGATCCCTAACAAGTTTGATAATAGGACACCACCTCAGAGGTCTTCAGAAAAACTGAAGAAATTGGACAAATTGAAAATCGGTTGTTGGAACGTTCAAAGTTTGGGCAAACTAACAAAATTTAATAGAAAACTTTCAAATGTTATTGAAACGATGAGTCTGAAAAATTTATCGTTGTTGGCACTCTCGGACGTTCAGTGGCAAGGAAGCGGTGTACTAGAGCTAGAAGAATCTACCATTATCTTTTCTGGGCTTGATGAAAAAAGGAGTGGCAACCAAAGAGGAGTAGCGGTGGTGTTAAGAAACAAAATGCGAATGGGGTTTAAAAAAAATGGGACTTTTAACTCTCTATCCAAAAGACTTTTGAAAGTGAGGTTGCAGCTAGAAAGTACATACATGAGCATCATTGCAGTTTATGCCCCTACGTAGCCATTGAAGCTAAAAATTTCTATGAAAAACTTCAAGATTTAGTTGCTGAAAAAAATCAAAAAGATGTCATAATCACACTTGGAGACTTCAAAGCTAGGGTAGGACCTTCAACAACACCTTCCAGACTACATGACCCACACAACCCAGATAAAAAGAATCAAAACGGAATAAGATTGGTTGATCTGTGCAATAAAAATGTCCTTGTTATCACTAATACGATATTCCCCCACAAGAAGATTCATCAATGGACATGGTCTCATCTGGGGCAAAAAGAAGGAGGGCATGTGTTGGACTATGTCCTAATCAACCAAGAATATCGTTCACTAATTACTGATATAAGAGCATACAGGAAAACAAAGCACATTTCAGATCATATAATAATAATATCTTCTATCCAACTATCGAAGAAAACATATAAAAAACAATACATCAACAATAATATACGTCTTAATTTCATTACAAATCCTAAAGATCTATCCATACAAACAATAAACAATTTCAAACATGAGTTGAACAATAATATACTAAAAACTAACCAGGAAGGTTCAGTTGAACAAATATGGTGCCGATTCAAACCTACATTCATTAATGCTATCAATAGCTGTTTACCAAAAAATAAAAATATTAGAGAAAAAGAATGGATTACAAAAGAGGTTAAAAAAGTAATAGAACAAAAGAGTAATCTATCTCAAAATACTCAACCTCAAACAACGTGGGAAGTCAATCCCTCTAAACCTCAAAAATAATTATAATTTGGTTAAAAAAGGGGCCAAAAATGCATGCAGAAAAGCGCTCAATGATTGGTGGGAAAAGAAAGCTAAAGAAGCAGATTTACAAGCTGAACAGAACATTAAAAATGGTCGTGGTGGGTCAATTCTAAAATTTCTCAAAATAACTAAGCAATCTAAAATTAAATATGTCCATGGAATTCTAGACGCAGACAATAAGACAAAATTAATTGAATCTTCGTCAAAAATAAAGAGATGGAAAAGTTATTTTGAAACTAATGCAAACGCAAATTCAACTGTGTTACCCACAGCATATGATGATTTTCCACTTCCAAAGATGAGCCTTGAAGATGACTTGAAGGGACTTCTCGCCTTATCCCCAACAAAACCAGAACTAGAATCAGCTTTGAAACAATGCAAATCTAACACAGCTGCAGGAATCGATGATCTGAACTCAAACATGCTCAAACTGGGAGCTGAAGCTACGGTAAACTGGCTGAAGATAATCTCAGATCATATATGGTTAGAAGAAACAGTACCAGCTGATTGGAGAAAACAGATCATTGTCCCAATCTAAAAAAAAGGAAGCAAATTGGAATGCACAAACTACCGGGGAATTTCATTAATGTCGGTAGCAAGCAAGGTTGTTGGTAAGGCCATATTGAACAGATTGAAACACGTGTTGGATACCCAACTTGAAGAAAACCAATGTGGCTTCCGCCCAAAAAGAGGATGCTGTGATCAGATATACGTGGCAAGAATGCTGATACAGAAAGCCCAAAAATACAATAGACCCCAATATTTTTGCTTCATCGACCTACAAAAAACGTCTGATTCGATAAACAGGGAAGCTTTGTGGCAATCTCTCTAAAGATCCTTCAGCATTCCAGAGAAGATCATTAGCATCCTACAAGCCTTGCACCACAACACAAAAGGAATCGTTCGAGCAGAAGAGCAAACATCTGAGAAGTTTCCAATCAATGTAGGAGTAAAACAAGGAGATGTCCTTTCCCCAGTCCTCTTCAATCTCTTTCTCAACGCAGTGACACGAGTTGCAATGAACAAGCATCCTGATAAAGGTGTTTCACTAGAGTATTGCGACGATGCCCCAATTCTATTCAACTACCGCCATAAATTGAACCAAAAATTAATGATACAGAGTCTGGCATACGCCGATGATATAGTTTTGGTAAGTAGCAACCTAGATGATCTGAACTGCCTAGTACAAAGTGTCAACCAAACTTTCAACAACTTCGGCATACAATTGAATTTGGCAAAAAACAAGTACATGCATATGACTCCTGAATCAACCCAATCTATGACACACCAAACCCCAATGAATATAGAAATAGTCAATAGTTTTAAATATTTAGGAAGTATATTATCAAATAATAGTTCAATTGAAGAAGATATCAATAATAGATTAAGTAAGGCTTCAAAGGTTTTCCGGGGTTTAAGTAGGTTAATATGATATGAAACATCAATAAAGTTAGGTACAAAAATAAAACTCTTCAGATCCATTATTCTATCTATCCTCCTCTACGGCAGTGAAACATGGTGTCCTCTCAGTTCCCAAATACAGCGTCTCCAGGTATTTGTAACAAGGTGCCTCAGAATAACCACAGGTATATCCTTGTGGCAAAAAGTGAGAAATACCGAGCTGAAAAGAATGACAAGCATCGAGCGAGTAGAAGTTTTGATAAAACAAAGAAGACTCCGATGGCTTAGACCTTTGAAAAGAATGGAGAACAACAGAATTCCGAAAAAACTGGTGTCAGCTTGAATGCAAGGAGGTAAAAGGACGCAAGGAGGACAGAAGCTAAGGTGGAATGATGTGATAAGCAAAGACTCGGAAGAGTTAAACACGTTACAAACGTGGAAACAAAAAGCACTGAATCGGAATGAATGGTGCAATGAAATATTCAAAATAGCCAAAGAAAAAAATACAGAACCATTCCTTATTCAGTTTCAACATCCTGGCTGTGTATTCCTAGCGAAAAATAAAGGTGGTTTGGCAAATCATGTCAGACAAACCCACCAAGCTTCCATCCACATGGCGTGCCTACACTGCAACAAACAATTCGAAAAGCGGGGACTACCCAACCACTTCGAGAAGTGTTCCAGGCTGTTCAATTGATTCTAGTTTTTGTGCACCTGCTCTTCAGTGGAAAAGCACGAAGAAAAAGAAGAAGAAGAAGAAGAAGAAGAAGAAGAAGAAGAAGAAGAAGAAGAAGAAGAAGAAGAAGAAGAAGAAGAAGAAGAAGAAGAAGAAGAAGAAGAAGAAGAAGAAGAAGAAGAAGAAGAAGAAGAAGAAGAAGAAGAAGAAGAAGAAGAAGAAGAAGAAGAAGAAGAAGAAGAAGAAGAAGAAGAAGAAGAAGAAGAAGAAGAAGAAGAAGAAGAAGAAGAAGAAGAAGAAGAAGAAGAAGAAGAAGAAGAAGAAGAAGAAGAAGAAGAAGAAGAAGAAGAAGAAGAAGAAGAAGAAGAAGAAGAAGAAGAAGAAGAAGAAGAAGAAGAAGAAGAAGAAGAAGAAGAAGAAGAAGAAGAAGAAGAAGAAGAAGAAGAAGAAGAAGAAGAAGAAGAAGAAGAAGAAGAAGAAGAAGAAGAAGAAGAAGAAGTGTGTGTGTGTGTGTGTGTGTGTGTGTGTGTGTGTGTGTGTGTGTGTGTGTGTGTGTGTGTGTGTGTGTGTGTGTGTGTGTGTGTGTGTGTGTGTGTGTGTGTGTGTGTGTGTGTGTGTGTGTGTGTGTGTGTGTGTGTGTGTGTGTGTGTGTGTGTGTGTGTGTGTGTGTGTGTGTGTGTGTGTGTGTGTGTGTGTGTGTGTGTGTGTGTGTGTGTGTGTGTGTGTGTGTGTGTGTGTGTGTGTGTGTGTGTGTGTGTGTGTGTGTGTGTGTGTGTGTGTGTGTGTAAAAAGCCTTGGCAACCCAACAAAGTTTAGCCTTAAACTGGCGATTGTTATTGGACAAGAGCAACAACAACAACAAATATAGCAACATCAATCAAAACAATAACAGCAATAAAAGAAGCAGCAAC
>OZ038327.1:7002224-7024724 GCA_964035795.1 Pterobdella sp. o SKG-2022
GCAAGCATAAAGTGTCAATACTGCGGGCTGAACTTCAAACCACAAGGCATTTATAACCACAAGAAAAAATGCTCGTCTCTCAATCCTTTGCACCTACCTCATGGTGGATGAACGCAAGAACAGTGTGTGTGTGTGTGTGTGTGTGTGTGTGTGTGCGTGTGTGTGTGTGTGTGTGTGTGTGTGTGTGTGTGTGTGTGTGTGTGTGTGTGTGTGTGTGTGTGTGTGTGTGTGTGTGTGTGTGTGTGTGTGTGTGTGTGTGTGTGTGTGTGTGTGTGTGTGTGTGTGTGTGTGTGTGTGTGTGTGTGTGTGTATGTGTGTGTTTGTATGAATGTCATTTAAAATCCAACTCGATTAAGCAATTAGGCTCAATCAGAAGCTGAGCAATGTAGCGGAAAGAGGTTACATTGTAACAAAGATTTTCACAACTTTTTTAGAGTTTTTGTTCGATATGGTATCTAAATGGTTAACTTACATATTGAGCAAAAGTGAACCTAAATAAGATAAATTAATGCTTATCAAAAAATCCTTAACAAGCGCAAGACTTCAGCCAATAGCTTTTAAATTGATTAACAAATATGATTGAAAAGATTGTCGGACTGAGGAATAATCCCTACATGATGCAACTTGTTGAGTTGGACACGATGCTGTCATTAGGGAGTTGAGGTCTGGGCCTTGTCGTGAACTGCAATGTGCTATCTTGAAGCAGAAAATCAATCGAATTGAATGTTGGTGGTGTTGATGACGTTACAAGGCAGACCTCTAACCACATCGTGGGTGTAACAGAACATCAGTGAGCAAGACAGACCTCTTTAAGCACATCAGACTAACACACACATCAGTGAGCAAGACAGACCTCTTTAAGCACATCAGACTAACACACGTCTCTTCCAATGTTTTCCTTGCAAAGAAGAATTCAAAAAGCAAGAGTTGTGCATGAGGAGAAAGATGCCAAGCTGATTCTTGGTGCACCTACTAAGCAGTAAGAGCAGAAGAGGTTTGTGTGCTTCAGTATGGTACATGCCATCTTTCCTACCGCATATAATACATGCTAGAAGAGATTTTGAAGCTGTTCTCAGAGCTGTCTTCCACTTCTCATTCTGTAACTACTCATAGATAAGCATTTTTGACACACGGCTTTCTGAAATGCAAGCCACGTGTTCTGACCAACGAAGATTGGAATATTATAGTGCTTAACGAATTTGACTTAGAAAGCACCACAGTGTTGAGTATCTTAGCATTGTATTTGAAATAGTTCAAAGAGAATAAGTGTGCGTTGGTTCAGCCTTTTGGAATGAAGTTGATATAAAGTGCAGGTTTCTAAACAGTAGATTTGCCGAAACAACTGCATTATGACTTATTTTCATTTTCAATGTCTTTTCTAGTCCACACGTTCTTCTTTGCGTGCTTAAGCGCAGTTGAGCTCTTCAGGCATTCGATCTCTCAACAGCAGTGCTATACTTTGAGGAAAAGTTTTTGACTGACCATTGTTCGAGTTTGAAGTCAATTCTTCGGATATTCAATTTATGTCACGTGGTTTGGGTGGGATCTCATCTTGTTGTATCATGGCAACTGTGTTCTTGTGTGTGTTTTTGTGTTTGTGTGTTTGTGCGTGTTTTAAGACTTTTCATCAATTTATAATTTTCTGCAGTTTTTTTTCAAATATACTTGTGAGTATGCTTTTGTATGCTTGCATGTGGATCTGTTTTTTTTGCGTGTATTTGATTCTGTGTACTTTTCTGTGCATTTATGTATAGCGTATGATGTTTGCTCACAATGGCGTATTATTTAGTGTTTGTGTGTGTGTTCCTTTATAACTCTAAGTCTTATTTCATCTTTGTGTATTTTGTCATTTGTATTTATTTTGTTTGCTCAAGACATCAGCATCTGTGCGTGCAGGATGAGGAAGTATTTTAAATGACGTTTGTTTTTTTAACCTTAAATTCCAGTTATTCTCATCCATGCATTCATTTGCCCCTCGCGACAATCTATCCATCAGCTTTCCACCCACCAGCTTTCCACCCACCAGCTCTCCACCCACCAGCTCTCCCCCCACCAGCTTCCACCCACCAGCTCTCCACCCACACCATACAACAGCATTTAAAGATCATCAATAAAAGTGCATAGATACCACTGCCTGCAAATAACACTCAATAACATAGTTTGATGGTGTGATGTTGAAGAAACAGAGTCTCCAAGAAGACAAAATATCTAAATAGTTGTCAGTAGGTAATGAAAATCGTTATCATCACTTTTATAGAGTCGTGGTCTTACTGTTTTTAGAAGAAGAAAGAGTTTTCAAAAAAGAGAGAAGAAGCTGGTTGGGGGAAGAAGAGAGGATGACCTGGAAGGAAATGGAAATCAAATCTGAAAATGCAAAGATATCAAAAAAAAGAAATAAAAATTCGGAGATTAAAAGTTGGAAACAAAAAACGTACAAGAGTAAACGTCTAATACAATCCTTGAGGCCCGAGCTGTGTGGGATGTATGCACTGGTGTGTGTCCGTGTGTGTTTGTATGTGTGTGTTTGTGTGTGTGTGTGTGTGTGTTTGTGTGTTTGTGTGTGTGTTTGTGTGTGTGTGTGTATGTGTGTGTGTGTGTTTACATGTATTGAGGAATAAATAAATATATCAAGTCAAGTTGAGAGCACCATCAAATGCTTCGTCCATGTAATAATCTAGTCCAGATGAATTAGCAAGCTTAACTGCCACTTGTGAACATCAAAACCAAACTGGAAGATGCAACCTACTAATTACTCAACCCACGTGTTTCGATGCAACATACTAATTACTCAACCCACGTGTTTCGATGCAACATACTAATTACTCAACCCATGTGTTTCGATGCACCATACTAATTACTCAACCCACGTGTTTCGATGCAACATACTAATTACTCAACCCACGTGTTTCGATGCAACATACTAATTACTCAACCCATGTGTTTCGATGCAACATACTAATTACTCAACCCACGTGTTTCGATGCAAATATTTTACTGACAACTTGCTTATGTTAAAAGGTTCGAAGATTGCTTAAACCAAACTTTCGAAAAATATGGTATAAACTCCATATCATGGGAAATAAAGGCGCAAAACAGATGAACTTAGAGGAAAGTATTTTTTGAAGCAACCGGTCGTTTCGGAACACGCTAGGCTTAAACTCTATCTCTGGAAAGGAAACATTACTGAGCATGTAACAGAACTAACGTGCGCTCAATGTGGGAAACCATGCTTGACCGAGAATTTTCCTTGTTGCCTTCATGGGCCGTTGTTGAGTTTTGGATTGAAGTATAAGAATGGGCATTAAAAACATTCACAGGAATGCAGAAGTGTCTCAGTTTTCAACTGGATTCATCGCCAAAGTTTGAAGTTTGCATTTTTTTGAAGGTAATGATGAAGGGGCGGAGAATAGATGGTCCACGTTGTTGAAGCAACATTTGATGCTCAAGTGAAAATTCATTATAAGTTTTTATTAGTTGCGTGCATGTTTTTCATAAATATCTTTCTTATATTAATATATTTAACAACTATAGATAATAAAATAAAAACATCGAATAAAAAAACAAAAAAAATAGAAAGTTTTTGAAGCAGCTCAACTTTCTATTTTCTTACTTGAAATTTGTGAACACGTTCATACAGTACTGCATGCTTGTTGTTGGTGAGATGGATGAAAGCATGAGGGGCAGAACTGTACTTTGTGCCTCCAAACATGCCTCACAAATGAAATAAAGAAGATAAAGAGGATGATTAAGACGTCGAAAAAATAACTTGAACGATAAGTAAATGGTAAAACAAAATAAAAAGAAATTTGAAGAAAATAAAATAGAGAGCAACATTTGACAGGAGGAAAGGAGGGACACGTTGATTATTAAAGGCTTGTGTTGATGTAAATTTTCTCTATCTCTCTTTCATTATATCCCACACACACACACACACACACACACACACACACACACACACACACACACACACACACACACACACACACACACACACACACACACACACACACACACACACACACACACACACACACACACACACACACACACACACACACACACACACACACACACACACACACACACACACACACACACACACACACACACACACACACACACACACACACACACACACACACACACACACACACACACACACACACACACACACACACACACACACACACACACACACACACACACACACACACACACACACACACACACATACATACACACACACACACACACACACACACACACACACACACACACACACACACACACACACACACACACACACACACACACACACACACACACACACACACACACACACACACACACACACATGTATATAAAGTAAGCGTATGAATGAGATGGAAGTCTTTAAACGGAAATTATTGTTGATGGAGAAGAACTTGGTAAATTTTAAGCTGGTTTGAGTTTGCTGAATGTGACCACTGAATCTCGTTTGAAGGATAAATATAAATGTGAAACTACTCTAGAGATGTAAAAAACATATTGCACTGAATCTGATAATATTGAGAAACTGAATGAATTAAATGATATTGTTATAGTTGGAACAGAATCTGTATGATTTGTTATGTAAACACTAAAATATTCTCATAAAATAAAAATTCGGAACGAAATAATGCTTGAATCACCACTGGTAAGAGGAATACAATTGGAAACATTCGCAAGCTCCTCTTTAGAGGCATGGCTGATGTGACTTGAATAAAAATAATAAAACAAATGACAAAAATATTGGAGCAAATCTATAACGAATTGAATAATGAATCAATAACTGGAATAAGAAAATAATGCAATAATAATAAAAATAAATTATGGAAAGAAATGCCGAAAGAAACGATTGAAAAAGCGGTGAAGACTTCGATGGGGGAGAAAACCTCGGAGATCTTCGTGAGGTTCATGCGTTGAGATCCATTTTAAAGAAACCTCATAACAAACAATCTCACATAAATAACATAAAATCTCATAACAATAGCCAAATATAGCATCAAAAAACCAGGGATAAAATTCAAAAGCGAAAGGTATTGCCTCAACAACAACATCATAAAAGACGGAGGTGGACGCAACAAACTGTTCTGCTCCCATGAGCAAATTCAAAAAAACGAATAATTAAAAATGAGAACAATAAAAAAAATAAGAAATAATAATAAGATATGAGATGTGGCGCTTACACGGCATTTGAAGACCAGTTCAGTCATGAAAAGATTGGAAGAACAACAATAATTATAAATATAA
Source organism: Pterobdella sp. o SKG-2022 (assembly GCA_964035795.1). Lineage (NCBI taxonomy): Eukaryota > Metazoa > Annelida > Clitellata > Hirudinida > Piscicolidae > Pterobdella > Pterobdella occidentalis. Next base: position 7,007,496 of record OZ038327.1, read on the forward strand.
AGCTAATATAATAAATTATAAATTGAAAAAAAAAAATCCCAACTCTTGGTTACTGGACATTGGTGATACAAGCAGGACTGGAGGTAAGCAGCAAGGAATGCATGCAACTACATTTTCAAATGAGCGCCTTCATCTTTCAACTTTTTGAAAATATTCCTTCATTCATCAGTCGATCTCTTTTTAACTATCCATTTTTTATTTATTTATTCATTTATCTCTCTATTCATCCTTCCTTCCATTCATCCATCCATCTCTCTATTCATTCATCCATCTATCCATCCATCCATTCATCTTTCTATCCATTCATTCATCCATCCATCTCTCCATTCATTCATTCATCCAACCATTCATGCTTCCATCCATCAATCTAGCCCTCCATTCATTCATCTTTCCATCCATCCATCCCTCCATTCATCCTTTTTTCCCTCCATTCCTCCCTCCATCCATGCATCAGTCCATTCATCCTTCCATCTATCAATCAATTCAACCATAAGCTTATTTAAACAAAATCTTTTCACCTATCAAGCCACTTTACATCTCTTTCTATAAAATTCTTTCTTTCTTCATCAAATCTGTTCAATATTTATTTAAAACTTTCAGTTGATTATTGCTATTTTCACCCAGCCACCCACCAACCACCTTCCCAACCACCCACTCAACCACCCACCCAACCGTATTTATGAACACTAATAATTCACTGATGACTTGAACCTAGAAAGAATGCAGAACAGAAGCGCAGAGATAGTGTTATTCCGAAGTATGTATGAAATTTGTGACTGTTAGATACCCACAAGAACTATCAAAAGTTCATTCTTAGCTGAAGAGTTTGCTTTGAACATGGTTAGCCAGAAAGGTGACTGGTCTTAAGCTTCGACACCACTTTCTTTTTGCCTTCAATCTACTACTGCAGTCTTTTCTCAAAACAGAATGCTACAACTTGTCTGAGTACCAGATCACTACTGCCTTCAGGGTAATACCCTTACAGATGAACAGGCCAAATTGTCAACAAACATTTTCATTCAACCACCCATCTTCTCACCTTCTCACCCACCCATCCATTCAACCACTCTCCCACCCTACCACACAACCACTCTCATCTACCCATCACAGCTCCATGGCAGGAATAGTAGCAAGCACCTTACGACGGAAAGCTTTCCACAAGAGGACCCAAGACACGAGGTACCAGGCCATTGACACTGACCCCATCCAGGAATAGTAGCAAGCACCTTACGACGGAAAGCTTTCCACAAGAGGACCCAAGACACGAGGTACCAGGCCATTGACACTGACCCCATCAACATTCTTTCACGATCATCTTCTTCTTCTTCTTCTCTCGACAGTCTCAGCCACTTAGGTTACAGATCAGCTGTCTGCAAACCTCCCAGAGGAGCTCAGCTGAGCTACCAAGATTTCTGGCCTCGATGTCTCAACAGTTGCTATGCCAATGACCCTCTCATGGGCGTTTGTGAAAAAAAGCAAAATTGTGAAAAAAAGCAAAATGCAGCTGGTGCCTTCAACAAACAAGACCAAAAAAATAAACAACATCCACAACAACCACAACAACAACAACCACAACAACAACAACCGCAACAACAACAACCACAACAACAACCACTACCACAATACATCAGCAACAACAGTAACAGCTTCAACTACAAAGCCTTCGAAAAAAAGCCATCTCAACCCCTTTTGCAACCAAAATTAGGAGCTTCAAAGAAAGCAGACAAAAAAGTGAAAAAGGACACAAAAAAATCAGCGATTGCTCAGTTGGTGGTTCGCAACAATGCTCTTCTTGCCATGCAACAACAACGACAACAACTTGATGACAACATCTCTCTGGCCCAGTTCGAGAGCTTTGAGTCAGTGGGGTTTGTTGGAGAAATATGCTAAGGAAGCAATAAATGAATGGAGGGTTGAATGAGCGGATGAATAAATTGGGGATGGAAATGGGTGAACGGGTTGATGGACGAAAAATATAATTTGAGTGAATTAAAATCAAAACGTAATAGGAAAATGAAAATCTAGCTGCATAAAAGTTTTATTGCGTATAGTGATTGGACTTGATTGGAAGAAGTTGCAAATAAAACAGTCGTAGTAGTAGTAGTAGTAGTAGTAATAGTAGTAGTAGTAGTAGTAGTAGTAGTAGTAGTAGTAGTAGTAGTAGTAGTAGTAGTAGTAGTAGTAGTAGTAGTAGTAGTAGTAGTAGTAGTAGTAGTAGTAGTAGTAGTAGTAGTAGTAGTAGTAGTAGTAGTAGTAGTAGTAGTAGTAGTAGTAGTAGTAGTAGTAGTAGTAGTAGTAGTAGTAGTAGTAGTAGTAGTAGTAGTAGTAGTAGTAGTAGTAGTAGTAGTAGTAGTAGTAGTAGTAGTAGTAGTAGTAGTAGTAGTAGTAGTAGTAGTAGTAGTAGTAGTAGTAGTAGTAGTAGTAGTAGTAGTAGTAGTAGTAGTAGTAGTAGTAGTAGTAGTAGTAGTAGTAGTAGTAGTAGTAGTAGTAGTAGTAGTAGTAGTAGTAGTAGTAGTAGTAGTAGTAGTAGTAGTAGTAGTAGTAGTAGTAGTAGTAGTAGTAGTAGTAGTAGTAGTAGTAGTAGTAGTAGTAGTAGTAGTAGTAGTAGTAGTAGTAGTAGTAGTAGTAGTAGTAGTAGTAGTAGTAGTAGTAGTAGTAGTAGTAGTAGTAGTAGTAGTAGTAGTAGTAGTAGTAGTAGTAGTAGTAGTAGTAGTAGTAGTAGTAGTAGTAGTAGTAGTAGTAGTAGTAGTAGTAGTAGTAGTAGTAGTAGTAGTAGTAGTAGTAGTAGTAGTAGTAGTAGTAGTAGTAGTAGTAGTAGTAGTAGTAGTAGTAGTAGTAGTAGTAGTAGTAGTAGTAGTAGTAGTAGTAGTAGTAGTAGTAGTAGTAGTAGTAGTAGTAGTAGTAGTAGTAGTAGTAGTAGTAGTAGTAGTAGTAGTAGTAGTAGTAGTAGTAGTAGTAGTAGTAGTAGTAGTAGTAGTAGTAGTAGTAGTAGTAGTAGTAGTAGTAGTAGTAGTAGTAGTAGTAGTAGTAGTAGTAGTAGTAGTAGTAGTAGTAGTAGTAGTAGTAGTAGTAGTAGTAGTAGTAGTAGTAGTAGTAGTAGTAGTAGTAGTAGTAGTAGTAGTAGTAGTAGTAGTAGTAGTAGTAGTAGTAGTAGTAGTAGTAGTAGTAGTAGTAGTAGTAGTAGTAGTAGTAGTAGTAGTAGTAGTAGTAGTAGTAGTAGTAGTAGTAGTAGTAGTAGTAGTAGTAGTAGTAGTAGTAGTAGTAGTAGTAGTAGTAGTAGTAGTAGTAGTAGTAGTAGTAGTAGTAGTAGTAGTAGTAGTAGTAGTAGTAGTAGTAGTAGTAGTAGTAGTAGTAGTAGTAGTAGTAGTAGTAGTAGTAGTAGTAGTAGTAGTAGTAGTAGTAGTAGTAGTAGTAGTAGTAGTAGTAGTAGTAGTAGTAGTAGTAGTAGTAGTAGTAGTAGTAGTAGTAGTAGTAGTAGTAGTAGTAGTAGTAGTAGTAGTAGTAGTAGTAGTAGTAGTAGTAGTAGTAGTAGTAGTAGTAGTAGTAGTAGTAGTAGTAGTAGTAGTAGTAGTAGTAGTAGTAGTAGTAGTAGTAGTAGTAGTAGTAGTAGTAGTAGTAGTAGTAGTAGTAGTAGTAGTAGTAGTAGTTAGTAGTAGTTAGTAGTAGTAGTAGTAGTAGTAGTAGTAGTAGTAGTAGTAGTAGTAGTAGTAGTAGTAGTAGTAGTAGTAGTAGTAGTAGTAGTAGTAGTAGTTGTAGTTGTATTTTTTTGGATGAGAATTGTTTTTCAAAAGTTAATATATGAAAATTTTTCTCGAATATTTTAAATCACAAAAACATGAGTATTCAATCCTTTTAACTTGATCATCATAATCATCCTCAAATCCCTCCTCCTCCTCCTTCTTTTCATCATCATCATCATCATCATCATCATCATCAGCACCTTAGTACCCAGAGCAAATAGCTGGCTACAAGAGAATACAAATTGCAAGCTGATTAAATGTGAAACAGTAGAAAAGAAAATCTCTTGTATGAGTGATATTTTGTCTGGGCAAGTGAGTGGTTGTGGAGGATGGTGATGTTATGAGAGTAAAAATTTGAGGGGATGGGTAGCTGGATGGATGGGGGAATGAATGGGTGGATGGGTGGATGGTTGGTTGGAGGGTTGAATGAATGGATGGTTGAATGGATGGGTAGATAGGTGAGTGAATGGATGGATGGATGGGTGGGCTGGTGAATGCATGGTGACTGAATAAAAAAACAGAAATCTTGGTTATTCAAAAAATCGATAGAACATTGCTTTCAATTCAAAACTTTCATGTGAACCCTCTTTGAACCCTCCTTGAACTCTCATGTCAACTCACTTTACTACAGGTGATGTTCCAGGCTCGATCCAAATACGCTGTGTACCTCAAAGGACTGAGGTTATTTATTCATTTTTCTCTTGCACCATTTTTCCACTCCAAATCAACTTTTCAAACCTCTATAACTACGGCCATGTCTCTTTTTTGTATTTCTCAGCTATGACCCTCTTCTGCATCCGTTTTTTTCTCGAGTTCTCCAGAAGCTACAAAAATAAATATTGCTGTGTGATTCATCAACCAGTCACATCAAGTTCTCACTTCGGAACCAACATGTCTTTCAACTTTTGGACCATGGGTCTGCTGGCACACATTCCATTTTCATTCTAGCTTGCCTGCTTCAATCAATAGGCTCAGCATTTCCAAGTTCAATATAACTCTCATCATTTGAGCAGTGTTTTTCATTAATTAAAATAATTTTATCTCAACAACAAACTCGAGGTATGTACAAGTCTCCTTACAACATTATACTGCATCTCAACTTTTGAGCACGTGAGTCTCACGAGAACTTCGCATACTCAATTTTTAATCGCAGTCTTGAAAGGCGTCTGTCATGGCTTTGAGACCAGGTTTCCATTCAAATCATGTATCGAATGCTTATACAGAAGTGCAGTTCTTTCATTTTTCTTCTTTTTTGATTACCCATGCACTCATCCATCCAATTTTCAACCAAATATACTACCACACATCCCTCATCCATCCATGCAATCACTGATCCATCTTTTCATCCACCCATGCAACCACTGACCAATTGAAAACGTGGTTGCAACTCTTCTTTATTTGCATACAGGTTGTGGTACATCAACACTGAACTCTCGTCATTGAGAAACAAACGACGTAGAAGCAAGAGCAGATCTAAACAACATTTGTCAACCACTACTCTCAACACCACTCTAACTACCAATCTCACTACCAACCCATCCATTCTCAAGAAACAAGACAAAACAAGCAGTACTAAGGTCAGTTCAAGATAGCACTGGATGGTGCAGTTGAAAATATATAAAATGCAATCAAGTTATAGAAATGCTAAAACAAATGAATTCATAATGAAATGGATGCTGGATGGATTATTCAATTTTTGGATTGAAGAACGGTTGAAGCTTTCAATATTTTCACCTCCATCATCATCATCATCATCATCATCACCAACGCCATAATACTAGGTCATTAAGATAACATTAGCTTTATTATGGCAAATGCACCTTTACTTTCATATTCATCAAATTCTGCTCAGATTTTATTCTTCATCCATGCATTCATTCATCCATGCATCATCCAACCCACCAACCACCTCTTTTTTTTCCATCTTTCAATCCACTCCCTCCAATACATCCTCCCATCCAATCCATCCCCCCTCCAATCCATCCACCCCTCCAATCAACCCCCAACTCCAATCCACCCCTCTCCAATCCACCCCTTTCTCCAATCCACCCCTTTCTCCAATCCACCTTTCTTCCTCCAATCCATCTTCGCTTCCAATCCATCCCCCCTCCAATCCACCTACCCCTCTTCAATCTACCCCCCCTTCAGCCTTCGAACCAGCTCCCTCCTTTAGAGATTGGCTACATGAACGTCATACCCAGGTTAGTGTTGGGTCACTGATTATATTTTTCATCATAACCATCATCATCATATTAATCCTTCTTCTTCTTTTCTTCCTCCTCTTTCTTTTCCTCCTGCTTAACATCATAGTTATCATAGTTGACATCATTTCAATTCTCCTCATTTTATCATATTTTTACCATCGTCATCACATCACTTCTCATGCAGACGTGTTTTTTTTTTACTTCATTTCTCCTTCTCGTCATCATTATCATCTTTTCTATTTTTTATATTTAGTTTTTTTTACCTCCTTTTTCTTCTCTCCTTTCTCTTTTTTAGATGCATTGATGGCAGCTCTAACAAGTACCCTTTGTATGAGAATTTGCCTGAGACTTATGCTGCCATTAACACCTATCTCTCCTCTAACCCTTTGGAAGGTTTGTATTGGTGGGTGAGTGAATATGGGTGAGATGGGAAGGAAGGGGTGAGTGAATATGGGTGGGATGGCAGGGAAAGATGAGGGAATCTGGGTGGGATGGGAAGGAAGGGGTGGCTGGAAAGTGGAGTAGATAGGTAGATGGATGAATGGATAAGTGGGTGGATGAATGGATGGATGAATGAATTGATATGCAAAAGGGTAAGTGGGTAGGTGATTTTATATTTGGGTGCATGGTTGGGTGAGTGGTCTAATGCATAAGAAAAACTTGAACGGGTTGGAAGGAAATAGCAGCACGAGCAGTGAACCTTAATGAACTTGCAACGTGGCAGCTTGATGTTGTTGTGTTTTAATAATTGGTTTTTCCCATTTCATATAAGTCAAATGAAACGAAGTTATAATGGCATTTCATGATACCTAGTGGCATGAAAAGTTTTCAAATTAGTGCCACGAGGGTGTGACATTGAATCACATTTGCTGCACGATGAAAAACCTTATGTTTCAGGTAAAATTGTGAGTATAGAAACAGTCTCGATCAGACTGCCCAAAAAACAATGGAAGACCACAGATATCAAACCAGATCAGACCTCCTTTCTTGACGAATTCATTAGACACACTCTGTACATCACCAGAATCTACTTCTGTTATGGACCTCCCGAAGTCGAGCTCATAGGTAGGTGAGATATAGTGGAATGAGGTGTGTTGGAATAAGGTGAGGTGGGATGAGGTGTGGTGGGATGAGGTGTAGTGGGATAATATGTGGTGTAATGAGATGTGGTGGGATGAGGTGTGGTTGGATGAGGTGTGGTGGGATGAGATGTGGTGGAATGAAGTGAGGTGGGATGAGGTGTGGTGGGATGAGGTGTGGTGGAATGAAGTGTGGTAGGATGAGGTGAGTTGAAATGAGGTGAAATAAGATGTGGTGGGATGAGGTGTGGTGAGTTGAAGAGTGGTGGGACTAGATGTGGTGGGTAGAGGTGTGGTGGAATGAAATGTAGTAAGATGAGGTGTGGTGGAATGAGGTGTGCTGGAATAAGATGTGGTGAGATGAGGTGTCGTGGAATGAGGTGTGGTGGGATGAGGTGTGGTGGAATGAAGTGTGGTGAGTTGAAGAGTGGTAGGATGAGATGTGATGGGTAGAGGTGTGGTTGGATGAGGTGTGGTGAGATGAGATGTGGGGGAAGGAGGTGTAGTGAGATGAGGTGTGGTGGAATGAAGTGTGGTGGGATGAGGTGTTGTGGGATGAGGTGTGGTGGGATGAAATGTGGTAGAATGAGGTGTGATGAGATGAGGTGTAATGAAATGAGGTGTGGTGGAATGAGATGTGTTGGGAGGAGGTGTGGTGAGATGGATAGTGGTGGGATGAGATGTGGTGGGAATAGATGTGGTGGGACTAGATGTGGTAGGTAGAGGTGTGGTTGGATGAGATGTGGTGAGATGAAGAATGGTTGGATGAGGTGAAGTGGGATGAAGTGTGGTGAAACGAGGTTTGGTGGAATGAGGTGTAGTTGGATGAGATATGGTGGTTTAAGATGTGGTGAAATGAGATGTGGTGGGATGAGGTGGGGTTGGATGAAGTGTGTTGGGATGAGGTGTTATGAGTTGAAGAGTGGTGGGACTAGATGTGGTGGGTAGAGGTGTGGTTGGATGAGGTGTGGTTGGTAGAGGTGTGGTTGGATGAAATTTTGGAAGATGAAGTGTGACGGGATGAAGTGTGGTGGGATGAGATGTCGTGGGATGAGGTGTGGTGGGATGAGATGTTTTCAAGAAAGTGTGGTTAGATGAGGTGTGGTGGAATGAGGTGTGGTGGGATGAAGTGTGGTTGGATGAGGTGTGATGAGTTTACGAGTGGTGAGACTAGATGTGGTGGGTAGAAGTGTGGTTGTATCAGGTGTGGTTAGATGAAATTTGGGAGGATGAAGTGTGATGGGATGAAGAGTGGTTGGATGAGGTGTGGTGGGATGAGATGTGGTGGGATGAGATGTGGCGGGATGAGGTGTTGTGAGTTGAAGAGTGGGGGAATGAATTGTGGTGGGATGAGATGTCGTGGAAAGTGTGGTTAGATGAGGTGTGGTGGAATGAGGTGTGGTGGGATGAAGTGTGGTTGGATGAGGTGTGGTGAGTTGACGAGTGGTGGGACTAGATGTGGTGGGTAGAAGTGTGGTTGTATCAGGTGTGGTGGGATGAGTCGTGGTGGAAGGAGGTGTGGTGAAAAGAAACGTGGTGAATAGAGGTGTGGTTTGATGAGGTTTGGTGGTTTAAGATGTGGTGAAATGAGATGTGGTGGAATGAGGTGTGGTTGGATGAGGTGTGGTGGGATAAAATGTGGTGAAATGAGATGTAGTGGGATGAGGTGTGGTTGGATGAAGTGTGTTGGTTTAAGATGTGGTGAAATGAGATGTGGTGGAATGAAGTGTGGTTGGATGAGGTGTGTTGGGATGAGGTGTGGTTAGATGAAATTTGGGAGGATGAAGTGTGATGGGATGAAGAGTGGTTGGATGAGGTGTGGTGAGATGAGATGTGGTGGGATGAGATGAGGCGGGATGAGGTGTTGTGAGTTGAAGAGTGGGGGAATGAAGTGTGGTGGAATGAGATGTTTTCAAGAAGGTGTGATTAGATGAGGTGTGGTGGAATGAGGTGTGCTGGAATGAGATTTGGTGAGATGAGGTGTGGTGGGATGAAGTGTGGTTGGATGAGGTGTGGTGAGTTGACGAGTGGTGGGACTAGATGTGGTGGGTAAAAGTGTGGTTGGATGAGGTGTGGTGGAATGAGTCGTGGTGGAAGGAGGTTTGGTGGGATGAGACGTGCTGGAAGGAGGTGTGGTGAGAAGAAATGTGGTGGGTAGAGGTATGGTTAGATGATGTTTGGTGGTTTAAGATGTGGTGGGAAGAGGTGTGGTGGGATGAGGTGTGTTTGGATGAAGTTTGTTGGGATGAGATGTGCTGAGTTGAAGAGTGGTGGGATGAAATGTGGTGGGATGAGGTGTGGTTGGATGAGTTTTGGTGGTTTAAGATGTGGTAAAATGAGATGTGGTGGGATGAGGTGTGTTTGGATGAAGTGTGTTGGAATGAGGTGCGGTGAGTTGAAGAGTGGTGGAATGAAATGTGGTAGAATGAGGTGCTTGAGAATATTGAGAATTGGGATGAGATGTGCTGAGTTGAAGAGTGGTGGGATGAAATGTGGTGGGATGAGGTGTGGTTGGATGAGGTTTGGTGGTTTAAGATGTGGTGAAATGAGATGTGGTGGGATGAGATTTAGTGGAAGAAGAAGTGGTGAGATGAGATGGGGTGGGTAGAGTTGTGGTTGGATGAAGTGTGGTTGGATGAAATTTGGGGGAATGAAGTGTGATCGTATGAAGAGTGGTTGGATGAGGTGTGGTGGGATGAAGTGTGGTGGGATGAGGTGTGGTGGAATGAGGTGTGGTGGAATGAGGTATGGTGGGATTAAATGTGGTGGAATGAGATTTGGTGGAATGAGGTGTGGTGGGATGTGATTGGATGTCGTGTGGTGAGATGTCGTGGATGGGTGGAAACGAGTGGAAGACAGACCCTCACTGACCCAACACAGACCACATACAGAACTTCACTGTCCATTCCTTTATTTTGTACTTTTCATTCTGCGTAAACAAAATATTTTTTAATATCTTGCAGTGCTGCGAAACTTCACACCCCTCTCATTCTGTGGCAGTATTGATGTCTCTTGAATTAAAAAAGCAAACATTTGAATATAATTTCAGGCTGTACCACGGTTTTAAAAGTGTTTCAGCATACATTCTGCAGAAGCAGTCATGAAACCAATGCCTTGAAAAGGGTCTTGAGTGAGAATTTTCAACCTTTTTCCATCTTCATCATAGAAAAACAATTTATCAAAAAACAACTTTGAAAAAATTAAATGCTAAGCTGGGAAGCAATTACCGATCTTGCCTAATAGGGATTTATGAAACTTTTGAGTCCTTGGTAACCTAAAGTCACTGATCCTCTTCAGTTTATTGTTTTTTTATCGCGTGACATGGCTTACTTTCGGTCACGTGCTCATGTTTTTATTTTTATAGCGCGATATTTCTTAAAATTTTATAGACTTCTGCTTATTGTTTCAAAATATTTTTGTTATGGGTGTGTTTTTATACTTTTTTTATTGTTATTTTATGCTAATCCTATTTCCATTAAGCCTTCTACTACTACTACTACTACTACTACTACTACTACTACTACTACTACTACTACTACTACTACTACTACTACTACTACTACTACTACTACTACTACTACTCTCATATTCTCAAGCATCTCATGAATATTCAAAGGTGCTCAAGATTTCTTACCAGACATTGAACAAAATGTGAATTGGAGGACCTTGTACAAATCCAAACCTCGTTATCTGAGCATCAGCACAGCTCTCAACAAAGCCAGAGACTGGGTGCAGTCTGTTAGGGTGAGTGGTTAAGTTTTTGCATTGGGGTATTAGTAGTAGTAGTAGTAATATTAGTGGTAGTTGCGCATTCAACTCACCACGTGATCACACCATATTTAGTCTCAACATCCCTTGTTTTTAAAATTTTCCCAAAAATAGATTTCCATACTTTTATTAAAGGCCTCTATGAAGGAACATAATAATAACAATAAATAAATAATAATAATAATAAAAATAAAAATGATATAATTCCGTTGAAGAAATAGATATGATGAAGAAAAAAACAGTGAATAAAATACGGTTTTTAGTAACAATAATAATAATAATATTATTATTATTATTATTATAAGTATTTTTTATGAATTAAAATGACAGAAATGTACTTCTATGTAGTTCAATTTCAAAGTGAATATGTCTATAACATTTGTTATCCGCCATTGAAGACTAACGGGTACCATTAAACGTTCACATTTTAGTCTTGCAAGTGCAAACATTGAAAGATCAAAACAACGTTAAATTTGAAAATAAGAAGGAATACTGCTCCAAATGACTTTTCTTCAAAACTTTGTTTAATTCTGATTGCAGCTACGTCTGATAGTTGCTTGTCTCACACTTCCTCTCATTATTCTTCCAACCTTTTGAACTTCTTTCGATTCCAAACTCGGATGCAAAATAAATGCTCATGTTTTATGATTATCATAAAACAATAATAACTAACAATATTATGATATTTTTATTGTCGTCCTTCCAGAACATTGCTGTGACGAACATTCAAACGCTTGAAGCTGCATACAGACACAAACCAGGTTAGTCATTTTGCCCACTCTTCTTCATTTAACTTCATTCACTGTACATCTTTTTATCCACCCATCCAAGCAATTAGCGAAAGAAAGAAGGCATAGTGAGAGCTTAGTTTTTCCACATATTTCTTCTACTGTGCCATTGTTTGTTTTCGTATACACCATGATACGCCGTCTTTCTTAAGAGCTCAAATATTAGAGTCCATTTTTAGAGCTTTTGTGTGTGTGTGTGTGTGTGTGTGTGTGTGTGTGTGTGTGTGTGTGTGTGTGTGTGTGTGTGTGTGTGTGTGTGTGTGTGTGTGTGTGTGTGTGTGTGTGTGTGTGTGTGTGTGTGTGTGTGTGTGTGTGTGTGTGTGTGTGTGTGTGTGTGTGTGTGTGTGTGTGTGTGTGTGTGTGTGTGTGTGTGTGTGTGTGTGTGTGTGTGTGTGTGTGTGTGTGTGTGTGTGTGTGTGTGTGTGTGTGTGTGTGTGTGTGTGTGTGTGTGTGTGTGTGTGTGTGTGTGTGTGTGTGTGTGTGTGTGTGTGTGTGTGTGTGTGTGTGTGTGTGTGTGTGTGTGTGTGTGTGTGTGTGTGTGTGTGTGTGTGTGTGTGTGTGTGTGTGTGTGTGTGTGTGTGTGTGTGTGTGTGTGTGTGTGTGTGTGTGTGTGTGTGTGTGTGTGTGTGTGTGTGTGTGTGTGTGTGTGTGTGTGTGTGTGTGTGTGTGTGTGTGTGTGTGTGTGTGTGTGTGTGTGTGTGTGTGTGTGTGTGTGTGTGTGTGTGTGTGTGTGTGTGTGTGTGTGTGTGTGTGTGTGTGTGTGTGTGTGTGTGTGTGTGTGTGTGTGTGTGTGTGTGTGTGTGTGTGTGTGTGTGTGTGTGTGTGTGTGTGTGTGTGTGTGTGTGTGTGTGTGTGTGTGTGTGTGTGTGTGTGTGTGTGTGTGTGTGTGTGTGTGTGTGTGTGTGTGTGTGTGTGTGTGTGTGTGTGTGTGTGTGTGTGTGTGTGTGTGTGTGTGTGTGTGTGTGTGTGTGTGTGTGTGTGTGTGTGTGTGTGTGTGTGTGTGTGTGTGTGTGTGTGTGTGTGTGTGTGTGTGTGTGTGTGCGGATGCAAAATAAATGCTCATGTTTTATGATTATCATAAAACAATAATAACTAACAATATTATGATATTTTTATTGTCGTCCTTCCAGAACATTGCTGTGACGAACATTCAAACGCTTGAAGCTGCATACAGACACAAACCAGGTTAGTCATTTTGCCCACTCTTCTTCATTTAACTTCATTCACTGTACATCTTTTTATCCACCCATCCAAGCAATTAGCGAAAGAAAGAAGGCATAGTGAGAGCTTAGTTTTTCCACATATTTCTTCTACTGTGCCATTGTTTGTTTTCGTATACACCATGATACGCCGTCTTTCTTAAGAGCTCAAATATTAGAGTCCATTTTTAGAGCTTTTGTGTGTGTGTGTGTGTGTGTGTGTGTGTGTGTGTGTGTGTGTGTGTGTGTGTGTGTGTGTGTGTGTGTGTGTGTGTGTGTGTGTGTGTGTGTGTGTGTGTGTGTGTGTGTGTGTGTGTGTGTGTGTGTGTGTGTGTGTGTGTGTGTGTGTGTGTGTGTGTGTGTGTGTGTGTGTGTGTGTGTGTGTGTGTGTGTGTGTGTGTGTGTGTGTGTGTGTGTGTGTGTGTGTGTGTGTGTGTGTGTGTGTGTGTGTGTGTGTGTGTGTGTGTGTAGGTACGAGGTAAAATGGCCTTCGTTAAATTTTTAAGTTTTCACAAGTTTAAAGTTGAATTTTGTAATTGAAAAATGATTTAAAATAATTAATGTAACAAGTTGATAATAATTTATTTCGAAAAATCTCATGTTGGATAAGTACAAAAGTTTAAAATAGTCTCGTATCACACCGAAATAACTTAAAAAATTTTAATTAGTGATATAATTATTTAATGCATAAATAAAACAATAAAAAAGTATTCAAAACTTGGAGAAATCAAGTCTTAATACTAAATTTGGATGTAAACAAAATTGGCGGTCGAGCGGTTAAAAGTGAAATTGGCTGCGGAGAGAAAACTTCAAAATTTCAACGAAAGCCATCAGGAAAAAGGCTACATAAAGATTTCAAAAAACTTCGCCTAGCTGATCACTGGCAAGTCAAAAGAAGAACACCACACCAGATCCATAGATAAACTGCTCTGCAGTTTAGTGAACCCGCCTTATGGTGGATAAATGCACAAAAGGAAGAAAGGAAGGAAGGTGTGTGCATGTATGGCTGTGAATTCTGGGCGCCTTTGAGCCATCACATACAGCGGTTACAGAAGTTCGTAACACGATGTTTGCGAATAATTTACAACATTTTTCTCTGGCAAAAATTGAAAAATACAGAAATAAGAAAAATAGCGAACATCGAAAGAGTTGAAACAATGAGTCAACTAAGAAGATTGAGGTGGCTCGGACACGTCGAAAGAATGCCAGAATACCCAAAATATCACTGGTGAGCAAAATGGCTGATGGTAAACGGTGGCAGGGAGGTCAAAAGCAAAAATGGCATGATGTTATAAATTGTGATCTCAAAAGCCTCAACTTTATTTCAAATTGGCGAATGATAGGAAAAAATGGCGAAAAGAGCTGGATAGGTTGTTGAAAAATTTAAACCAGACAAAAGAACAAATAGAAAAAAAATAAACAAAAAAGACTGTAAAAAAACAATGATAATTCAGGAAACACTAGCCTCACCTGTAATTATAATAATTGCAACAAAGTCTGTCTCAGCAAAGCTGGTTTAGCCAATCACATTCGCCAGTCTCACTCAGAAAAATCAAAAGTGACAACCAAATGCTATTTTTGTCACAGAGACTTCAAACGACAAGACATCTTCAATCACCAAAAAAGTGAAAAAAACGGAAGAACCTTACTTTTCTTTCTGCAACTACCTAATGTTGGATGAACGCAGATCAAGCAAGCAAGTGCGTGTGTGTGTGTGTGTAGGCATGAGGTAAAATGGCCTTCGTTAAATTTTTAAGTTTTCACAAGTTTAAAGTTGAATTTTGTAATTGAAAAATGATTTAAAATAATTAATGTAACAAGTTGATAATAATTTATTTCGAAAAATCTCATGTTGGATAAGTACAAAAGTTTAAAATAGTCTCGTATCACACCGAAATAACTTAAAAAATTTTAATTAGTGATATAATTATTTAATGCATAAATAAAACAATAAAAAAGTATTCAAAACTTGGAGAAATCAAGTCTTAATACTAAATTTGGATGTAAACAAAATTGGCGGTTAAAAGTGAAAAGTATTAATTTTAATTGGCTGCTGAGAAAACTTCAAAATTGCAACGAGAGCCATCAGCAAAAAGCCTACATAAAGATTTCAAGAAACTTCGCCTAGCTGATCACTGGCAAGTCAAAAAAGAACACCACACCAGATCCATAGATAAACTGTACTTTGCAGTTTAGTGCACCCTCCTTATGGTGATAGGCCTACCTTTGGAGGTCACCCCGTCCCACAAGCACATGAAAGTGGTCTTGACTGCAGCAGTTGTTTCATTGTCTTCCAATGATCGTTGTCTCAATATGGAGTCTGTGACGATACAAGATGACTTTGATGTTGGTTTGTAAGGTAGAACTTAGTACAGATTGAGACTTCAAGAAACTTAATAAGCTGAAATATACATCTACCTATTTCATCGATGAATACTATTACAGGCTGCACCTTCTTTGTCTGCAAAGAAAGTTCGGTTCAAAAAAGATGAAAGGGAGAAAATCATACTGAGTAAGGTATTATTTGTGGTGACGAAACCTTTTCACTTGCTATATTTTGCAAGTAAAATATAATTCTGAGCATGCATTCAAATGAAAAGTTGGTCCAAAATATTTTAGTTATTTCCAACACGATGAAAGTTAAAATTTTCCAATTTTAAACTCGTATTTTATAAATCCAAGACTTTCTGACACTTATAAATAAGCCCTTTTGACGACTACTGAATAAGAATAACCTTAAAACCCTAACCAACCAATGAGAACATGGCTGCTATCATCTTTTCTGTTTCTCCATACTCCATGTTCTTCATTCCAAGAAAAGAGCTTCTGCAACAATTACTTTAGCAACTGTATTCATATAAAAATGATAAATGGAACAATTGAGTGAGTTAGAGTGAGGATTTCTGTTCGCTGAGAGGGCTAAAGAAATGTTAGCTCTGAAGATGAGACATTCAACAATATGTTTTGAAGGTTGGAAGAAGAATGAAGATAACATCATTTGAGCATGGCTTATCAAAATGAAATCAAAAAAAGAGCGTGATATTTGTTATGAAAATCTCAGTGGTTTCTGGGAATGATTGTTTGTCAAAAACATATGGATGTGTGGTGACCAAATGCCTAATGTGGTGAGCATAAAAGAATCAATGGTGAGTGAATTTTTAAAGGAAGTAAGAAAGTTGATCATTTGAACGCCTCTATCTGGGGTTTTGGATGCGTGATTGATTGGTTTCACAGGGCGCTATTACATGTGGACCTTCATAAAATGCGCTTATTAATATTGGAATGTCAAAGACGATTGGTGACATTTTAGTGATGTGAATAGATGAATTCGTGAAGCAGGCGTGGGGTTAGACTGAATACTCAACAACAATCAAAAAAAATAACCAGCAGCTTTGGCAGTAGCAGCTGCCAGCATAGTCTTGCCACAGCCTGGAGGTCCATAAAACAAGACTCCTGTGTCGATGATTGTTACGAAGTTGCTAAAATAAATAAAGCACTTTGAAACTCCTAACTTTTTCAAGCTGATCGGATCAACATGGGGCGAGTATATTAATAATAAATGCACCTCTTAAGTCAATCTAGTTGCTGTACCTTTCCCCAGTAACTGGGGTTGACAGCAGTCAGCCTAGATTATGATTCTATTATAGAATAATTTTTGAAAAAAGCTCTTTATTTCAGACAAGGTTTCATAGACTATCATCTCGAACTAACATCCAACTTGAAATTAACGAGTTTAAGATCCACCGTATTCACAATCAGGCAGTTTGCCTCGGCATTGTCAATAAAAAGTAGGATCATCCGCCAAGCCAAATGGCAACGATACCAGAATATCAGTTCGTTCTTACCTGCTACCGGAGTATACTGTTATCGAGGTTTTTACAAAAACCAGTTTTAATTGAAGGCGCCAAAATTGATGCAGTTTAACGTCCAGATCACCTTAGAAACAATATAAATTGTACACAACTTCGAAACTGTTGAGACTGCCCTCATCTACAAGCGGAACTTGAGAATGCCGGTGCAACTATGATGACATTTTTTTTCGCCTTTCTGGCAGCAAGTTTCTGGCACTTGAAACCGTGTAATCAAAACGTTTGAAACCTTGTGCTAGTGTGATTGACATTTTAACCTGCCAACAGAAGCTATGCCATGCAGACACGGACTTATATAAATGAATTGTGATAACAAGTGCTGCCACAAAGCTGTGTTAGCTGCTCCGTACATTTTTGCTTATTACGATAGTTGAAGATTAACTTCTTTGCTACAAAACGCTGTTTCTGTTACCAAAAAACATAAGTTATTCAATTTTGTTAGAAAAATTGCTCAAAACTTGAAAAATAAAAAATCTCTTCAGTTTGAAAAAAGCAGTTGACAGGTAAAACCAAGCGGATTAAGAAAAATTATACGAAGCTAACAGCTCTGCTACAATTACGTTAAGTAATACAGCAAAAACA
>OZ038327.1:7027224-7124724 GCA_964035795.1 Pterobdella sp. o SKG-2022
CCTTGACGCTCCTCTGGTAAACAACAGCCGTCATAAGTTCAACATGAGTGATAAGGTTCAAATCCTCATGTACGCAGATGATGTGGTATTATTGAGCAATGATCGAAGTGTATTGAACTCTCTTATTCAATCGCTCAGTGAAGAATTTACCCGTTACGGCTCGAAGATCAATACTCAAAAATCTAAGATAATGGCTGTGTGGCCTGAAGCTGATAATACAGACACTCATCTTGGTCGGTACATCAAATTGACGGTGGTTTTGAGGAAGTTGAGCAGTATCAATATCTGGGCAGTATACTTCGAAACAACTGTTCCATAGATGAAGAGATCGATACTCCTATCTGTAAAGCATCGATTGCTTTCAGAAGTATTGGAAGGCTCATATGGTATCAAAAAAAGTTAAAAAGGAAAACAAAGATGAGGTTTTTCAAATCTATTATAATGCCTATCCTGCTTTACGGTTGTGAGACTTGGGCTCCTTTGAGCAACCATGTTCAAAGATTGCAGTCTTTTGTTAATAAGTGTGCTCGGTCTATATGTGAAATCTCTATGAGAAACAAGTTGAGAAACACCGAAATAAGAAGAGGCAACGTTGAAAGCGTAGATTCGATCTTTCAACTGAAAAGACTCAAATGGCTAGGAAATGTTGAAAGAAAGGTGGCCCAAAAAATTATTGGTCAGTAAAATATGTGATGGTAAAAGAAGTCAAGGTGGTCAAAAACATAGGTGGCATGATGTGGCAAATAACGATTTGAAATCTATTGGGTTGGCGTAGCAAAGCGAAGAACAGAATCGAATGGCGGAAAAGCATAAATACCCTCATAATCGCTCACAACCAGAATAAAGAACAATCAGAAAAAGATACGAAAGATCGAAAAAAAGAGCTGAATGTACAATATAACAATACTAACAAAATATGTGGTGAGATGAACATAAATAATGGGGTATTAAGCGGTTTGGTATGCTCTTTTTCTGCATTGCAACAAAATTGCAGTTAACAAAGCTGGCCTTGCAAGCCATATCAGACAGAAACACTTACAGCAAGCAACAATAACAACCTTATGTCAACACTGTGGTAGAAATTTCAAGCAACAGGCTTTTCAAAATCACCAGAAAAAATGCGCAACAAGAAATGGCAACCATTCTCTGCACCTGCCTGGTGGTGGACGAATGCAGTAGAAGAAGAAGAAGAAGTGTGTGGGCACGAGTATAATGAGCTCTGTTGAATTTAAAATGGCTCTAAGTAAATTTTTTTTGAAAATTGGTTTGAAATGTTTGAAAAGCATCAATTAATAGACTCGTAGAAGTTCATCCCGAAACAACCGTGTTTATATGGTAAAAATGAAACGAGTGCAAATTAAACAAGCTGCAACACGATGTGTTATGGCGCAAAAATTTAGATTATAAAATAAGCAAAAACTCTTTGCTATTTATGAAAAGGAATTCTCTTTAGAATTTAGTTAACAACAAAAAAATAAATTAAAAATTTTTTAAATTTAAAAGTTGATTCTAATAATTGCCCAGGCTGCGGAAGCAGGTTGTAAAAACTCTTCAACACAGTTTAAGCATTAGTACTGCATGGCTTGGAACACACAAACGTAGCAAAATGAATTCAACTGTCATATAACTTTCAGCCTCTCTCATATCATCTTTCCAGATATCTTTTTAGCGTTTCTTCCATTCTAAAGATTTATTTAAATTTTTTTGAGCTCAATATTTTACAACCCAAGCGCCTTCCAACACCTCACAACCCAAGCGCCTTCCAACACCTCACAACCCAAGCGCCTTCCAACACCTCAAAACCCAAGCGCCTTCCAACACCTCACAACCCAAACACCTTCCAACACCTCACATAAGAACTTTGCATCTTCGTTTTCCATGACTTTTCCAGCTCAATGCTGATGCTATTAGTCACTGGCAGTGAGTACGTATTTCTTGGCTAGAGACCAATCAACGGCTGTTAAGATGCTGTCACGCCTTGTATGTATTTTAAGACAGTGTTTCAGAAACAAGGTGGTTAACCGTCTCATCTGCCTGTTTTCACATTTTGCACAAAGCTGAAAAGTTTTCTTTCAGGATCTTGACTCTCCTAAAATTAGTTCTAGAGGTTTTTTATGGGACTCATGTGCTGGAGCTTGGAGCTGGCTCATATTTGAAGATGCTTCTAATTTTGAAAGTCTTGTAAGGTGTTCTTAATTGAGAATATAAACTGGTGAATGCTTTGGCGCACCTCAAAGTAAATGGATGGATGAATAGATAGATGGATGGATGAATAGATGTTTAAATAAATGGGTGAATCTGAACGAGAGAAGAAAAAATTTGTATTGATGTTCTACAATAATTTGCTGCCAAATTTGTTGATTTTGTGAGAGGAAGCTAAAAGTGGCAACTTTCTGGGCTGCTCTGAACCCTCATAAATGAGATAGCAAATAAATTCCAAGCTTTAATAAAACAAACATGAAGAATAATTCAAATTATATTTTATGATGCTCGTAAACGATTTGTATGCGGTGCACAATGATGAGTGCTTGAAACCAGGTCCATAGAATATGGAAATAACTACTTTTTATTCAACGTTAACAAATATTTTTTAAAATTAGGTGAACCATTTGATCCCATATATGCTTATCATCCTCTCCCCTTTTATCCATCCTCTCCACCTTCATCCATCCACCAATTCATCCTTTTCTCTCCCATCTATCCACGCATCCATTCACACATCCATTCATTCACCCATCCATCCACCCGCCCGTCTTTCCATCCACTTACCCACTCGTTCATCCACTACACCATTTCCTTTTCCATCTACAATTTTCACATTTTTGTATGAAAAAGATCTCTTATTCCGTTTAAAGCTGTACGGATTCATTTATCTTTTTACCTGTTTTACCAACCACTTGCCAACTAGCACAGCCCCACCAACCCTTCTCACTCCTTCAAAACCCACCACCTCACCAGCTCACTCACTAACCATTTCATCACCACCTGTCCACCACCCATCCATCTCACCATCACCTATCCATTTGACCACCACACACCACAGGCACACACGTTCACACAGGAGTGAACTTCATTGAGAAGAGCGAGAGCACCCCATTGGTTAAGTTCATCAGGGTTGCTTACGTCAGACCTTCCGGTTCTTCATTAAATAGTCATAAGATTGAAAATACATTTTTAATGTTTTTGGAACAATGAAATTGAGACTTCAACAGCTGCAACCTCTGACAGATGACTTGGCTGAGTTGTTGCACAGTATTTACAGTCCTCCCTCTTCATTGGCTCCCAAGACTTTTGTTCCTGCTCCCCTCCGTGTCTCCATGTGTTCTGGAGCACCCCACTATGAGGCCTTTAACAACACTTGGGAGAGAGCCAAGCTGTGGCTTAGATCTGTCGGTTGGTGAAGGAGGGGGAAGAGGGGGTAGTAGTGGTATGATGGGGGTGGTGGTGGAATGGTGGTGAGATGGTGAGAGTGGTGGTGGTAGGGTGATGGAGTTGTGATAAAATGGTAGGGTGGTGGTGGTACTGACAGAGGGTTAGTAGAGATGAAGTAATGACCAAGTAGCCTATCTATCACAAGCTAACTTTTGCACCATGGCCACGCAGACAGAAGAATCGTCAGTGTTGAAACATTCTACCACCCTCTTCACAAGGTCTTATCACACATCTGTCATCTTTCATAACACACATGTGTCACTCTTCACATCACACATTTGTCACACTATATATCACAAACTTGTCACTCTTCATATCAAATTTTACACGTGTATGACGTCAGCAGGTGTGGCATGAGCAGGATGGAGCAGAAACCACAGTAACATCTGGTGAATGGAAATGCCCCATCAACAAAAAAGCCGCTGAGAGAAAGAAATTGGTCAGCATTGTGAGGTGGGTGGGGAAGAAGGGGGCGAGATGGTGCTGAATAGAGGGCGAGATGGTGGTGAAGAGGGTGGTAAAATAGGTGATGGTTATGAGTTGGTTAGCCGAAACTTTTTTCAAGCCACTTGTTTCCCCGTTGAATTATTCGATTACATTGCATGTTCAATTCATAGTAGAAAGAATGCTTTGTCATATTTTTTTGTGGCATTGCACCTTGATGGACAACACTTGCGGGAAGGGTTGCTGAAGACTTGTTTCGGGTGGTTGGTGTGGTTTGATTTCATGAAATGATGATGAGATTTTGATATCTTTTGAACCTGATGATGAAAAAAAAAGAATTTGATAATGAATAATAACAAGAAATAAATGAAGCTAAAAAGGAAAATGGAAGAAGAATAAGAGTTAGAAGTGGTGGAAATGATGTAGGTGTGCATGCAAGAAAGACGCAGACTTGGCTGATCGCATGTTTCAAAAGATCCGCAAGCTTATGATTATGATTTGTTTGCGCAGAGTGCACTGAGATGTCCATTAGCTTATTAAAAAAATTTCCAAGTTTCATCATCATCACCATTGACGTCATCATCATCATCATCATCATCATCATCATCATCATCATCATCATCATCATCATCATCTTCTTCTTCTTCTTCTTCTTCTTCTTCTTCTTCTTCTTCTTCTTCTTCTTCTTCTTCTTCTTCTTCTTCTTCTTCTTCTTCTTCTTCTTCTTCTTCTTCTTCTTCTTCTTCTTCTTCTTCTTCTTCTTCTTCTTCTTCTTCTTCTTCTTCTTCTTCTTCTTCTTCTTCTTCTTCTTCTTCTTCTTCTTCTTCTTCTTCTTCTTCTTCTTCTTCTTCTTCTTCTTCTTCTTCTTCTTCTTCTTCTTCTTCTTCTTCTTCTTCTTCTTCTTCTTCTTCTTCTTCTTCTTCTTCTTCTTCTTCTTCTTCTTCTTCTTCTTCTTCTTCTTCTTCTTCTTCTTCTTCTTCTTCTTCTTCTTCTTCTTCTTCTTCTTCTTCTTCTTCTTCTTCTTCTTCTTCTTCTTCTTCTTCTTCTTCTTCTTCTTCTTCTTCTTCTTCTTCTTCTTCTTCTTCTTCTTCTTCTTCTTCTTCTTCTTCTTCTTCTTCTTCTTCTTCTTCTTCTTCTTCTTCTTCTTCTTCTTCTTCTTCTTCTTCTTCTTCTTCTTCTTCTTCTTCTTCTTCTTCTTCTTCTTCTTCTTCTTCTTCTTCTTCTTCTTCTTCTTCTTCTTCTTCTTCTTCTTCTTCTTCTTCTTCTTCTTCTTCTTCTTCTTCTTCTTCTTCTTCTTCTTCTTCTTTCTTCTTCTTCTTCTTCTTCTTCTTCTTCTTCTTCTTCTTCTTCTTCTTCTTCTTCTTCTTCTTCTTCTTCTTCTTCTTCTTCTTCTTCTTCTTCTTCTTCTTCTTCTTCTTCTTCTTCTTCTTCTTCTTCTTCTTCTTCTTCTTCTTCATCTTCTTCTTCTTCTTCTTCTTCTTCTTCTTCTTCTTCTTCTTCTTCTTCTTCTTCTTCTTCTTCTTCTTCTTCTTCTTCTTCTTCTTCTTCTTCTTCTTCTTCTTCTTCTTCTTCTTCTTCTTCTTCTTCTTCTTCTTCTTCTTCTTCTTCTTCTTCTTCTTCTTCTTCTTCTTCTTCTTCTTCTTCTTCTTCTTCTTCTTCTTCTTCTTCTTTTCTTCTTCTTCTTCTTCTTTCTTCTTCTTCTTCTTCTTCTTCTTCTTCTTCTTCTTCTTCTTCTTCTTCTTCTCTTCTTCTTCTTCTTCTTCTTCTTCTTCTTCTTCTTCTTCTTCTTCTTCTTCTTCTTCTTCTTCTTCTTCTTCTTCTTCTTCTTCTTCTTCTTCTTCTTCTTCTTCTTCTTCTTCTTTCTTCTTCTTCTTCTTCTTCTTCTTCTTTCTCTTCTTCTTCTTCTTCTTCTTCTCTTCTTCTTCTTCTTCTTCTTCTTCTTCTTCTTCTTCTTCTTCTTCTTCTTCTCTTCTTCTTCTTCTTCTTCTTCTTCTTCTTCTTCTTCTTCTTCTTCTTCTTCTTCTTCTTCTTCTTCTTCTTCTTCTTCTTCTTCTTCTTCTTCTTTCTTCTTCTTCTTCTTCTTCTTCTTCTTCTTCTTCTTCTTCTCTTCTTCTTCTTCTTCTTCTTCTTCTTCTTCTTCTTCTTCTTCTTCTTCTTCTTCTTCTTCTTCTTCTTCTTCTTCTTCTTCTTCTTCTTCTTCTTCTTCTTCTTCTTCTTCTTCTTCTTCTTCTTCTTCTTCTTCTTCTTCTTCTTCTTCTTTCTTCTTCTTCTTCTTCTTCTTCTTCTTCTTCTTTCTTCTTCTTCTTCTTCTTCTTCTTCTTCTTCTTCTTCTTCTTCTTCTTCTTCTTCTTCTTCTTCTTCTTCTTCTTCTTCTTTCTTCTTCTTCTTCTTCTTCTTCTTCTTCTTCTTCTTCTTCTTCTTCTTCTTCTTCTTCTTCTTCTTCTTCTTCTTTCTTCTTCTTCTTCTTCTTCTTCTTCTTCTTCTTCTTCTTCTTCTTCTTCTTCTTCTTCTTCTTCTTCTTCTTCTTCTTCTTCTTCTTCTTCTTCTTCTTCTTCTTCTTCTTCTTCTTCTTCTTCTTCTTCTTCTTCTTCTTCTTCTTCCTTCTTCTTCTTCTTCTTCTTCTTCTTCTTCTTCTTCTTCTTCTTCTTCTTCTTCTTCTTCTTCTTCTTCTTCTTCTTCTTCTTCTTCTTCTTCTTCTTCTTCTTCTTCTTCTTGCGTACTCAGGATCCACAGATAATGATCCTTTTAATCAAAGAGGCACAGCAGTAATTCTCTTAGGCAACCTAAGAACTGCCTGGAAGGAGAACAAAAATTTCACTCCGATAAATGAGAGACTGATGGAAATGAGACTCAAAACAGGAAAGATATGGCTGAGCATAATTTCTGTTTATGCTCCTACAGATGTCACTGATCCATCAATCTCAGAAGAATTCTATCATCAGTTATCTCACACTCTAAAAGGAGTAAATAATAAAGATTTATTGCTTATGTTGGGAGACTTCAATGCTCGAATCGGCCCAGCTGTAAAGCCTACAAGGCTTCATGGAGTTCACAATCCCGACACTCGCAACAACAATGGTGAAAGGCTTCTGGACTTTTGCACCAGCCATGGCTTAGTAATCACAAACACATTATTTCCTCATAAAAAATTCATCAGTGGTCTTGGAGACATCCAAACCAAAATGAAGGAGGACATGTGTTGGATTACATCCTGGTCAATCAAAAGTTCAGAGCCTTTATACTAGATACCAGAGCACATAGAAATTCTTTACACATATCAGATCACCACCCAGTGATATCAAAAATAAGAATTGACATCAATATAAACACAAGACTGTAAAAAGTCAGTCAATATAATCCTCATATTATCAAGACAACAAGTCTATCTCCTGAAACAATAAAAAAGTTGAATAAATATTTATATTCCAAAAATAAAAATGGCACAGTAGAAGAAATCTGGTAAAATTTCAAAAGTTCTCTAAGAAAAACCACAGAGCAGTTCCTCCCAAAAAGCAAAAATCTATTTGAAAAAAAGTGGGTCACATATGAATTTGACCAAAAAAAAAGAGTTTGTTACATTTTCAAATAACACAGTTGCTCCAAAAAGGTGAATCAATCCCATCAAAACTCAAAAACCAATACACTACTGTGAAAAAAGAAACAAAAAATGAATGTTGCAGAGCCTTAAATAAGTGGTGGGAAGAGAAAACCAAGGAAGCCGAAGACACATCCGAAATCAATATGAAACTTGGTAGAGGTGGTTCTCTTCTCAAAACATTAAAACTTATAAGCAAATCTCGTCATAATCAGTATCAATATTTATTAAGTTCAGATGGTTCAAAAAAATTTTCATAACTACACAAAAATTGCAAAGATGGCCTGAACACTTTATGAATTTGATAAATGTTGACACCGAAATCGACGATGATGCATACGACATTCTGCCAAAAAGTAATATACAATATGATCTAGACCAATTGACAGTTCCAATATCAGAAAGAGAAATAGAAACCGCTCTAAAACAATTAAAAAAAATAGTGCACCTGGAATTGACGAAATCAGCACGGAAATTTTAACCCTGACATCAGAAGCAACGGTGAGTTGGATGAAAGCACTAGCAGATCAAATATGGAAGGAAGAGGCGGTACCACGAGACTGGAAAAATCAAATAATCATACCGGTATTCAAAAAAGGGCAAAAATCTGATTGTAACAATTACAGAGGGATCGCTATTTTATGCGTCACAAACAAAATAATCAGTAGAACGATATTAAACCGGCTTATTCCACTATTGGACTCCCATCTAAACGAAAGTCAATGTGGCTTTTGCTCAAATAGGGGTTGCAGTGACCAATTAATTACGAATAATAATGCAACGAGTCAAAGAGTATAATACACCTCTATGCCTATCCTTCATTGATCTGTGCAAAGCATATGATTCCATAAATCGCAATGCACTATGGAAGGTTTTGCGTCATTCATACAACCTGCCAAGCAAAATCATAAAAGCTTTCCATGAAGAAACTTAAGGAGTAGTTAGATATGAAGGCCAAACTTCCAAAGAATTTCCAATAAGATCAGGAGTAAAACAAGGCGACATACTATCTCCTTTATTGTTCAATCCATATCTAAACACAATTATAAATAGCGCATTAGAAAACCACAAGAATATTGGAGCAAAAATTATGTATAACATCAAAGCTCCTTTAATGAACAACAAATGTAAGCTAGATAGTTGAACAACAGTGCAACACCTCCTATACGCAGACGACATGGTTATAATCGGTACGAACTATGAAGAATTGAACTGTCTTATGAACACAAGAAAACAATTTGAAAATTTTTGGTTTGAAAATAAACATTGACAAAACAAAACGAATGACAATATTGCCAAAACAGAAAAAACTCCCAAAACAAACTTCTAGTAACAATTTTTTGAAAAACATAGAAGTGAAACAATTCAAGTATTTGGGAGCCATTCTCACAGATGAAGTAGAACTAAACGCAGAAGTGGACGCTCGAGTCAATAAAGCATCAATAGCTTTTGGATGCTTAAATAAACTGGTGTGGTACCAGCCGGCAATCAAACACAGTACAAAATTCCGACTGTTCAAGGCTGTGATACTCCGTTTTATTATACCGATGTGAATCCTGGGCCTCACTTAATCATCACATTCAACGTTTAAATAGTTTCATCAATCGCTGCATACAAACAATACTTGGTCTGTCGCTTTTCGACAAATTAAGAAATACTGATCCAAGAAGACATGCAAACATCGAACGCGTTGAAACAATACTCCAGCGTAGACGACTTAGATGGCTTGGCCATATCAAGAGAATGGAAAATACACGTCTTCCAAAACAATTATTAGTCAGTAAATTCGAAGAAGGCAAAAGACCTCATGGAAAACAGCGTCAAAGATGGCATGATGTTATGAATGCTGACCTAAAAAGCCTAAATATGGTTTCATCATGGAGAACTAAAGCCCTAAACAGAAGCCAATGGCGAAAAGAGGTCAACGTTAAGTTGAATGCGTTAAACCAGTTCAAAGAAGATAAAGAAAAGGACAAAAAGGACCGCAAGAAAGAAAACTCGAGAACTATAACAGATCTGAAATGTCTTCAATGCAACAAGGTCTGCCTTAACAAGACTGGTTTAGTGAATCACATCAGACTATCACACCACTGACTTTCAAGCAACAATAATTTTTCAATTCTGTGATAATAAATTCAAAAAACAAGGAATGCCGGATCATTAGAAGAAATGTCAAAAAACAGCAACTCATACCCTTTCTGCACCTGCCTTAAGGTGGATGAATGCAGCTGAAGAAGAAGAAGACCTATCTATCTATCTATCTATCTATCTATCTATCTATCTATCTATCTATCTATCTATCTATCTATCTATCTATCTATCTATCTATCTATCTATCTATCTATCTATCTATCTATCTATCTATCTATCTATCTATCTATCTATCTATCTATCTATCTATCTATCTATCTATCTATCTATCTATCTATCTATCTATCTATCTATCTATCTATCTATCTATCTATCTATCTATCTATCTATCTATCTATCTATCTATCTATCTATCTATCTATCTATCTATCTATCTATCTATCTATCTATCTATCTATCTATCTATCTATCTATCTATCTATCTATCTATCTATCTATCTATCTATCTATCTATCTATCTATCTATCTATCTATCTATCTATCTATCTATCTATCTATCTATCTATCTATCTATCTATCTATCTATCTATCTATCTATCTATCTATCTATCTATCTATCTATCTATCTATCTATCTATCTATCTATCTATCTATCTATCTATCTATCTATCTATCTATCTATCTATCTATCTATCTATCTATCTATCTATCTATCTATCTATCTATCTATCTATCTATCTATCTATCTATCTATCTATCTATCTATCTATCTATCTATCTATCTATCTATCTATCTATCTATCTATCTATCTATCTATCTATCTATCTATCTATCTATCTATCTATCTATCTATCTATCTATCTATCTATCTATCTATCTATCTATCTATCTATCTATCTATCTATCTATCTATCTATCTATCTATCTATCTATCTATCTATCTATCTATCTATCTATCTATCTATCTATCTATCTATCTATCTATCTATCTATCTATCTATCTATCTATCTATCTATCTATCTATCTATCTATCTATCTATCTATCTATCTATCTATCTATCTATTTATCTATCTATCTATCTATCTATCTATCTATCTATCTATCTATCTATCTATCTATCTATCTATCTATCTATCTATCTATCTATCTATCTATCTATCTATCTATCTATCTATCTATCTATCTATCTATCTATCTATCTATCTATCTATCTATCTATCTATCTATCTATCTATCTATCTATCTATCTATCTATCTATCTATCTATCTATCTATCTATCTATCTATCTATCTATCTATCTATCTATCTATCTATCTATCTATCTATCTATCTATCTATCTATCTATCTATCTATCTATCTATCTATCTATCTATCTATCTATCTATCTATCTATCTATCTATCTATCTATCTATCTATCTATCTATCTATCTATCTATCTATCTTCCTACCTACCTCTCTACCCACCCTCTCAGAGTCTACGTAGATGGAGACTACACTGAACCTCCCCAGTACATCCTTCCCCCTCTACCATTGGTCGAAGAAGTTAATGACTGCAAATGTTGTATCTCATGATTAATTGATGAATGCATGTGAAACTATGTGAATAGATAGATGTGTGTTTGTGCATGGATGTGTATGTGTGTGGCTAGATGGAAGGATGAGTAGATGCATGAATGTATGCATGGATGCATGGATGCACGGGTGTATGGTTGTATGGATAGATGCATGAATGTATGCGTGGGTATTGTTGCTCAGATAGATATCAACTCGCATTATACAGCATATTTTATTTTAAGCTTTTGGAGCATTTTATTTTTTGATGGGAACACTTTGAATTTTGTGTTTTTCATGACTTCTTGTTTGCAACACCGGGCTTGAGCCTTCACATTGTTAATCTTTTTGTACTCGAATATTTTAGACTTCAAATTATTTCGATTTTGAAGTAAATTTTTAAAATATTTTTTGCTTTCATTTGTTTCAAAAATACTCCATCCCCCTCCACTGGGTAGGAGGCACCTCCTATCCACCATCGTTTGCCGCATCAAGCACATCTGATCCTGCAACACTGCATTGCAAGTGATGATGTTTTCCAATAATATTTTTATTTCCACCACTTTTTTTTTCGTATTTAAAATTTAAATAATTCTTTTGATCCATTATTATTACTTTTATTGTTATTTTTTTTTGTTATTATTATTGTTTTATGATTGTTCTTTCTCTGTGATAGTATGACAGCTTTAACTGTTAGCCCTGAGCAGAACCTGAAGATTGGCCATGATCATTGCTGGTTTATGATTCGATTTTATTTTAATTCATTTATTGATTATTTCTGTTTACAATTATTATGCTTTATTGTGGTGGCACTCAGAAATCGCTGTTGTCAATTTGACTTCATATGGCTTGCGTATGAACAATGGTAATAAGGATGCATGAAATGTAATTAGACTCCTAATGAAGAAAAATAAAAACACTTCTGAACTAATAAAAATTCGAAAAAGTTTGAAAAACAAAAAAATGGAAAAAGTAGAACCACTTATAAACCAAAAAAAAATTTTGAAGTTGATAATTTCAAGGTCACAGTTTGATGACCTTCTGAAAACAACTTTTCTAAGCTTCCAAAATGGGAACTCATGTTTTTTTTTGTTAAAACATGAGTATGCTGACCTCCCATTGCTGTCCTCAAATTGGTTACCTTCCATTGGTGACCTCCCATCGCTAACCTCCCATTGGTGACTGCCCATTGGTGACCACCCATTGCTGACCTCAAATTGGTGACCTCACTTTGGTGACCCAAAATTGGTGACCTCCCAATGGTGACCTCAAATTGGTGACCTCCCATTGGTTATCTCACATTGGTGATCTCTCATTGGTGACCACCCATTGGTTACCACCCATTAGTGACCGCCCATCAATGAGCTCAAATTGGTGACCTCAAATTGGTGACCTCAAATTGGTGACCTCCTATTGGGGACTTCGAAATGGTGATCTCAACGAATGAACGCACACTGAGAGCAGAACCTATATGTCTTCTAAAATTGAAGTCTAAACATGGGATATTTTTTCATCTAAGCAACTTCAACTTTAGTTTTTCGAATGAATCAATAATTGGAGAATGACATGGCAGCCTGAAGGAACAGTGAATTATCATTTGAAATGATTTGGAAGACACAGTTCTCAAACTTTAATTTGCAAATAGTATTTTCCATGTTGAATTTTTATGCAGGTTTGAATATTCATAACAAAACGCATTAGTTTCACAGCCTCCCATACAAAACAAAGGATTTCGATGCTTCGTGGTTACGATCTTCAGGCAAGTATTTAATGTAACATGTGAACTATTCAACCAAATCAATGTATTTTTCCTGCAACAAAAAGCAGATGATCTAGTTCAGGTAGAACCACATGAGTCCTCATTGGCTGCGTACAATGTAGCACTCACAGGTCGCTACATTGTATGGACCAAACCAAACACAAAAAGATCAAATTTAACAATGTCTTTCAAACTTGTGAAAAATATACATTTTAAAATCTAATTTAAATCTTGGAGACTGGATTCAAATGTTTCGTCAGACTACATCCCCACCATCAGCCATGCCTCATCATTGTGGTCTCAAATGTGGGTGCTGTTTTAGATAGCACCTTTATATTAAATTCAAAGCACTTGCTAAAAATTAAATATAGCGAAAACTGTGGAGTAAAAACAAGTTAGCGGCCTTACACGGAATTGAATCTGGTAGTTTTAGATAATTAGTCTTACGCTTGTCGACCCCTTATAGCTCAGTGGTGGAGCATTAGACTAATTATCTAAAAGTACCGGGTTCAATTCCGCGTGGGCTGACAATTAGCACTTGTTCCACAGTGTGTTTTCGCTACATTAAATTTGTAGCAAGTGCTTTGTTTTATAAAGAAAAGCCCTCTAGAAATACTCCGTTACATTACGCTCTATCAGCTAAGCTCTGAGGGTCAACAATTGCTACTAACAACAAAAACTACCAATCAATTTCTACTATGGCTGTAGAGGCCAACATGGTTTAGAATCCTTCAACACTTGTAAATCTGCAACTATCTCTTTATCAAAAACGTTCACCACCCTTGTCTAGCCTGTTCCTCATTAATATGGAATCTATGCACATAAAACAACTTTGCCACAGATTGCTCATCATCAAGTTTTTAAAAATACTTTCATATTTTATCTCTCTTCCTCCTTTTATACCTTTCAACTTATCTCTCCCTTTTTCTTAATTGCTTTCAACTTATCTCTCTTCTTCTCAATTCTTCTCAACTTGTCCAACCCTCTTTTAGTTCTTCTCAACTTTTTCTTGTTGTTCTCACTCAACTTTTTCTTGTTGTTCTCACTCAACTTTTTCTTGTTGTTCTCACTCAACTTTTTCTTGTTGTTCTCACTCAACTTTTTCTTGTTGTTCTCACTCAACTTTTTCTTGTTGTTCTCACTCAACTTTTTCTTGTTGGTCTCACTCAACTTTTTCTTGTTGTTCTCACTCAACTTTTTCTTGTTGGTCTCACCCAACTTTTTCTTGTTGGTCTCACTCAACTTTTTCTTGTTGGTCTCACTCAACTTTTTCTTATTCGTCTTTCTCAAGTTTTTTCAAAAATAACCAAATTAATTCATATCAAATTATTTGAACACTGAAGGTGATTTTATTAAGTACAAAGCTTCTCGTTGACAATGTAACATTCTCAAGTACCAAAGACCATTTGAATTTTAACGTACTTGATAATGTTACTTTGTTAACGAAAAGCTTTGTACTTAATAAAATTACCTTTAGTGTTCAAATAATTTCAAAGAGAGAACGAAACAAAAGTATACGACAAACTAAAAAGGCACCGCACAGAGAATTGCTTGAACATTACCACGAACAATGGCCAGTTACAAGTTTTCAAAACAACCATTTTGTTTCTCTGAGCTCATCTTTAGCTATAGATATGCGTTTTTCTAAATCAGACAAAAATGAGAAAGCATGAGAACCAAAGATACCAGATGTTTCAACCGCTAACGAGACGAAAATATGGCTATCTGCAAGGCTTCGGTATTTTTGTATTTTCGCCATTTCTGATTGTTGGGAAAGTCGGGATTGGCTACAGTTTGAAGCAAGTGGGAAGGTGAAAAAAAATCAAAGCAGAAAGCGTCCCAGATGAGGCATTTTCCAGCCTTATAAGGTAAAATGTTAAGCCTATCAGGCCGTTTGCCGTCTCTTCTGTCAAGGCCTACTGGTTCAAGCTGACTGGGGAATCAGCTTTGTCTAGAGCGCGTTTGATTAAAGGCAAACAAACTTGAGAATTATAAGCCGATACCCTTCACTTAGGGAGTCGTAAAATGATGAAAAAGCTAGTATGCAGTGACCTTCTTTCATCATTCCAAGCCATCTTCAGGCCAAGAAGAAGCACCAAAGACCAGCTAATCTCACTATTAAAATCTCTCCCAAGGATTCGAGCAAAACCCAATCCAAAAAACATTGATGACGTTCATCGACTTTTCGAAGGCCTACGATAGCGTATGACACTATAAGGAAAGATGTCGAAGTCCTATTCGCTGGATTCATTAATGGCTCTCAAACAGGACTAACTGTAATTCGTTTGCAGACGAGCAGAGCAAGAAGAAAGGATTTAAACAATGTTCCCCAAGGGTCAGTACTATCACCGCTTCTAACTCTGTTCTTCAATGATGACATAACGTAGAAGCTAGAAGAAATAGAGACAAGCTTCATTGCACATGAGGTGGCAACATGGGAAAACCACTCGAGCTTTGAGGAGGCGGAGGTCATTGTACAACGCTGGAAAAATGAGCAAAGTAGTGGAAAGTGGTGAACTCATTCTGCAGCATATACTGTCAGCCTCGAACATGACCAGACGTATACGCGCATGTCAATAATTCTCCAAAAACCGGCTTTATTATGCTTTTCAATGATGTAAAAAAAAAGTAGACAAGACAAGAGCTCATTCACAAACAGCCCTAAAGCGAAATGAGTACCGATATTCTCACTGAACGGATGAAGACGCAAGTATATCGAAAGCCCGACTTTTCTTGGAAGGACGTATAACCGTCAGTTGACTTCTTCAGCCCACACAGAAATAGTATACAAGAAAATTAAAAAGAGACACTCCGTGCCACCTATATCACAGCAGGCAGGTCATTTATAGAGTATGCGGTGACAGCATGGTTACCATGGGCATAAGAAACAAATGTCGAGAAGTTGGAGATTAGTCAACGCTTCGTGACGAAAACACTAACCGGACAAATAAGTACAACACCAGTAGAGTGCATACTTGCTGAAGCAAATCACCTATCAAAAACAACAAGAGACCAGCTCAGTGTTGTAGCCACAGAGAAATCGTTACGAGGGATACTAACCAACCCAAGAAACCAGGTCACGACAAAGTAAGTGAAGCAGAGAGTCAAAAAAAAAGGGCTGTAGGAAGAGAGCGACGACAGTATAGGCACATCTCTTTGGTGGAAAACCTCCACCAAAGTTTCCCAAATCTATACTTCAGTGAGACAGGTAACCCAGTATTCGAATTAGAGGCAGAAAAAGCAACATGTGCGAAGAAAAAATAGAATGCAGCAACGACGTGACTGGTGGAGAACTAAGGCAAATCAACTCTACCATCTACACAGACGGCTCAACATCGAATGGTGATGAGAACGGAAGAGCAGGGATTGTGCTCACGACAGAGCCACCCCAAGGTTGAAATGATCAAAACATCATCTCGGCCGGTAAATAGTGTTCGTCATTCCAAGCAGAAACCAAAATCATTTGCGATGGAAGAACTCGCTGAAAATGATAGGCTGGAAGCAATATGATGTGTATTTGACAGCAAATGAGCCTTTGACTTTCAAGAGAACTGTTCAAAACAGAAGTCCGCCGAGTTTGTGCACGAGCGTAAAAGAAAAATGCATCTTACAGAGCCTCCAGTCATGCTACCGCAACAAATGCAGAATGACGTTCCTCTGGTGTCAAAGCCATTGCGGATTGAAATGAAATAAGCTGGCCGATACACCAGCGAAAGAAGGGACGAAGTGTGATCAAAAGCCACGTAGATATCCTGTACGACACAGCAAAGGCGGTTATTCGGTTTCGACCACAGGGTTGGTCAAAAGACCCGGATTCAAGGCGATCTTCGGCAAAAGGGGGTAGAAGCTGAACAGAGAAGATGACGAAATTTTGTGTCGAGGGAACAAGTAACCATCAGCAGACTTCACAGTGGTAATAACCCAGATCTTCGATTCTGTAAGAAAGAGACCAGCCGAGAACAGCCAACCTTATGCCATGGCTGCGGGATAGTGGAAGAGACAGCTGGCCTCGTTCTTCTAGTTGTCCAGTTGTACACCCTTCGACCAAAGAAACTTTTGTCACTGCAAACTACTTGGTGAAGGAATGATTCTCTACAACCAAAGAGTGGACGAAATGGAGAGAAAAGGTACTAGTAGCAAAGAAGTCCAGAAAGCAGGAGTGAATGAAGGAAAACGACGAATAACTATTGCAATGCACAACAACAACAAACATGTCAAAAAATAGTGCTTGTATCCTTTTCAAGTTATATGCGTACCTGAAGATGTATTGATCGAAAAAAGACTCCGACAAGTCAAATGAAAAAATAGTCTCCATAGTTGTAGGAAGCCTTGGCACTTCCCCATAAAAAACTACCCTCGTGTGTCTCAGCTTTGAATATCAAGTTATCGGTGGAGAGCGTTTAATGAACAGAATTTTAAGGTCACCTAGAAGTTTGCAGAAAGTCTTCGAGGCAAAAGATTTGTGCTCAGGTTGGGAGTCACAACCTCATTCACAACCATTGTGTGAGAAGAAAGTGAAAATGATAAGGAGACAGTGATTATGAAAAGGATAAAACTGTTATTATTATTTTAACCCACGAATAATGGTGTTCTTTCTTAGAACATTTGAAGTTGAACCTACAGTTTTGTATACTGAACATAAAAAATGAATTTTAAATTATTTTATTTCACAACCATAATTCAAAATAACATGGATGTATCTAGGTGCTACTGAAACAAAAGTTCAATATTAAAGCAAGATTAAATGTGAACGTAACTAAGAATGTTTCTCAAAGCAATAAATAGAGAAATATTCAAAAGCATGGAACCATTGGACAGATTCAATTTTAGTTAAATTCCCGGAATTCTTCTATCTTCTTTATTCCTTCATTGAAGTCTTCCATCCTCAAGCACTCACCACTTGGGACTGCTTTTATGGGATGTGTGGAACTTTTTTCGTCACTGTTTGGGTCATTATATATGGCCGCTGTTTCATGACTTTGAAAATGGAATTTAAAATTTAATTCTTTAAACTTTTTGCGTAAATTTAGAGAATTTTTCACACATTCATTGGAACATCATGAATAGCTATATTTTTCGATGATGCTAGCCTCAGATGCATTTTATCAAGTGAATGAATTTCAAAAAGCTTTGTGAATCGAGTAAATAAATAGTACGTGTTTGTTTCTTTCGGTGTTTGGTTCAGGCTATTCTTTTTGGCCCGTATAGCTCAAAGGTAAAGCATTTAACTTATTATCTAAAGTTACCATGTTCGATCCCGCATGGGCCAACAATCATCATCTGTTCCACAGTGTGTTTTCATTACTTTAAACTTGTAGCACGCGCTTCGATCTATAAGGAAAAGCTCTTTATAAACCCATTAAATTGCAGAAGTGGTTTTGAAAGGAAGTTTAAACTTCAATATAATTATATTTCCCGTGTTTAATAGGAATTATACTCAGTGAATATTCTGTCAAAAAGAAGATTGGAATGGCAAGGCCATCAATGGCGCAGAAAAAATGCGACTTTGCGGATGACATTGTTCTCATGTCAAATGAGGTAAATCAAGCGCAGACATTTTTCAATGAATTAGAAAAAGTAGCAAAGAAAGTTGGACTTCACATCAACGAGGAGTAAGCTAAATTTCTATCACTCGATTAAAAAGCAGTACCAAAAACCACTACAGCAGAGGGCAGTAACATCGAATGCCTTGATGATTATAAGTACCTGGGATCCTGGATAGGTTCAACGGAGAAAAACGTGGGCATCTGAAAGGCGTTAGCGTGGAAAAAGTCAAACAAACTATCACGAATATGGAACTCAAGTCTACAACGGCAGTTCAAAATAAGAGTTTTCAAGGCGACTGTAGAAGCAATCCTACTATACAGGTGTGAAACTTGGACCCTAACAAACAGCCTCGAGAAAAAACTAGACGGATGTTATACGAGACTGCTTCGAGTGACCTTAAGAATTAGCTGGAAAGAACATGTCTCCAATACAGTGCTTTACTCGGGACTGCCAAAAATCTCAGACGTGATCAGACAGAGACGTTTGAAGTTTGCTAGACACTGCTTCAGAAGGAGCGACGAAGTCGTTGTAGATCTAGTACTCAGACAACCAAGACATGGTAGTGTCAGTAGAGGAAGACCGACAATGACATTTGTTGACAGACTGGCTAGAGACTGTGGTATGGAAAAGGAAGATCTGCCTGGAGCAATGAGAGACAGGAGTTTTTGGGCTGGCGTCGTGGTGGCAACTATTTCTCGATATAATAGTCTGCCGCTCTAAGTAACTAAGTATGGTGGTGACTTGTCAGTTTATCTTTAATTGGGAAAAGAGAGCGGATTTTGGTGGTGAGTCAAGAATACGAAATCTTAATACCGTTGATTCGTAAATAACTCAATTTTGCCTAAAAGCTTTCATTTTTGGGCAAGCCAGCCTTAAGAAAAGCTTCGTGTCATTTAATAAATATTTTGTGTTTGTTGTTCTCACTTCTAAACAAATGTTGCCTATAACTTTCATAAGTTTTTGACGATCCACTGTATCGAAAGCAGATGACAGATCTATGACTTGAATTTTCAGTGTTTTGCCCGAGGTTATTGTACTGGCAATTTTTATGTTGTGGATCCAGACAACATCTTCTATTGATCTCCCTTTTTTATAGGGTGAGAGATGAATTTTTCAATTGATGGTAAAATTCTAGAAAGAGTTTTATTTGAAAATATGTGAGTAGTGTTATGGGTCGAGTATTTTGTACCTTTTTTGTTTTGTTTAGTTTTTCTATGAGAATTAATATACTTAGTCCTAATTTATGGGGTGGATCATTGTTGATGAGTGAGTTTTTCAAAAAGTTGTTATATGTAAAAGTTTCATTAATTCAGCTTGAATTTTATGACATCCAGGGGATCTATTGTTTCCAAGTTCCATGATTGAGTTTTTGACTTCTTTGAGCTTTAGTACAACTTTGATATTTGTGATCGTGTTATTGTGGATGTGTTGGAAAATTTCTTCATGTAGTGGTTGGTTAAATCTTGGTTGTTGTATGGAGTAGGTGGAGGTGCTTTGTTGATGAAGTTATTGATTTCGAGAAATTTTATAGCTTTGTGCATTTTTGCTTTATATATAAAATTGTACATGAAAAAAAAACATTGGTTGACAATTTCAGTTTAACTTTTTTATAATTTTTAAATGTATCTAAAAATATTCTTTTTTCTGAATTTTATGAAAAATTAAGAAATTATTCAAAGTTAAAATTAACGCTAAAAAATGTTAAAACTGCTTTTACGCACATGCGCAAGAAAATTATTTTAAGTAAAAAATTTTTTTCTGTATAAATTTTTCACTTTTTAAAACATTTTTGCAAAATTTTTTCAAAAAAGTTGATTTCTACATTTTATAATTATCAATAAACTTGTGAGCTTGAATTTTCATACATGTTTTCCGAAAATGCGCAAACGCAAATGTTCCATTGATAGTCGAGTGAGTCTGATCGAACGAAAGATTAATCTTTTTGTTGTGTTAAGATTTCAAAATTTCGTGAAAAATCAAATGTAAAAAATTATGAAATGATATGTAATTGAGAAAAAATATTTATTTTGTTTTGCTTAAACATCAATTCATAATTTTTCTGTTTGATTTTTCACAAAATATTGAAATTTTAAGCAACTAATCAGAAGACAACAAAATATTAACCTTCCGTTTCGTTACTTCCTCACTCGATGGTCTCTAGAGTCATGCCACGTACACACATACATACACACACACACAAACACACAAACCTTCTCTCCAGTTTCATTAATTTCTTTTTTGATCTCGTTTTCTGTTTTTCCACTTGAAGCCGCATAAGTCTTCACAATTTCCACCATACTTTTGTTGGATTGCTCGTTAACTTCATTTATCAGCTTAACAAGGTCTCCTTGGTTGATTTTGAATGTTGCTCCCTTTTTTCATTTCCATTTGAAGCGCTACAAAAGCTCTTTAAATGAGCTTTAAATTTAATAAATAGAATAGTTTCAGAGTTGAATGCGATATTTATGGTATTGAAAATAACTAATAACAGCCATTGTTTTATATAGGTAGCTTCAAGTATGAAAGGTCCATATTTTACATAGCTGCTCTAAAGTCTTGGTATGCAATCACCCTTGTGATGATGCCACGATAGAAATACCGACTCAACTTAAAACTAAACAACCTCGAAAGAGAAAGAAACGTAGAATGAGATAGATACGAATAACGGCGTCAATAAGACTCAAAGTAAAAAGGTGACAGCCTCTCGCCCGGCAGGTGTCTCATGACATAGCAGCATGAGTCCGCAAAGATCTTGGAGAACGAAGAAGCCAAACTCACGTGGGACCACAATATTGAAGCTAGAAGACCCGACATTGTCCTCGTCAAAAAAAGTCTAGAATTCTATCTGATCGATATAGCTGTGTCAGGTTACGTGAGAGTGAAAAAAAAGGGAGAGAAAAATGTAGAAGTACAGAGACATACGCAGAAAAATACGGAAACTATGGGAGGTCAAATGCAAAATAGTGTCCATAGTAGTAGGAGCTCTAGGTACTCCTCCTAAAAGACAGTTTCTGTTCATCTCTTTTGGAACAAAACTATCAGTAAAGATCATTCAAAAAACAGCCATCTTGGAGTAAACAAGGATTTTGAGGATGGTTCTAGAGGGGAAAAAAGTTTTGAGTTGCAACTCGCTCTTAAACATAACTACTGCTCTATAAAGATGAAGAAAAAAAAAATTTTGTATAAAAACCGTTCGGCCTTTTGTCATCCACGCTGGCGTAGTTCCTTTGTAGCATTCTGTTAGATATTTTATTTTTAATTGATTGATGATTGGACTTGAAGTTTTTTAGCCAGGACCCTTGTACACCAGCTGGTCCAGGTACTTTCCAGTATTTTTGGCAGAAAATTTTTCACTTTTTATTTTATCTATTTTCTTCCCAACTGCAAATAGTTTCGTTTTAGCAATAGCTCTCAATGTTGTAATATTGTTCTGTTATTTTTATTTATTTCATTCAAACGGTGAGGTTGACCTTACAAAACTTCATGACAAATATAGAATTTTCTCAAAGTGATGCTCTGAGCCCAGTTCTGTTCACAGTGTATCTAGAAGCTTGTATGAAGCAAATACGTCTCACCTATCCAGCAGACACCTACGAGCTTATTTATGCTGACGAAGTGAACTTCATCTCTACGGACTCCATAAAGATCGATGAAATAGAAGAAAGACTCCGTCGATGGGTTTCAAACTAAACAAAAATAAAACCGAAGAGCTGCTGATATCTGAAAAAGACACAAGCTGGAAAAAGATGAAAGTTTTGGGAAGCTACATTGGAACATTGGAGAAAATTAAGAAAAGAAAAGTTCTGTAAACTATATCTATGAACAAGCTAAATCCTATATGGAAAAGCAACCTCAGTGATACCAAAAAATCTAAGAATATACGAATGCATGTTCTCTCTATACTCTTATATGGTTTTAGGTGCTTGGGCTGATTCAAAATCATTAGAAACAGCATAGACTTCTTTCAAAGAAGGTTGGAAAAGGTGCGTTGGCCTGATATACTGAGAAATGAGAAGTGCGATTCCATCACATCGAATGAATGCATGATCTTCAAAATTGATGTTCTATCCCCGAAACCTGAAATACTGGATTGGTGACCAGCGGTGATTTCAGCGAAACTTCTTTGCACTTGGAAGTGAGACAGAGACGTCTAAGAATGCTAGGACACATATGCCGCAATAACCCGCCAGCCAAAGCCATCCTACAAAAAGCACTCAAAAACACCAAAATAGGAAGACAATCATCATTCTTTCTAAACACTTTGTAAATGATTTGTGTTCTCTGAATTTATAAGTTGAGAAAATCGAAACAATTGAGAGAAAAAATTTTATCTTTGGTAATAAATTTTATAAGAAAATAAATTTAATCATTTGAAATAAAATTATTTATATGGTGTTTGATACGGAACGTTACCAAAGATCACTCTTTATTATGCTCTATATTTTATTTGTTTATTTTTTACCTTATTTAGTCTTAGTTAATTATTTCTGTTTATTAACTTTTCCAGTTATTGATTACTACCAGTAGTTATATA
This sequence comes from Pterobdella sp. o SKG-2022, assembly GCA_964035795.1. Taxonomy (NCBI): domain Eukaryota; kingdom Metazoa; phylum Annelida; class Clitellata; order Hirudinida; family Piscicolidae; genus Pterobdella; species Pterobdella occidentalis. Next base: position 7,050,184 of record OZ038327.1, read on the forward strand.
CTTTTTATATTTTTTCTCAAATTTTTAATCAACCTTGATACTACTTGTTAATTTGTGTATTTCACTATGATTATCTTCTAGTTTTAATATCAATAATAATATTGACAGTATATAGCGTCAAGACAAGCAACTGAGGACCCCCCGTTTGGGATATTGTTGAAAGTCTAAAAACAAGTTGTTGGTAAAACTTTTCTACTGCTCATTACAACTTCTTAAAAGCTCCATAATCAAAATTTTGTTGTATTTTACCATACTGTTTGCAGGCCAACACCTTGATTGAGGTGGTGGGCTCCCAAGCTCTTGTTGCCCCGAAATTCTCCTGAATGACCGTTGCAATTCAATTCAAACTATTCATGGAAGTTTGAATGATTGCAATGATGTTCGACTTTGAAGTTCTTATCCAGATTAATAAATAATTGAAATTTCCGAGTTGATGCTTAACCATGAGAGGTAGGCAAATATAGGCTCAACCCCAGTGAGAAATATTATAAACTTGTTCAGTTTGAAGTATCATATTCATTTCCAAAAACCCTGAATGCACTTATCAATTGTTTTTTTTTATTTATTTTTATTAATTTTAAAAAAAATTATTTTTAATTTAGATTATTTTTTTTGTTCACTTTTAAGCAAACAAATAAAAGGCATCTTATTAATTCTCGCCAAAATTAAATAAATTCTCAATTTTTCAATATGAAGAACACTTCGAGTAAATTTGAATAACATTATCAGTCATCAAAGATAGGTGGACCAATAAATTAGATAGATAGATAGATCAATAGATAGATAAATCTATTGCCCCTTTTCACCCACCCTCACCACCATCCTCATCACCACGACGACCAGCGTCAGCATGAAAACAAAAAAGAGCAAGATGGCAGAAGAAAGGGAGCACCCAAGGAAGCCTTTAACACAGCCCACCAACAACACCAACATCAACCACGTCGAGTAGGCCGCCAAAAACCTCAACCGGAATCTCGGTTGAGTCCACCAATTAACGTTTCTCCTGCTCGTTATTGACCTATATCCTATTGGTCCATTTCCTGTTGAATGCAATTTGACGAAATGTGATTGGCAATTGGTTGGAGCTGATGGTAAAAATAGAGTTCTGCTGATCAATCCCGAGGCTCCTTTTTGCTTGACCGCTTCTGATAAATTTTCTGAATACACGTGACTGAGATCTTGGCTGAGACTGGTCAAAAACCGCACCAATGAGGCGTTTTCGAAAGATCTTATTGGTTGGAAATCTGGGTCACCTTGGTAACTGAGGTCGAAGACCTTTTTGTTGTTTATGATCTGTGGTGGTTGGAGTTAAAAAAAATTATAAAAAAATAAATTGAAATAAAGAAGCTAGATGTGGAAACCGAGATTTATAAAAAGCAACCAAAGATCCTATATATGGCATGAACCTCGTGACGTCCTTGATTGGTCAACCTCACAAAGCCATCCTCATCAAACTCACAGTCAGGAATGTGATTGGGCGGTTGTGGTTGTGTATAAGTCTGTGTGGTGATCCACCATCATCCACCATTCTACACCACCATACTACACCCCCATCATCCACCATTCTACACCACCATCATCCACTATAATACACCACCATCATCCACCACCGACCATTCTACACCACCATCATCCACCATTCTACACCACCATCACCCACCATTTTACACCACTATCATTTACCATTCTACACCACCATCATCCACCATTCTACACCACCATCATCCACCATTCTACACCACCATCATCCACCATACTACACTACCATCATCCACCATTCTACACCACTATCATTTACCATTCTACACCACCACCCACCTTTCTACACCACCATCATCCACCATTCATCATTCTACACTAGCCATCATTCATCCTTCTACACCACCATCATCCACCCACCTGTTGTCTCACGTGACTGGCATCAAGATCTGCGTAAGAGATCTTGAAAAAGTCAAAAAGGTTGTTAATGAGAGAGTCAAGTAGGCGGAGTTTAAGGTTAATATGACTCAGCTCCTCTGTGTCTCCGCCCCTCGACCCCATCAGCCAATCGTATGACCTGGTGTTTCAATATGAATTGTCCTTCAAACTTTGTCTATTACAAAGTGTGCATTTTGAATAAATTCATTTTACCAGCAAAACTTCAAATTATGAGGATTTATAAGAACCCGTAAAGAAAACCTTGTCATTAGCTAATGAATTATGACAAGGTTTTGTTGAAAATTTTAGCTCAATGAAAATTTCTTTACGTGTTCTTATAAATCCTCATAATTTGAAGTTTTGCTGGTAAAATTCAAGTTTACAAAGAAACATATGATGTCTCTAGAAAAAAAAATAAATTCATTCAAATAAAACTTCTATGAAAATAACCTTAAGAAACACCACCCATCTTCTTTTCCCCCACCACCCACAAACTCCACCCACCACCAAAAAACTCCACCTACCTATTGAGCAAACCCTCATGAAACTTGTCTCCAGTGAGGATCATTTGTTGTTGTTGTGTTTTGGACCTGGCCTCGATGGCATTGCAGATAATTGTACTGACATCCCGATGCACCTCAGCACTGAACAGATGTTTGTAGGGGGAGTGGTGGGGTTGGTTGGTGTTGATGCTGTCATCCTGTTGAGATTGCTCGTGAGATTTGATGAGAAGATTGAGTGGTTTAATGGAGAAGACTTGGAAAACGTGATGCAAGAGATGCAGATGGTGGTGGTAGGAAAGGTCGATGTGCACATGTGAGTGTAGGAAAGAAATGAGGAAGGTGGTGTAGAATGGAAGATTGTCATAAACGAAGGTGACCCACTTCTCACCCAAGTATCTGTTGGGATGATGTGGTGGGTAGGTGATGGTGTGGTGGGTGGATAATGGTGTGGTGAGTGGATAATGGTGTGGTGGGTTAGTGATGGTGTGGTGGCTGGTTTATGGTGTGGTAGGTGAATAATGGTAGTGGGCGGGTGATGGTGTGGTGAATGGGTGAATAATGGTGTGATTTTCAATGGATGATGGTGTGGTGGGTGGGTGATGGTTTGGAGGGTGGATGATGATGTGGTGGGTGGATGATAGTGACTAAGTAGTCAAAAAAAATAATCACAATAAAGCAAAACAGTCTAGGTAATTTGAAATTTAAAAAACTATGATCAATATTAGCAATGAAAGAAAAGATAAGGAATCGGAAGGCACTATCCATGGCTGCAATGAACAAGCTCTGGAAGCTATGGAAAAAAAAGAAGCTGACTTTAAAGAAAAAAGTAAGATTGTTCAAGGCCTACATATTGCCAATTCTGCTATACAGTTGTGGTACTTGGTCATTGACAAAAACTGATGGGTCTGCCTTAAATTCTTTCCATCGCCGCCTTCTCAGACGAGTAGTAGGAATATTCTGGCCAGATAAAATAAAATCTGAAGAACTATATAAAAGAACAGAAGTCAGACCATTGCTTATCACAGGCACACACTACTTGGTCATATACTAAGACTCAATATAGAATCTCCATAACTTTCTTTTTTTTTTAACTATAGTCTTTATAAAGAATGGAAAGTTTGGAAATAATAAACAATATTGACATCATCAACCTACATCTATATCATAAGCTCCTTGTTATGTGGTTAAAAAATAAAGTCACCTAATTAGTTAAAATTTATGGTTGAAACGCAAAACTTCACCTCTTCTTGTCAGGGACTTTTTTATCGACCCCCACTTCATCCCCCTCCCTCGAGACCCCATCACCCACCATTCCATCAACCTCATCATTCAAACCATATTTCCAAGGCTGAATATAAGTCAACCAGACCTGAAATATGAGGTTAGTAGAGGTGTTTTAAATTTTTCATTAGTGTATGTATATATCTATACACACAAATCACAGCATTCCACCCACACCACACCATGTCATACCATACCACACTCTCACACCACATCACATCACACCCGCATTTCCTTCACCACCTCTAGTACAGGCCTATCCATCATGCGACCTTCCAAATGATACTTAATGAATGAGAATAACTTTTCTCTCAAGTTTGCATTCCAAACGTTCCTGTTTGTGTGTGTGTGCGTGTTTGATTGTGTCTCCACATGCATTGTTTGTAGGTGCATATTTTTTTGTGTTGTGTATTGATGTGAAAATGGAGCATTGAAATGTAAGAAGCACATGACCAACTTCTTGAAGTTGTTCCAGAGAGGAGCATCGCGAGGTGAGAGGTCAGAGTGGGGTTTGGGCAGATGCACAGAGTTGCAAAAGTGGTGCAACTTCTTCACCATCACTCGGAGAAGGTGATACTGTTCCTCAGATCGACATGACTTAGTGCTGAAAGGAAGGTGGATGCTGGGAAGGTCGAGCCAGAAGGAAGAGATGATGGAGATAAAGAGTTGAGAGTAGAAGATGGGGCGATGGTGAAGGGGATTGAGATGGTGTTTGGTGGGTGGAGTGTGTTTGATGATGGACAGGGCTTGATCATCCAATCGGATGAGTTTTGAGATGGAAGTGGATGATGGTGGTTGGAGGAGTGCTCTGTTGAAGTACTTGAGAGTGGTGGAAGGATCAATGGAGGGATGTGGTGCGGTGTGTTTGAAGTCGTGTTGTTGTTGTGGACTAAATGAAGTGTTGTGGTGGATCTCCACAGAAGTGTTGAGGGGTGCCTCAGATGTGCCCAGATGGGGAGATATTTTAGGGGGTATGAAGTTGCTCTTGGTGCTCAGAAACACATCCAGGTACTCAAGAAAGATGCTTGAGTAGGACCACTGACATTTTGACCCATTTAATTTGAATGCCTGACCTACTTTCCAATTGGTTGGATTGGACAGAAAATATGAAAAGTGGAAGAGAAAGAACTCAAAAGGATCCAACAGAATAGCATCCCCTGATTGGCTGAAGAGGAGGGGTCGTGACCTCAACTTCAAAATATCGGGAATCTTTCCTGACATAAGCTCCTGTTGCACACTCGTCTGCAAGGTGTGACTACATCTTATCTACCATCCTTCATATTTAATCATCCCTGCATACCCTCATACTTCATTATCATATCACATACACAGACCCCTACCACACCACCTCAGCACAAACCACCCAATCACACACCACCCACAGGGAGACAAGATATTTTGAAAGGGCAATTGAGAGAAAGGTTGTGATCATTGGTCATCTGCATGAGGGTGGATATGAAAACAGATTCCAAGGAGAAGAATTTGGTGCAGATGTCAAAGTCAATGTGTTGATGTGAGAAGACAAGACCAAAGTTGGCATGGTCGAGAAGGTTTCCTGAAAAGTTGAAAATGCTTTCAATCATTTGGGGAACCATCGAGTGAAGGTCCTGGGGGAGTGATGGTGTCAAAGTGGAAATATGAGATTATAAGCATGGTGATGGTGGAAATATGGTATGACATGAAAACAATATGTAGATGAATGACATAATTTTGAATTTATTGAGGGTGGTGAAATCCTTCCCATTCACAAAATTTTGGAATTATATTTCATGGAGATCAAACAAAAAATATGAAAGATGATAAAAACCACACTTAATAATGATAGCAACAACAATCATTTTATTATAGTCAGCATCTTTCCCTTTTCCAAGGGGTCACTGACTTCTTTCCATGATCCAACCCTTTCTTTTCATTTCACTCTGTCATAGGCATCTTCAAGATCTAATCCAAGCCCACAACAAAGGTTTTCCATCATACTTTCCCAAGCTAACCTTGGCCTTCCCCTTCCTCTACTGCCTTCCATCTCAAACCTCTATGCCTGCATAACATAATCATCATCCCTTTTTCTCACAACATGACCCAGCCATCTCAAACTGCCTTGTCTTGCCATTTGCTTCCTCTTTCATCATTCCCATTCTATGGAAAACAACATTCCTCATTCTATATCTCTTCCATCTCTTTCTTCATTCCCTCAGCAACCGCCCTCTCGGCTCTTTTTAATCAAAAACATGCAGGATTTATTTTCCTTTGATGAGAGTTGTTTCCACCTCCAAAAACTTTTCATCTTCTCTGTAATGGCTTTCCGCACATCCTGATTCCACCACCAATTACCCAAAATAATTACCACTACCATTACCCTATCCGATATCTTATTTATTTCCACAACATTCATACATAAATCCTCTCTAACTAATATTCCTACACCACCTATCTTATCTTTTTCACCAGACCACCATAGTTTAAACCTCCTACCTAAACTACCTAGAAATTTTGAACCCATAAATAATAAAACACCTTGACAGAAGTGCTGATGATGATCTTGTTGAGATCATTAAAGCAGGCAGCCACATGCTTTTGTAGGGCCAGTACCATGTCTGCCTGGGTTGAGGTGGTCACATAAATGATGATAAAAATTATGAACTATACATGATAATCTTAAACTATATAGCATGAGAATAATCTAAATGAAAGCAATAATTATTTTTCAAAATTCCTATATCAAAAATAGGAGATTAACAAAAATACACTTGTTTAAATAAAAAGACATAATTTTGATAAGATTAGTCTTAAGGTGAAGCATTGGCAATATTAATCTGTCAATTAATCAATCAAATTCTTTTTATAGCCCATTTTCCTTTGCCAAGGGTCGGGCTAACAAAATACTTTTTGAAATCATTGCCTTAAACATTTGAAGAGAAATAAATGTTAGCTTTCATGACCTAGCAACATGAAGAATGAACAATAGGAACAATGAATGTTATAGTCAACATTTTTTCTTCAAATAAATATAAAAAAACTTTTAAAATGCATCTATGTAGCTGAAAATTGTCTTCAATAAGTTCATTTTTTAATATAGGGTTGAAATTAGCAAAAATTATTTTTTGAAGAATAGATTTGATCTAAAGTTGTCTCATTAAGTTTCACAAAAATATGATTCATAATCATGAACAGAATTATAATAGTGAGACTTATTTTTGACAACTTTAACAGAATTGTAAAAAAAATGACGTAAAATTACAATAAGAATGAAGCAGATTTGATTGGTGAATATTTTTTTGTGAAGTATTTGAAAGTTATGCCACTACGATCAAATTTTCAGTTAAATTTTAATCAAAATTATTTTTGAAAAAAATAAAAATAGTATTGAAGTTAAAATTGTTTAGAATGTCTTAGAACCTGGGCGTTTGGTACACTTTTGTGCAACATTCTTGCCAATCAAATTAATTTTATAAATCTAAAAAAATTATTAACGCTTTAGAAAAATTCTACACGACAAGCAGGCGAAAAATACTCAAACTTTACTTTTAAGAAGCCAAGAACTCTGACAATTTAACAAATAAAAAACTCACAAATTCAAATTTAAAACATTCATAGTTATTTGTGTTTAAAAAAATTTTTGAAAACAAACTTTGACGGTAGAAAGTTTGACAATCTTGCCATCCCTGCAGGCAAACACAGTGTGAACCTCACACAGCTTCTTGTTGAACACTTGCTTCAAGAATTGATTTATTTCATTAAATTTTCTTTTTATACTCCACCACATTTTCATTTTCATTCTACACCATATTCCACCCTGCTTCCCTCTTCTCTCGGATGGGGGAACTTTGAAGAAGCTGCCATTCAAAATATATAATTATTCACGAAGAGGTGCAAATGAAATATGAAGAAGAAGATGAGAATGTAAATGATTCGAAACGATAAAACATGTATAAAGTTTGAAAAATTAAGATTACAGTGTAATAGCTGGATATTGTTCATAAGTACATTGATATCTTTCTATTACTTACTTACTTAGAGCAGCAGACTATTATATCGAGAAATAGTTGCCACCACGACGCCAGCCCAAAAACTCCTGTCTCTCATTGCTCCAGGCAGATCTTCCTTTTCCATACCACAGTCTCTAGCCAGTCTGTCAACAAATGTCATTGTCGGTCTTCTTCTACTGACACTACCATGTCTTGGTTGTCTGAGTACTAGATCTACAACGACTTCGTCGCTCCTTCTGAAGCAGTGTCTAGCAAACCTCAAACGTCTCTGTCTGATCACGTCTGAGATTTTTGGCAGTCCCGAGTAAAGCACTGTATTGGAGACATGTTCTTTCCAGCTAATTCTTAAGGTCACTCGAAGCAGTCTCGTATAACATCCGTCTAGTTTTTTCTCGAGGCTGTTTGTTAGGGTCCAAGTTTCACACCTGTATAGTAGGATTGCTTCTACAGTCGCCTTGAAAACTCTTATTTTGAACTGCCGTTGTAGACTTGAGTTCCATATTCGTGATAGTTTGTTTGACTTTTTCCACGCTAACGCCTTTCAGATGCCCACGTTTTTCTCCGTTGAACCTATCCAGGATCCCAGGTACTTATAATCATCAAGGCATTCGATGTTACTGCCCTCTGCTGTAGTGGTTTTTGGTACTGCTTTTTAATCGAGTGATAGAAATTTAGCTTACTCCTCGTTAATGTGAAGTCCAACTTTCTTTGCTACTTTTTCTAATTCATTGAAAAATGTCTGCGCTTGATTTACCTCATTTGACATGAGAACAATGTCATCCGCAAAGTCGCAATCAGTTACTACAGATGGTTTAATTTTTCTACTCTGCCTTTTCAGAAGAGTGAACCAAAATTCCTCCTCATTAATGGTAATAGCTCTTCTTAACACAGTCCAAAACAATCACAAACAAATATGATGCTAGCGTATCATCTTGTAGAACACCAGCCTGAATACCGAAGCTTCTCGTTTCCCCGTCCGGTGATAGAACTTTAGCTTGAGTGTCTCTATACATGTTTCTGATTGCAGTCACAAGAAGATCAAGAATTCCATATGTTTGTAGTCTTTCAAAAACCTTGCCTTTGTGAACTGTGTCAAAGGCTTTTTAGAAGTCAATAAAAGTGAAAAGGGCGGGTAGATTTGTCTTTTTCACACCTTCCAAGAGTAGTCTTAGAGCAAGAATATGACTTGTAGATCTATTATTGCAAAATCCGTTTTGATTAATGCGTAACTTGTGATCGATTCCGGATTTTATTCGATTCAGAATCATCTTATTATACGCTTTAGCCACAACCCAACTTAAACTTATACCACGATAGCTGCTAACAGATCTCAGATCATCACTTTTTGAATGAGGATAATATTCAGCATTGACCATTGACGTGGTATGTCTTGTTGAACTAGCACAGTGTTGCAGATATCCAGAATTATGTCATCAAATTTGTAATGCTTAAGTATTTCGGACTTAATCCCATCTTCACCGCAGGCCTTTCGCTAACTAGAGATTTCACCTTTTCGTACCCATCCATACTGAACGCATCACCTCTAATCTCGACATCGTTAAATATTGGAGAAATTTCTTCCGACTCATCTTCAATTGTGGCTTCGTTTCCAAGCAAGTTTTTAAAATGTTGAAACCAGTTTTCGATTCCTTTTGTAGCTGTTGCTCCATTTATTTGACCCTCCTTGCTAGTAATCCTTCCATTAATTTTATTAATCAGTTTCCAACTTTTACGATGTTTGCCGATCATATTTGACATTTTTATTACCTTTATATTTTCGGACAGATCTTCTTCAGTCACAATATTGTAAACCTTTTCAAGTTCCATCTCAGCATGCTCGTAGCCTAATCGATTATATTCATTTGTGTTTACACAATACAAGTTGAATGCTGCTTTTGTCTTTTGCCTAGCGTTAACTACACGTTGGTCACAAGAGGCTCGATTGGACGTTTTTCTTGCAGCAGTAGGTAACATTTTTTGAGTGGCATAATTATTTGATTCAATAAATTTCTGATACTTCTCGGTGTTGGATTTGTCTAACTCTTATAGAAGATCAAACTCATTTATAACTTCTACTGAATAGGCTTGTTGCAACGTAGGGTTATTTTTGAATATTTCCCAATCGTACTTCTTGCTCTTCAGCTTCTCTAGGTTTTTTCTGAGACTAAGTCTAATTTCAGCAGTAACAATACGATGGTCAGACCCAATATTTGAGAAACTGTTATACGTTTCAACATTTTTTACATTATTTCTCCATTTCTTGCTAACAAGAATGAAGTCAATCTGGCTTTTTGCATTTCCCGGTCTTAGAAAAGTCCATTGTTTTCCGCTTCTCTTGCGAAACCTTGTGTTAGTTATCTCTAAATGCTTTTCCATGGCCAGATCTAAAAGAATTTTACCATTTCTATTGGTTTTCTCATGATAACTATACTGAATATCTTCTTTTCCTACCTGCGCATTAAAATCTCCTGGGATGATTAACACATTATGCACCGGGACGGACCTAATAGCCCTCTTCAAATTGTCATAATGTCTTTCAGAAACTTCCTCGACTAACATGTTTGTCGGAAAATACGTTACTATAATGTCTCTAAAAGTTATTGAGTCATAATATTAAATTATGAAACTATAATTACATCATACTCTTTTAATCGTGAAAAATAATTATCTCATAATATTCATTTATGGCTAACCCATATTTAAATTTTTAAGAATATTATCAAATCATAATATGTTATCATAAATACAGCACCAAGGTTCTCATAATTTTAAAAAAGTCTTTTACTAATTTTTAAAAACCATCGTGTTATTTCACTTTTTTAATTCTATTTTCGAGACCTTAATATTTTTTGAGATTATATTCAAGTAATAGAATCATTTATGACACAACTTTCAGGAATGGCAGCCAACCTTGGTACGTATCTCACCTTCCTCACCCCGAACAACCCCCCAAACACCATTCTTCAACTTTATTATTATTATTGTTATTATTCGTAGCAGAGGATCACTGGCAAGAGAAACTTATATATATTGACATTTCCAAAAAATCGCTGATAAAAATTTTTTGAATCAAAAAATGATCTAAAAATTTGTTGAGTATGTTCAAAACAATGTTACGTCAGTTTTAAAAGTGGATCGAGGTTCAAATATTATGGAAAACTATTAATAAATATCAAGTTCCAAATATGATGGAAGAACTCCAGTGTAGTATTGGCTGTTTGTGATGACGTCACAGATCAGATGAGGATTGTTATGAACATTAGCTTTGAATGTAGTCTGATCATCATCAGCAGGTCCTATTTATGTTTTATTATGTCTGAATAAATAATTAATTCCAATAATTTGACATCGTATGCATTTTTTATTTCGATAACTGTCAATTTTATTCGTCAAGAGGCTTTCCACAAATGCAATATATTTTTGAGAAGTATCAATTTGTGCTTTTTAAACTCTCGATGAGTAAGAACCTGGCTTCCTGGTAAGAGAAGATGAAGTACCCGAAGTCTGTTGAGGGAGTGTGCGAAGGACCATAGTAAGAAACAAACCAAGTTGGTTGGAGTTCAACAGTGGTACCAAATTCTCGTGAATTTGGATAAGAAAGCTAGATTTTCAATGGTTGCTATGGAAATATTTGAAACAGAATGGTTGTCAAGTGGTATTGTGTAGTTGATCGGAAAGATATGCTCAGACGAGTACTGAGTTGATCGGAGAGATATGCTCAGACTTTGTCAGCCCTTGTTATATGAGGGATGCTGAAACTGATATTTTTTCAAAGCTAAAATGTTCAGAAAATTTAAAACTCAGTATTTGGTAGGCTGGTGTTTGTTCACCTTGTGTGATGGCACGATGGTGGTTTTGAATTTACGATGGTGCCAAACTGAGAGAGTTTGTTGGATGAGCAATCTAAAAACAACAAAAAATTTTATTCAAAAATTTAAAAAATTCATAATTTAAGTTCGGAAATTCAATATTTTAAGTTCGACAACAACAAAGTTCATCAAGCCGGTACCAACCTTTGAAGGTGCTTCACAACCACCCAGACACTACGTCTTAACTAAAGCAAAATGCTCATTGGCTGTGAAATTGAGTGACGTCATCGAAAGGTGCATATATAAGGAGGTGAGTGATGGGGTGAGGAAGGACACAAAGCTGCTTTGCACCTACCACATCACCCATAGACTAACTGGTCTACTTGTATTACTATTATGCATATGTAACGAAGCTTTTAAAATGTATGTATCTAAAAAGTCATCTATAAATAGACATGATTAAATATTCATAAGCACAAATCAATGCCACTGGTCTTGACTCAGCAGCCAATCAGAGCGTACTCCAACTTGGGTTCATGGACAGCTTTCATTTTGATGTTTAATCGAACCTTGTTTGTTTGTATCGGTCGCCATAGTGATGTGAAGGTATCCTTTCTCATCTTGAACACCTGTATTGAATATCAATTTTCACCTGTATTACAATTTTATACCTTTATGTTACCTGTATTGATTTTTTAAACATAAAATGTTTTGTTATTGACATTATTGCCGCAGTCGTAAAAGTAGTGACGAAAAAGAAAGCTTAAAAGCTCTTTACGTTCTTTTTCCAAGAATGTAGCAATGAGGATCATTATCATCACCATCATGCTCGTTATGTCAATGAAATATCGAGAGAGAAAAAAAAAGCAGAACAAAATGATTTGATAAAGTCGATATGAAAGTTTGATGGACAATAGAAAACGGAATAGTTTATTGATTAAAGTGGCATCAACCTCAGAGAGCTCAAAACCACTGAAGGGCTTGGATGATCTCATGTGATTAATGGAAGGTTCCGGAAGAAGATGGAGAGGATCATTTTCATCAACAGAAGGTGGATCCAAAACATGAGGCAGTTTTACAAGCACTAACACACTTTTCCACCCTCCCCCCCCATCACTTCACATCTCACCACACTCTAACCACCATACCACACACCCAATCCAGATCACCTCACTCTAAACACCATACCACACATCCAACCCAGCTAACCACATCCCTGACTCACCTGAACTTGTCCATCAAATCTCTTAAACTCCTCCCACTCTCCACCCACCATGTAATCGACCTCATAAGTCCCTCCCCCATCATTAGACCCTCCTACTTCGGGTGCCACATAGAGACCATGCAGGGTGGAAAAATCTGTGAAGTTGATGACGGTGGTTGTGTGTATGTATGTATGTGTGTGTGTGTGTGTGTGTGTGTGTGTGTGTGTGTGTGTGTGTGTGTGTGTGTGTGTGTGTGTGTGTGTGTGTGTGTGTGTGTGTGTGTGTGTGTGTGTGTGTGTGTGTGTGTGTGTGTGTGTGTGTGTGTGTGTGTGTGTGTGTGTGTGTGTGTGTGTGTGTGTGTGTGTGTGTTGGTGGTATTATTATTTTTTGTTATTATTTTATATTTTTATAATTTTTAAATTACTTTCATTATATTTCATTGTTATTATTATTATTATTTGGTTTTTCAGGTATTTCCTTATAGAGAATTTTAGTTTTAAATAAATTTGTGTTTATGAAACTTCCATTATGAAGGAATGGCGGAGGTGCTTCAAATTTTTATTATTGCTTCTCATTCTTCATTATTGTCACAAAATGTGTGATTAGTGAAGTGCCAACAAATTTACGATTTTGTTTTGCTAGTATTGCAGCATCTGATATCCAGCTTTGCAGAAACTGCCCATCTCTTTGGTCTGAAGGTCAACCTGAAAAAGACGGTTCTCCACCAACCTGCACCTCAAGAAGAGTATCGCCTTCCTCACATCACCATTGAAGAGACTGAGTTGAAGACCGTTCACCAGTTCACCTTCCTGGGCTGCACAATCACACCAGACTCCAAGACTGACAGAGAAATAGACAACAGACTGGCCAAGTCAAACAACGCTTTTGGCAGACTGTACAAAAAAGTCTGGAAAAACAAACATCTGAAGAAGGGCACCAAGATCAGCGTGTACAGAGCAGTCATACACACACCCCACTGTACGGCTCTGAAGGATGGGTATCTTATCGTCACAACGTGCGACTTCTAGAGTGTTTCCACCAGCGCTCTCTACACATTATTCTCAACATTCAATGGAGTCATTACGTCACAAATGTTGAGATTTTTGAACAAGCGGAGTTCACTAGTATTGAAGCTATGCTAATGAAGTCACAGCTACGCTGGGCAGGACATGTCTCCAGAATGGGTGATTAACGCTTACCCAAGATGATCTTGTATGGTGAGCTCTCCACTGGCCACCGTGACAGAGAGGCACCAAAGAGGCATTATAAAGACTCCTTGAAAAAATCGCTCAGTACCTGCCACATTGACCATAGCTGGTGGCATACTTTGGTGGCCAACTGCGGCACTTGGCGCCACATCATCCTCCAGGCTGCCTTCTCTTTTGCGAATTCTCGCAGAATCAATCTGAAGGAAAAACGTTGCTGGAAGAAAAATCGTGGCGCTTCTACAGTTGTACCTGACATAACCTTTAACTTCAGTCGCTGTGGTTGTACCTGCCTATCTTGCATTGGCCTAATTAGCCACGAGCGCGCTTGCACTATACGTGGGAACCCCCCTTCATAAAATCTTCGTTTGCAAAGTTAAGCCAAGAGGGAGATGGGAGAAAAATTTACTGACCAAAAACTATTAACAACCAAAAGCTATACAAAATAACTAAAACAGACACACCATGAAGCAAACAAATCAAAAAGACGTCTCAGCTGGCTAGAGCATTTAATGGGACTGCCAGAAAAAACTACCGCTCGTAAAGCGCTACAAGAAGCCTTAAGACCTGAGAAACGAAAGCGAGGAAGACCTACCCTCACGTGCTGGCGAATAACAAAAAAAGACCTATCTCCTCACATAGAAGTAGACTGGAACGAACTCTCACAAGTACTCTATAAATTGGAAGAAATATGTAGATAAAAAGAAGTGGAGGAAAATCGTAAATCACGTGACGCCTTCAAAAATAGGATAACACGACTATAAGTATGATAGTATTATTAAAATTTTATTGTTGTTATGATATTATGATTTTATGATAGTATTATACAATGCAATAACGAATATGATAATAGTGGCATTAACTCCAAGAGTTTCTAGGCCACTCAATTATATAAAAAAAAACTGAGAACCAAATAATACATAAACATTTATACACCATAAGATCTCGAAAGAAGATATTCTTTGAGATTCCTTCCAAAAGTGTTTTGAAACAGAAAATCTGAGTTTTTCGGGGAGGTTGTTCCACCGGGTAGGGCCGGTTACATAAAACATTTTCTTCCCTATGGTCTTAAGTTTAGATTCACCTGGAACAACCTTCAGAGAATTAACAGATCTCAGTTTCTGCTTACCCGGAATGCTTGATAGCATCTTAAAAGCTTTTGAGAGGTAGGCTGGACCTTCATTGCGCAGACATTTGAACATCAGCAACAGAATCTTATAGTCAAGCCTCTCATCAGTTTAAAGCCAGTGCAGATCTATCAAAACAGGACTTATGTGATCATATTTTCTGGTGCCTGTAATGAGCCTGGCTGTTGATCAGAGATTGGAGTCTGTTTTTCTGGTATTTAAGAAGCCCTGCAAAGATAATATTCCTATAGTCAATACGGGTCAACACCAGAGCTGATGCCAACGTCTTCAAAGACTATACTCAACAAATCCTTGATTAATTTGATTTGCCTCAAGGAGATGAAACCACCCTTTAATATCATGTTGATATTATTATAATTTTATTGTTATTATTATTTCATTGTTATGATAGTATTGCTATTATTATTATTGTCTTCTTTATATTATAATGTAGTTTTAGTTATGGTAGGATTTAAAACAAACCTTCTAACTCAATCAAAAGCTCATTTCTAGTTCCGGTTACCTCAAAAGATACTTTTCCTCTTCCGGTATCTACAACTTTGACTTTGTTAAATGCTGCAGTGTTAGCCAAAGACCCTAAATAAGGACACAACACTTTCGTTTTAGATTCAAGTTGTTTTACTCTGTCTTCCAAGAGTTGCATTTTGTGTGTGAGGAAGAAGAGGAAGTCTAGTAGGTTTTCGTTGTTATTGTTGTTGTTGTTATTGTTATTCAGATTATCAAGGATAGAAGTGAAATACACTTTGCCATCATCATCATCATCATCATCATCATCATTTCTTTTTTTAGTTTCGCCATTTTTATTATTGTTGTTATTATTCTCATTGGCATGCCTCTTGAGCCTCATGAGGTTTAGAGGAGCATTATTAGCACCACTGAATGTCACCATACGCATTGTTGTTGTCAGATCATTATTGTTGTTGTTATTGTTATTATTTTTTTTAGGTTCAGAAATGGTTGTAGTTTGTATGTTTCGAGAACTTGTAGTAGCCATGTTGTTTGTGCTATTATTATTATTATTAATATTATTATTATTATTATCATTGTTATTATTATTATTATTGTTGTTATTATTATTATTATTATCATTGTTGTTATTATTATTGTTTTTAGTCACAAACGCAGGTATGAGAGTCGTTTTGAGCCAAGAAAAAATCGTTTCTGAAGTGTTATTATTATTATCATTATTATTACTTCCAGTACTCTCATTATTGTTATTATTATTGTTATTCATGCCGGTTGCATCATAATCACCAGAAGGTGGTGAAGAGGTGTAATAACTACTGTAGTCCTTAGTGTCATTATGACTGCTGTAGCCTTTGGTGGCATTATGACTGCTGAAGTCCTTAGTGGCATTATGGCTGTCTGCATTGTGAGAAGGAGTGCTATAATGTTTGGTGTCATTGCCATTCGAGAAAAGGGGCGTGGTGTGAGGGAGTGTGCTTTGTTTGTTGTTATCACTTTTGAGGGATGTTCTATTATTGTTGTTGTTGATAATTGTGATGTTGTTGTTGTTATTAGCAGTAGTTATGATGTCATTATTGTGAGCTGTAGTGCTCCTTCCACCATTGTGTCCCGTGTAATATGCAGTTGTAATCGTTTGCATTGTATTATTATTAATATTATTATTATTATTATTACTATTATTATTATAGATATAAATAGCAACAGACTGCTTGAGCTCATATAGAGTCTTGTTCATCATCATCACCTCCCCCTCCAACCTCATCATCTTCTTCACCAAGACATCATTTGCCATGTTATTATTGTTATTATTAATGGTATTATTATTGGTATTGTTATGGTTGATCCAATTGTTGGTGACGTCATTCAGTTGGTTGACTTTTTTTTGGAGGTGTGTAATGTCATTATACATGTTGACAAAACCTTTTGATTGGTTGGAAGACCAGCCTTCTAATTGGCTGAGTGAGGTCTTGAGTTTGTTGACGTCATCGTTTAATTGGCTGTTGATGTTGTCACATGTGGTGCTGGTGGCGGGAACTGCGAGGTTAAAAACACATTTTCCATCAATCATCCTCTCACATCCGCAAAGAGATTTGTGCGTGAGTTGAGCTGTGCAGATGGTGATGATGATGATAGTAGCAAAGATGGTGGTTGTGTTGAAAATCATAATGCTGTTTTGATGATGTTTATGTGTTCCAAATAGTTTGTATGACCTCTTAAGCAGTAGTTGAAGTTATTTTTTACAAACTATTATTTATAACATTGAGGCAGTTTATTTGCTCAACAAACTGTGTGCCTTCTATCAATCTGCTGTGAGAGTCTATATATGGTGAGTGTGTGTGTGTGTGTGTGTTTTTAACTTTCCATTTAAATACAATAAAATTAATAAACTGTTTCAAGAAAAAGAATTAGAATAAAGTACATTCAGTTACTTCAACTAATAAAAACCATAATCAGAAAATAGGAGAAGGAGGAAGAGGAACAGGAGAACGAGGAGGAAGAAGAACAGAAGAAGGAGGAGAAGGAAGAGGAACAGAAGAAGGAGGAGAAGGAAGAGGAGAAGGAGGAAAAGAGAAACAGGAGAAGAAAGAGGAGGAGGAGGAAGAGGATGTTATCGACCAGATTAATATATTATTCATCATAGGGCTTCTGCCCAAACTAAAATGACAATAAAAACCATTTGTATAATAATAATAAAAATAGTAATACTAATAATAATAATTATTATTATTATTATCATTAATCTTATTATTATTACTATTATGAGCGATATTTTCCAATTGATCAGGTGACACATGTTTCGACCTCACTGTTTTATTATTCTCATTATTTTTTTTCTTATTAATTTTTTTTATTTTTTTCGCGTTGCGATGATTCATGAGAAACTAATAAGGTCCTTACAGAGAAATTTTTCTAAAAATAACTAACTTCTTTTCAAACGAATAAGAGCCATTTAAATGGCGTGGTAAGACTAATGCCAATCTTTTCAACTTCCTTTCAGTCCAAACCACCCTTCCCACCACAACCATCTAATGCTTAATTTGGGGTCTTGTCATTTTGTTGACAGTATAGCTCAGCTAGTAAAGCATTAGACTATTAATCTGAAGTTACCAAGTTCGATTCCATCTTATACAACTAGAACCTGCTTCAGTGTCTTTGCACTACATTGAACTCATAGCAACGGCATGGTAGTACAACTAAGAGATATTAAAATCAAAAAACAAAGTAACTATTTATTTTAATTATCACTTGATAATGTAAGCTAGTCTTACCAAAAGCTTCGTGCCTTTTTTAAATAAATACTTGTGTTTGTCGATTTCACTATTTGATTTGGGCCCTTATATTTCATCAAATAAGTGACATACCGTTTACCAAGCTGATCCACCCACTTCTGCTGCAAGACCTTTTCAGCACTAGACCACCTCAGCTGCAAGTTGGCATTCAGACCGGGTTTGGGTGGTGCGAAATGTCAGTACATAAAATTGTATAATTATGTATAATATCATTTAGAAGCACTAACTTCACTTTCTGTCGAGTTTCACAACCTGCATCAGCTTTTATGAGAAGGGAAAAATAACTTCCTCTCCAACAAGCATTCTCATTCACTTGGAGCAAAGGTGGAAAAACTCGTATTGGTTTTCACAAGCACAGTGGAAATAGCAAATATGCTTGTTGGGGTTTGTTAGGAGAGCATATGATAACTGATGGTTGGTGTGGATCTTGGGGTCTCACCCGTGAAGTATGTTGGCAAGATGATTTATATTTCAAAAAGAATTTTATATTGTTTTTAAAAATATAAAATCAAAATTATTTATTGAAAATGCCTGCAATGTTGATGAAGTGATCATTGATTACAAGATCAACTAAAATTTGCTGAAATAAAAACCCAAAACAAAAATCATAGATTCAAACCCAACAAAACATTGAAACAAAAACTGCATATGTTGCAATAGTGACTGTTGTTGTCAAATGTTGCAATAGTGACTGTTGTTGTCAAATGTTGCAATAGTGACTGTTGTTGTCAAATGTTGCAATAGTGACTGTTGTTGTCGAATTTTGCAATAGTGACTGTTGTTGTCAAATGTTGCAATAGTGACTGTTGTTGTCGAATTTTGCAATAGTGACTGTTGTTGTCGAATGTTGCAGCAAAATAATCAAGCCACATTATGTTGGTCACCTTAAACATTAGCCATCCATCTAACCACCCACCTATCCAACCATCCGACCACACCTTCATCAACCCTCAAACAAATTGACCACACCCTCATTACCCCTCGAACAAAATGACCACACCCTCATCACCCCTCGAACAAATTGACCACACCCCCATCACCCCTCGAACAAATTGACCACAGCACACACAGATAAGACATGTTGCCTCATAGTCTCATCGTCCACCCTCTCATTACAATACGGACACGTCATCATAGTATCATTTTTTTCTTCATTATTGTTTTCAGTATTTGTTTTTTTGTTCATATCATTTTTTTTCATATTTTTTTTATTATTGTTATTGTTTATTATATTGCTATTATTCATATTATTGGCGGAACTTGTTCCATTATTTTCCTTGTTGCTCAGCCAATCACCACCATCCTCGCCATCATGATTATTATTATTATTATCTTGAATGAAGTTGCATCTGAAAGGTTGAGATGTCTTGGTGGTGGGTGGAGACAGACTGGTGGGTGGAGACAGACTGGTGGGTGGTTGTAAGAGCAACTATCAAATGGCTGTGTGCTCATCATTCATCAATTCTTCATGATTGGTGCACACATCATCAACTATCACACACGTTCAACAAACAATACGAAACCATACCCTTAAATTCACCACACCATCAACATAAAACCTCCCTCGTCAACACCATGTCACACCATACCATACCACACCCCACCACATCACCATACAACACCACATCACACCACACCACACTACATCACACCACATCACATCACCACACCATACCACACTACATCACACCACACCACACCACACAACATTACACCACATCACATCCCATCACACCACATCACACTCACCTATACATAAATGATTGAGGATCATCATCAGGCATGCTGTATAAGAAGGGCTCCATTGACTGTCTTATGTGGCATATCATGTTCAAGCCTACTTCTGGAGGAGGAGGAGGAGGAGGAGGAGGAGGAGGAGGAGGAGGAGGAGGAGGAGGAGGAGGAGGAGGAGGAGGAGAAGGAGGAGGAGGAGGAGGAGGAGGAGGAGGAGGAGGAGGAGGAGGAGGAGGAGGAGGAGGAGGAGGAAGAAAAAAATAGAAAACGTTAAAAAGGAAATGTAAATGTAGTTTTAAAGAAGGAATGAAAAAAAAGGAAGAATGGAATAAAAGTGGCATGATGAAAACACTTGTGGTGAAATGGCCATATGACTGCATTCCAATCATCATGCAGCCACAAAAAAATGTTTAAAAACACTTTTGAAACTCAATTATGATACGAAACTTATCGTCAACAAAATTGGAAGTTGGCTTTGTTGACGAAAATTTTTGTATCTTATTCAAATTATTAGCGTTTCCATAGCGTTTATGATCTCATGATGTTACAATATACCATAATATTAGGGCAACCTACAACCTCACCCACCCACCTTTGAACGCCTCCGACCAGCTCTCCTTCATGCCCCCACCCATGCTACCACCACCATGTTTGTTATTGTCATTATTCTTATGATCACTGTTTCTATGATTGTTATTATTGAGATGTCCCCTGTATTTGATATTGTTGTTATAAAGATTATTCACTTTGAAACCCTCACCAAATTTATTCTTGTACATGTAGTTTCTATTATTATTATTATTAAAAAAATCATAATCATCACACGAGATGTTTTCGAAATGTTTGCAGCTGGCAGCCTCCGTCTGTGAGGCACTATCTTTGCGAACTATTTCCGTTTGAGTTGATTTGTGATCTTTGTGATTCAACATGGCGGACGTATGAGAGATAGAAAAATCATGAATTTCAATCAATTCTTCACCAACAACCTCACCATCGTTTTCATCCTCAATCTTTCTTCTACCAGCATCATCATCCTCATCATCATCATCATTGTCACTCTCTCTTATCACAACGTACTCTGTGCTTGAAGTCAAAGAACTCTCATTATCAACATTTTTGTTGTTATCAACATTCTGAGAATGATCATCAACATTCTGATGATTGTTATCATCCCCATCAAAACCCATCTGCTCATACCTCCACTGACAAGAGATGTAATCATCATCTACGTACTCACCATCATCATCATAACCTCTGACATCCTCATTTGATAAGGCAACGTTATGACAATCATCCTCATCCTCATCATCATCAATGTTTTTTGTGACGTCATCATTGTCATGCAGATCAACCAAGCAAGCATTGGAAGCAAACTTTTGAATCCTGTTTTCATTCAGCTGTTGCAGCAGCTTGCGTTGCTTGCTTAACTGCTTTCTTAGCTGCTTGTTCTTTTTGGCTAGCTCTGCTATCTTTAGCTGTTGGGTGGGTTGATTGAGTGATGTATGATTGGATGGCTGAGAACTTTTGAATATATCTGTATAGTGTATATAAGCGACAAGAAACTATCATGAATCTGCACACACACACTTTCCTTCCTGCCTTTGGTGCATTTATACATCATAAGGCGGGTGCACTAAACTGCAGGTTTATCTACACACACACACACACACACACACATCCTTGTTATTGATGATAGAGGTCATATGCATGACAACATGGGAGGTCTTCCTGATCACCACTATATCACCATCTTCCTCCTCCATCTCCACATACTCATCAGCTGGTGTGGTATGGTGTGGTGGGAGGATGTAGTGGGATTTGGTGTGGTGTTGTGGGTTGGTGTGTTGTTTCTATGTGGCATGGTGTGATGTAGAGTAGAAAGGAAAGCTGTAGTGGATGTGGTTTGATGAAGTGTGGATGTAGGGTAAGTAGGATGGGGTGAGATGTGATTGTATAAATGTTTGCGAAGATGTTGGTTTATGTGGAAATATTGGTTTTGATACTTTTTGCTGTTTATTCAAAGAATAACACCATTTCAAGTACTATTAGTAGCAGTTTTCATAGCAGTATATTATAATATTTTTAAGAGTATTATTGAAGTAGTATTGCAATTCATTCAATTATTCATATTATATCTAATATATTTTTTAGTCACTTGTATTGCTATTCTCAGCCATTAGACTTGATTCATTGACAGATGGCAAAAAGTTTGTCGAAATGTTGTTTTTTCAATGATTTTTTTTCAATTGTGGCATGATTTTCTGGTGTTCACTTGTTCATTTTCTTTATACATAACGGATACCTAAATTTGTGTTGTTTCTGTTTCTAACAAAGCCGTAGAAAACATGAAAGTTTTTCAAGTATTGAACTGATTTGAGAAAACTAATTTTTATAGGTTAATATTTGGTGTCTCTGTGCACATTGTGCGTTTGAGAATTCAATTGCATTCTGATGAACCGGTTAAAAATTGCGGTACTAAAACAAATAATTTCAATATATTTAAAAAGTTAAAATAGATACGCAAATCCTGTGAGATGTCATAAAAATAAATTAAACGCAAATAGTTATTGTTTTGCAGGTTTTAGCAAGTAAGACACTTGAAAATTTTATTCTTTAAAAAAATCAAAAATATTCAAAAACCCATTAAAAGAAGAAACACTCACTTTTTTATTTTTTTAAACATTGAAAAGTTACTTAAGAACAATCTAAAAGAAAATTTGAAGAAGAAAGATGTCGAATAAAATTAATTTGGTTTAATGAAGCGCACAAAAATGAGAAGAAAGCAGGCGACGAAATAAAACTTCCTCTATAATTTGGAGATACATCATTTTGTTTCCTTTTGTTTCTCGCCGAAATAATTTATTTGATTCTATAAAAATAACTATTTTTAAATATATATAGAATATTTAATGAAATATATACAATAATTTTAGTTTAAAACATAAATAATTAACACTTTGAAATAAAATTATTTGAAAATCACAGTCCAAATTGCCGCCATTACAACGCTGACCAAGCACACTCAGGCAAAATTTAAATAAGTTTGAGGAAGAATGAGTATAGCTTATAAATAAATAAACAGAGATATCAAATAAAAAAAACGAAAAAAATCAAAAAAGTGAATAATAAAAAACAATAATAAATGAGAATGAAAAATGAAGTAAATAATATGAAAAAAACAAATAAAAAAAAACTCAAAAAAACA
The DNA here is from genome assembly GCA_964035795.1 of Pterobdella sp. o SKG-2022. Classification (NCBI taxonomy): domain Eukaryota; kingdom Metazoa; phylum Annelida; class Clitellata; order Hirudinida; family Piscicolidae; genus Pterobdella; species Pterobdella occidentalis. The sequence continues at coordinate 7,073,434 of OZ038327.1, forward strand.
AAAATGAAAGAAGAAATAAATAGCAAGGAGGGGTAAATAAAAGATGACGTAACATCCTGTTGATTGTAATCACTACCACTTGCAACACGACAACCTTTCATAACAACAACAAGAATAATAAGAACAATAATATGAATGAAACTAAACATCGATAATAATAATTATGATAATATTAATAATAATATAAAAAGCATCAATAAAAACTCGATAAAATAATAGACTAAAAACTACATCCATATTAAAGATTCTTCTCATCTTGCAAACTTACTCTAAATTCTCAACAGCATCTCATCATCTTCTTTACAAAGACATCCCATATTTTTGGTTCAAATGTTTCCCAGCAAGTATGGCAGGTTTTTAAGCTCGGGAGGTTTCATAAAAAGCCATTTCATTCATATTAATTTTAAAAAACGCTCTATCGAGTCATTAGTGAATGCTTTGAATATTTGCATCATTAAGGTTTGCTTCATACCAAAACTAATGATTTTAAGAAAATAAAAGAATGAAGCAAAAAATGGTGACATCATTGTAAATAATTAGCTTCAAATGTTTCACACCATCAGCAGGTAACATCATTGCTTAACTAGTGATGATATAGAAAAGCTTCTTCAAATTAAAAAATTCAAATTTTTTCGCCTTTTTATGATTCACAAGGATAAAAATTTAAAAAGATTAAAAATAAGATTACAACAAGAAAGTCCTTTCCGCTTGACTTGCCATGCTAATGAGGTGGAACGAGTGTAGGAGAGGGTGAGAAGGTGGATGGAGAGATAGATAGATAGATAGATAGATAGATAGATAGATAGATAGATAGATAGATAGATAGATAGATAGATAGATAGATAGATAGATAGATAGATAGATAGATAGATAGATCTGCTGCATTCATCCACGTTTACGCAAGTGCAGAAAAAGTATGTGTTGCTGGAAATGTTTTTTGACATTTTTTATTTGATTTGTCCTCTAAAAAGTCCGACCCTGATCTCTGCGCGATGGGGGATGGTAACGGGTTTGTGTCAGAGCTATGCCGTCGAGAACTTGTGTTCCTGGTAGAACCTCCCAAGGCGGACAGGTCTGACACTGGCAGTGAAAGGCTGCGACCAGGCTAACATGGGACAATGGTACAAAACTTTCCTGCTTCCGCTTCGGCGTCTGTGGAAAGTCTACGGCAAGCTGAAAATATTTCCTTCTTGTTGTTTTGCAAGCAGTTCATGGAAGAACAGAAAGTTCGAGATGTGCTACTCTGAGGATAAAAGCACCTGCAGGTAGTCTTGGCGAGCACTAGTTAGTATAGCAACTGCAAAGCCAAATGAAGAAGAATGACCGCAGCACTAGGGTTGAAGCCTCTAACTCATGACCTGTTTCTGTATAAGTATGTTCATTACTGAACTCGAATGATGATATGCTCCCAAATCCTTTTGGAAGGAGTACATCTGATGGTAAATGCAGAACAGGTCGCCAGACTGTCGCAAAAGCCTAATTGTTGCGTTTCAGAACGTGAGAACATTGCGCAGTCAGGCTAAACAGGCAGAACTGTCCCATTTGATGAAAGCTAACGGTGTGGACATAATTGGCCTGGCTGATCACAAGATTATGCATAGCGATTCCATCAACTACAAAGAGGTTAATGAATATCTACTCATGACCTCAAGTGCATGGCAAAAACCAAAATGTGCCAAATGGCGGGGTTGGACTCATGCTGAACAATAAGTTGAAGGATTGCATTACAAATATTAATGCTATCAGCCTTAGAATCCTCAGAGTAGACTTCATTGGAAATCCTGTAACTACTCTCCTAGTTCATTATTCTTCTGTGGAGAGCAACAGTGAAGTAGATGAGCATTACAGCTTGCTGATTGACTCCAATCACAACATTGTTCTGGTAATAGGTGATTGCAACGCTCACATTGGAAATGAAGCAGCAAAATACACATATCACCAAAAAACGAATCATAATAGAGCACTTCTTATTAACTTATCTCAAGAAAACCATTTGATGATAGCAAACACCTGTTTTCATAAAAAGTCCGAAAAACTATGGACCTACCTATCAGATATGGGAGAAACAAAATCGCAACTAGATTACATTTGCATTAACAAAAAGTAGAGGAATTCGATCAAGAATGTAGAAGCGTACAGTTCCTTTGCGAAGAGGAATCGGTCTGTCAGCTATGATGTCGAAAGTAGTGAACAAGCTTATACTAAATCAAATGCAACCTCACCTAGACCCACTACTCAGAAACAACCAAAATGGATTTCGACACAAAAGAAACACCACAGCTCACATTCTAGCTCTTCGAAAAATAATTGAAGAAGCAAAAAGAAATAATCTGCCTGAAACCATAGTTTTTGTGGATTTCAGTAAAGCATTTGATAGCGTTCACAGAGCAAAAATGATGCAAATCCTCAAAGCATATAGAATTCCAAATGAACTTGTCAATGCCATACACAAACTATACAAGGGAACAAAAACTAAGGTACTTTCTTTTGATGGTGAAACAATATTTTGAAAGTTTAGGAGGTGTTCTTCAAGGGGACACACTGGTCCCATATCTTTTCACCATTGTTATTGACTACATTATGAGCATGGCCATTGATGGTAAAGAAAAACTTGGTTTCATTCTTAGTCCAAAAAGAAGTCGTCGATATCCAGCGGAAGTAATAACTGATCTCGATTACGCTGACGATATCGCCCTCATATGTCACGAAATAGCTCAGGCTAAAAAGCTCATAAACCGAGTTGAAATTGAAGCTGCAAAAAATGGATTACACTTCAATGCCAAAAAAACCAAAATGATGAAGTTTAACGAGGAAAGCATCAATGACGTGAAATATATCAGTGGTGGTTCCATCGGAGAAGTTGCCAATTTCAAGTACTTAGGTGGTTGGATGAAATGCTGTCAACACGATGTGAAAGCTAGGAAGGCGCAGGCATGGATGGCTTGTCACAAACTCAAAAAAATCTGGAAGTCATCAATAAGCGGAGAAATAAAAATCAGGTTTTTTTTGGCGACAGTCGAGGCTGTGTTGTTCTATAACTCTGAAACTTGGGCTCTTACTTCTGCTTTGACTAAATCACTAGATGGAGCTTATTCTCAGAATGCTTAGAATGGTACTAAACATATCCTGGAAACAACACGTGACAAATGAAGAACTCTACGGTGATCTGCCATAATTGAGCTGTAAGATTAGGGAGCGTAGACTGAGACTTGCCGGTCATTGTGCTCGGCATCGAGAAGAGATAGCCTCGAAACTTGTTCTGTGGCAACCTTTGGCAAAACATAGATGTAGAGCAGTATTGTATTCTTTGGCCCGGTGCATGATGATTCTCAGGTTGAATATTTGGTCACCGCAACCTCGATTTGAGCGCAAGCCACATTGACTTTCGTTCAATTGAGAATCAGAAACTGGGGTACGCCTGTTCAGAATAGCTCTACTGAATGTTTTGCGACAGATAATGTTGCTTTTTTTTTGTAGTTGTCACTCACGGATCTATCTCTTTTTTAAAAATTAAAATTGTTAATTGTTTTTTCCAGTCTTTTGGTACGCTCTCTTCCTTCAAAATTTCATTTGCCAATAATATCATCCGGCTCACCACACCTTCAAAAGTCAGTAATAGTAAACTAGTGCTTCTATCATCTATTCCAAATGTAATAACTTTTTTTAACTGTTTCAAAGCGGTTTCTATCTCTGTTTTTGATAGTAGAGCCGTTAATGCATTATGATCATATTGATGTGTAGGTAGATAAATAGATGGATGAACAGGTGAATAGGCAGATAGACAGCTAGATAGATGAAAAGACAGTTATAAGCAGATAAATAGTAATAGGAAAGGAAACATGCATACGTCATGTCGGCATTTAATTGAGAAGACCTTTAACCTTTTTGCCTTGTTTATTTTATCACCTGACATTTATTTTCAAATTTTTCACTTGTTATTTTATCAAAGATATTTTATTGACATTTAAATAATCATTAAAATTCAATTTACTCTTTTTTAAAGCAAGAATTAAAGTGATGCTTGATGAAATAATTCAATTTCTTTTTCAAACTCATTCCTCAAAAATGAATTTCTATAATATCATTCTTTTGAATCACTTTTTCATTTGTATGCCCAACTTCAAATAAAAATATTTTTTCAAGTATTTTATTTTTCACCTATTCCATCTTCCATCCCTCACAAGCCCCCTCTTCTATTGTTACCCTTCCATCCCTTACAAGCCCCTCTTCCATTGTTACCCTTCCATCCCTCACAAGCCCTTTCTTCCATTGTTACCACATCAAAGCTCCATCCACCTCCAACATCACAATACCATCCGCCTCTGGACACCTCATTAGCCATATATCCATCTCTCTATTATACATGCATCCATCTCTATTATTCATCCATCCATCTCTCTATCATACATGCATCCATCTCTCTATTATACATACATCCATCTCTCTATTATTATCTATCCATCTTTCTATTATCCATCCATCCATCTCTCTATCATACATGCATCTATCTCTCTATTATCCATCCCACCATCTCTTTATTATCCATTCATCGATCTCTCTATTATCCATCCATTCTCTATTATACATGCATCTTTCTATTATCCATTCATCTCTATTATCCATCCATCTATCTCTCTATCATACATGCATCCAACTTTCTATTATACATGCATCCATCTTTTTATTATCCATCCATCCATCTCTCTATTATCCATTCATCTATCTCTCTATTATACATCCGTCCATCTCTTTATTATACATCCATCTCTCTATTATACATCCATCTATCCATCCATCCATCTCTCTATTATACATCCATCCATCTCTCTATTATCCATCCATCCCTCTATTATCCATTCATCCATTTCTCTATTATCCATCTATCTTTCTCTCTATCATACATGCATCCATCTCTCTATTATTATCTATCCATCCATCTTTCTATTATACATCCATCCATCTTTCTATTATCTATCCATCCATTTCTCTATTATCTATCCATCCATCTCTCTATTATACATCCATCCATCTCTCTATTATCCAACCATCTTTCTATTATCCATTCATCCATCTCTCTATTATCTATTCATCCATCTCTCTCATCATCTATCCATCCATCTCTCTATCATACATGCATCCATCTCTCATTATACATCCATCCATCTCTCATTATACATGCATCTCTCATTATCCATCCAATATTTTTCTTATACAGCATTTGTGCATCACAAGGCAAGTGCAAGAATGCTTGTTACTGCTTGTGGCTTATTTTTTGTTGATTAGCAAACATGTTGCGCTGGTTATGTTGACCGGGTGATTCACGAGTTTATGATAACGTCAGATACATAAGATGACAGAAAATAAAAGATGGCGACTGAAGCAACCAATGAGAGATGAGATGATATATGAGTGACCAATCGTGGTCCAGGTGAGATGAAGTTGGATGCGAGATTGTGTTTATAAGAGGGAGTCATGGTTTGTGATGTTTGAGCTGTAGTGGGTGATGTTGGTTGATTGCAGAGGGAATCACTGGCAGTTTTAAAGAGAGGCTGACGTGGCATCTTGAAATTTTTTGGAAGTTTATAAAGGTTTATAATTAGTTTTTGAAGTAATTTTAGTTCGGAATTTTGACTTTGAAATAAGTATTTCGAAATCAAAAAAATTCTGGAGTTTAAATGGTTTTGGAACAAATAATTTGAAATCGTCAAAAATTTATTTAACATCAATAAACAATACTATATCTTCAAAAACGTACCACTGATCATGGGCGATAATCCAATAACTCAACACAATACCAAAGAACCAAAACCGGGTGTCTTCGATACAGCGCCATCAAGCAACATTTTCAAAAGCACCTTTCAACACAAAGACCCATTTCCGCTTTTTCCTTTTCCTGTTTTCAATTACGCACTGAAATCACATCTGTTTTTTTTTAACAACCACTTGCTTCGACACCAAATCATCAACAAACTCATGGGGAACAACAGCAAACACTGCCACAAAAAATCTCCACTTTTCAACTGCCCACAACACCACAAACACATCATGCCTCCACAAAACTTGTTTCAACCAAAGACTCTTTTTAAGCTCTCACCGGAAATACAACTGCTACACAAGATGTTAATGGACGAGAAAGAGAAGCCCACCGAAAGCTACATCGGTTTGATCGCCATGGCCATTTTGGCGTCACGTGATAACAAGTTGGTTCTGGGCGACATATACAAGTGGGTGATGGAAAACTACCCGTACTTCCGGAACAAGGGGAGTGGGTGGAGGAACAGCATACGTCACAACCTCTCACTTAATGACTGCTTCGTCAAGGTGGACCGATGTAGGTCAGGTAAAGGTCACTATTGGGGCATCAACCAGGCCAACATGGCAGACTTCCTTAAAGGCGACTTCAGAAGGAATAAAGCGCTACGTAAAGCCAAAATGGCGAAAAAGACGACTGTCGAGGTGAAAGATGACGAGGGAGACAATATAAATGAAAGTAAAAACGATTACAAAATTTTTTGCGATGGAAACAAAGCTAAAATGAAGTTCGACGTGGTAAGTTTATTGAGAAAATGAGGGCGACGTCTGTCGACTGTCTTGTACTTCGAGATTGTAACATAATACTTTGAAATGTACACCATTCGAAAAACTCTTGGATAACAATAATGCAAACAACAACAATAATAGCAATGAAAAAATAATAATAACAAACAAAAATCAAGGAAAAGTGATGGGTTTGAACTTTTTGACTTTGACCTGCAAAATTATGCCATGTTTAAGGTTGCTATGACCATTCAATATGATTAAAAATGACAATTTATTATCGTGAATATTAATGAGGGTGATGATGTAAGCATGAAACAACTAACGGTCTCAACAGGTTGGCATGGAGGCCGCTTTGATAGGACGGCAGATTTTCTATGATTCGTCGATATACTATTTTTATTATTAAACGTGATTTTATTATCACTTTTATTATTCGTGGAATTATTTTTATTATTGTCGACAACTTTCTCATTAAGCCTCTGGTGCACTTTAACGCCATGTTGCATAACGTCTTCACCTTCTTTGACGTCATCACCTACACCATCCTCCAATCGTGTGCTGTTGCCCCAATCAGTGGGCGATGATGTGAGACACGGCTTATAGTTCTTGGGTGTTACATGTTTTTTGTAAAGGTCCATCAATTTATTTCGATTGTCGAGTTTGTCTGTCTGTATGGAACGCTGTGATTGGATGGGTGGGTGGGGTTTGATTGGATGGGTGGGTGGGATCTGATTGGATGGGTGGGTGGGTGAGGATTGATTGGATAGGTGAGTGAGGATTGATTGGATAGGTGGGTGAGACATGATTGGATGGGTGGGTTTGATTTGAGTGGATGGGTGGGTGGGGTTTGATTAAATGGATGGGTGGTTGAGGATTGATTAAATGGATGGGTGGTTGAGGATTGATTGGTTGGGTAAGATCTAAATGGATGGGTGAGATTTAATTGGATGGGTGGTTGAGGATTGATTGGATAGGTGGATGGGATCTGATTGAATGGGTGAGTGGGATCTGATTGGATGGGTGAGTGAGGATTGATTGGATGGGTGGGTGAGACATGATTGGATGGGTGGTTTGATTTGAGTGGATGGGTGGTTGAGGATTGATTGGTTGGGTAAGATCTAAATGGATGGGTGAGATTTAATTGGATGGGTGGGTGGGATCTGATTGAATGGTGAATGGGATCTGATTGGATGGGTGGGTGGGGTTTGATTGGTTGGGTGGGACATAATAGGATGGGTGGGTGAGACATGATTGGATGGGTGGGTGGGATCTGATTGGATAGGTGGGGTTTGATTGGTTGGGTGGGACATAATAGGATGGGTGAGCGGGATCTAATTGGATGGGTAGGTGAGGTTTGATTGGATGGGTGGGTGGGATCTGATTGGATAGGAGGGTGGGTTTGATTAGATGGGTGGGTGGGGTTTGATTGGTTGGGTGGGATCTGATTGGATAGGAGAGTGGGGTTTGATTGGTTGGGTGGGTGGGATCTGATTGGATGGGAGGGTGGGGTTTAATGGATGGGTGGGTAGGGTTTGATTGGTTGGGTGGGACATAATAGGATGGGTGAGTAGGATGTGATTGGATGGGTGGGTGAGGATTGCTAGGATGGGTGAGATTTAATTGGATGGGTGGTCGAGGATTGATTGGATGAGTGGGTAGGACCTAATTGGATGGGTGGGTGGGATCTGATTGAATGGGTGAGTGGGATCTGATTGGATGGGTGGTTGAGGATTGATTGGTTGGGTGGGTGAGACATGATTGGATGGGTGGTTGAGGATTGATTGGATAGGTGGGTGGGGTTTGATTAAATGGATGGGTGGTTGAGGATTGATTGGTTGGGTGGGTAAAATCTAATTGGATGGGTGGGTGAGATTTAATTGGATGGATGGTTGAGGATTGATTGGATGGGTGGGTGGGACCAGATTAGATGGGTGGGTGGGATCTGATTGGATAGGAGAGTGGGGTTTGATTGGTTGGGTGGGTGGGATCTGATTGGATGGGAGGGTGGGGTTTAATGGATGGGTGTGTAGGGTTTGATTGGTTGGGTGGGACATAATAGGATGGGTGAGTAGGATGTGATTGGATGGGTAAGTGAGGTTTGATTGGATGGGTGGGTGGGATCTGATTGGATAGGAGGGTGGGGTTTGATTAGATGGGTGGGTGGGGTTTGATTGGTCGGGTGGGTGGGGTTTGATTGGTTGGGTGGGTGAGATCTGATTGGATGGGAGGGTGGGGTTTAATGGATGGGTGGGTAGGGTTTGATTGGTTGGGTGGGATATAATAGGATGGGTGAGTAGGATGTGATTGGATGGGTGGGTGAGGATTGCTAGGATGGGTGAGATTTAATTGGATGGGTGGTTGAGGATTGATTGGATGGGTGGGTGGGATCTGATTGGATGGGTGGGTGGGATCTGATTGGATGGGAGGGTGAGGATTGATTGGATGGGTGGGTGGGATCTGATTGGATGGGAGGGTGAGGATTGATTGGATAGGTGGGTGAGGATTGATTGGTTGGGTGGGTGAGACATGATTGGATGGGTGGTTGAGGATTGATTGGATAGGTGGGTGGGGTTTGATTAAATGGATGGGTGGTTGAGGATTGATTGGTTGGGTGGGTAAGATCTAATTGGATGGGTGGGTGAGGTTTGATTGGATGGGTGGGTGGGACCTGATTGGATGGGTGGGTGGGACCTGATTGGATGGGTGAGTGAGACATGAATGGAAGGGTGGGTGGGGTTTGATAAGATGGGTGGTGGATATTATTATTTGAAAGAGAAAAAAGTTTGATTATTCAAAAAAAAGATGGCATGTGTCATTTTGAATACAGGTCCCCATTTTAGCGTTCCTCATTATTTTAAGTGTATTTGATTTTTAAATTTCTTTCAAACACCACTGTCCCAAATGATTTTTCGATTAGTTCTTAATAGGGTATACATATATATCATTTATTTAATTTTTTTGAAAACTAGCATTTATATATAATTTTCATTCATTATAGATTTCCCACGATAGTTATAGAACAATTTTGTGGATCATTATGACGTTTGAAACTTTTTCCGACAATAAAAACGTGACTATCAAAATTTTAAAAAATTTAATTTTGAATTTATCAAAAATTAGCTTTTCATCGAATGCCTTTAATAAAATAAAAAGCAGGAGAAAGCAAGTGGAGCTTGTGGCTGTAATAATAGTGGTTAGTACTTCTCGTGGTGGCCGAGACAACCCAGGTTTGAATCCTGGTTACAGCATGCCCTATTTTTTGCAATTATTGCAAATATTTTTTTTGCAATCAATAGAATAAAAAAATGTGATGATTTTCTTTGCAAAGTAAAAAAATTAGTGTTAAAAAACAAAAATCATTCAAACCTGTTCGAGAATTTCTTTCAGCGTGTCCAAGCCTAAATTCTCACAATCAAATTTTTCTGGTTCTAAAAGAATCGAATAAATCACCTTTTTCTTCTTTTCCGACATACTTGAGAGATTTTAACGTTTGTTACGAAGTTACACTTTACACAAATAAAGGGATGTGCTTTTAATTGTGGAAATGCGATAAATTTTGAATGCTTCTGTTCAGGTAGCAAATTGCGCAAGTATACCAGATCAGTTCAAAGCAAACACATTTTATTTGAAGGACACAGCCTTTTGTGAGTCGAAAGCACATAGCCACCTCGGCAGTGCGGCAGATACAAAAATCTTTGGGTATATTAATAATTGTTAGATTTGAATTGATTTCAGCCTTATTTCACTCATTTGATGTTGCCGCATTGAGTTATCAGCACTTGGACACTTTACGAATGCAACTGAGGCGCGAGAAAGCAAAACGCGAATATTTTATTAGCAAACTGTACCTTAAGATATCCCGCAAAAACGACGCTACTGAATGAGATTTGTAAAGCAGACTCGAAACTAAATGAAAAGTAATGAAAAAGTCTACATCGATTTAACACACCATTAAGTCAAAGTCAAAAGCATCATCTTCTTTTAACGCATCCATCAAGCTAGCAGTTTGCTTGCCATTGAGCAGCTATGAGCAATGCAGCTAGAAGGCGTTGCTATCGCTTGCTGGGGCATTGCTATTGGCTTGCTGGGGCGTAACGCATAAAGGCAGGTCCTGCGAGGAGAGGGGGCTGGTTAAAAGTGCATCTGGCTTGTAACTAAATAATGTCTGTTTATGCAGTTGATACATATTTTCAGAATTATGGGAGGTGATTTAGATGCTTATTTGAAAGAGATGTCATCAGGTGCTCACAAGCACGTATAAGACATCGACAATATATATATACGATGATAGAAAACTTAACATTTCAATACCTGATGTTTTTTGTATCAAATACATAAAAAATACAAAAGTAAAACATTATATATATATATAATATAAAGAGTAACCATTATAAATACAAAAAGATGCACATAAATACAACAACGTTATATACACACAGGGTGATACAACAACGGTATATACACACAGGGTGATACAACAACGGTATGTACACACACAGGGTGATACAACATCATCAATCTGCATTCACAAAGATCCTACCTTGTCCTGCGATGCAATATTATTGTTATTACCATTATTATTATTATTGATATTATTATTATTGTTTTTATCATTATTATTATTATTTTTATTATTGTTATTATCATTATTATCACTTTCATTGATCACCAAATCTCCAATAGTATCATCGTTAGAAGAGTTCTTGAGAATATTATCATTATTATTATTATTATTGTCACCCTGCTTTGTATTGCACTGGTCACCGATACCACCATTATCCACACCACCATCCCAACTATCTCCACTTCCACCCTCTACTACATCCTTGTTGTCATTGGAACAGAACTTTTTTGGGTCAGGCTCATAAGTGCCACCCCCAATACCAGCAGCACTCTTTTCAACCCCACTTCCACCCCCATCATTGCTACCCTCACCACCTTCACTAACTCTCCCACTACCATCTTCATTTCTATCCCCACTACCAACCTCACCCCTCCTACCAACCTCACCACTCCTACCACCCTCACCACTTCTTTCACCATCACCATCGTTATCCTCAGTGTAGTTTCTCTTCCTCTTATTTGACGGAGCAAACTTGTTCTGACATCATCAAGTAATCAATAATACAATCAATTTATAATCTTTTTTAGCATTATTATTATTATTAATTTCATAATGATTATTTTTATTCACATGATTAGTATATTTATATGATGATTGTTTCTATTTATAGGATATTCATAATTCCTGATTAAAAGATGAACCAACCCTGTCTAGTTTCCCATACCTCACAGCCAGATGGTAGGGCATATGAAAATATCTGGCAGAGGATTTGATAACCTATAAGGGACATACAAGAAACACATCCCTGTCACATCAAACCACACACACCTCATTCCACCACCATACTTTGTCTCACCACACTACACCTCACCCTCTCACACCCCATTCTCCCTCACCCCCCCATCACCTGCAGACATCTCCCTTAGGACAGCTTCCCTTGACAATATGATCGATGCAGTATGTTACTTGGTTGTTATCCACCTGTTTGCACCATCATCAATGATTGTAATGTGAATTTGTTATCAAGCACATCAGCACACCATCACGATGCAACAATCAAGCACATCAGCACACCATCACGATGCAACAATCAAGCACATCAGCACACCATCACGATGCAACAATCAAGCACATCAGCACACCATCACGATGCAACAATCAAGCACATCAGCACACCATCACGATGCAACAATCAAGCACATCAGCACACCATCACGATGCAACAATCAAGCACATCAGCACACCATCACGATGCAACAATCAAGCACATCAGCACACCATCACGATGCAACAATCAAGCACATCAGCACACCATCACGATGCAACAATCAAGCACATCAGCATACCATCACGATGCAACAATCAAGCACATCAGCACACCATCACGATGCAACAATCAAGCACATCAGCACACCATCACGATGCAACAATCAAGCACATCAGCACACCATCACGATGCAACAATCAAGCACATCAGCACACCATCACGATGCAACAATCAAGCACATCAGCACACCATCACGATGCAACAATCAAGCACATCAGCACACCATCACGATGCAACAATCAAGCACATCAGCATACCATCACGATACAACAATCAAGCACATCAGCACACCATCACGATGCAACAATCAAGCACATCAGCACACCAGCACGATGCAACAATCAAGCACATCAGCACACCATCACGATGCAACAATCAAGCACATCAGCACACCATTATGATACAACAATCAAGCACATCAGCACACCAGTATGATACAACAATCAAGCACATCAGCACACCATCACGATGCAACAATCAAGCACATCAGCACACCATTATGATACAACAATCAAGACTCATTATGATGAGTCAGCAACACAATTAGTCCAACATGCATGTTTGTCACAACATAAAGTAGAATATTCGAAAATAAAAAATGCAACAAAAACCCCAAAACCACCACTTCTAGCACCACCAACAAAAACCAACACTTCTAGCACCACCAACACACACCACCCCTTCTAGCACCACCAACACATACCACCACTTCTAGCACCACCAACACATACCAACACCAACAGACCGACTACAGGAACCACCTTCACGCGGTGTCGGGCCCAACAGAGAGTTCCTATGCACAACGAGAAAAAGCGAGAACACGAGAAACCATCATCTCTACCAGCACCAGCACCATCACCACAACCCCATACACCATCACCAATACAACCCCATACACACCACTACCACCATCAAAAGAAAGTCGGTTTTTTCCCAAGGTCTGGGTCCACGGCCCTTGTCTCCAGACCGTCACCTTATAGGGCCCTCAAATCCAAACTTATCCGTGCTGGAGACATTGAACTCAACCCAGGTCCCAAGCAGCCTTGCGGAGAATGTGAGAAAACATGCACAGCAAAGGAGTTACGGTGTACCATGTGCAAACTCTTCTTGCACCACAAATGCAGCGGCTTATCGAGGACGGAAGTGGTCAGATTCCGAGAGGCCGACAATTACCAATGCCGGAGATGCTGCCCGCAGAATCCATCCCACCCATGCACCAAGTGCGGAGGGAGCTTTTGAATAGGACAGAACGAGCTCAAGTGTCACTCCTGTAATCTTCCAATTCATCTTAGATGCACCAGACTGACACGGAATGAGCGTGAAAGAGCAAAGACGGGAGGGTTATCTTAGAGTTGCTGCCTTCGCTTGACGACTCCAAGAGTGGAGCTGCTGTTATGGTCGAGAGGAGACAGAAGAAGACCATGTGCTTTCACTTCCAGCTACAAACCCTCCAGCAACTCTCGTGAAAACAAATACCTCTGCAGCTGAACCTGAGCAGGAACCACAAGCCCAGCTTGATGGCATCTGGTGCACGAATTGCGAAGGAAAAATTCACCATGGTGCTCGCTGACTCAAATGCAGTCTGTGTAAGAGTCCTTTCCACATCCAATGCATGACTATGATGAGAAGAAATGTGTATCTCTAAACACCTACATGGCGTTCCCCCTGGTACCGACCACAAGATGATCAGAAAAACACTAACGATGACACTAAACCAAAGCTCCACAAAACAACGGCCGGGATCTTCAAGCCACAAATCAATATACTACAGTGGAACGCAAACGGTATTTAGAGGGAAAGCCAACTTCTTGAAGACTTAACCGAGAAGCACAAGGTAGATGTAATTGCAATACAAGAAACTCGTCTTATCCCGCGCGGTAAGACCCCAACTTTCACCAACTATTACCCGGTTCGAAGAGACCAACCAGTACATGGTATCAACAGAGCAGTTGATACCATCTGTCAGAAATGCGGCCTAGGTGATGAGACCACTGAGAATGCCATCTACAAATGTCCTTGTATACATCGGCCACCTGCTGAACCACCTCCTTCCGACACAATGGCATTAAACCCTAAACTGACTCTGATGATATGGGATAAGTGGAAATCGATGTCAGACCTCTCAAACATTTCACAACCCCAACCCCTACTACACGAAGTCGCTTTGACTCATGGATCTACAACAACAACACCACCACCAACACATACCACCACTTCTACAACCACCAACACATACCACCACTTCTACAACCACCAACACATACCACCACTTCTACAACCACCAACACATACCACCACTTCTAGCACCCCCAACACAAACTTTCCAAACCTTGACATGGGGAGGTGGATGAGCAAACTTACACACATCTCTGTGACATTTGTTGCGCAAGTATTGTCTGCATACCTGTTTCATCACCAGTATCATTATCAAGGGTGGTATATATACCATGAATATCAAAATGATGGTGAATACCAGCTGATGACAAAACAAAGTGATAAGAAATACCATATGACGACACTAAAAAATGAATACCAAATGATGTTGAAAACAAAACAAGCACACAGTAAGGCACCTCGATCTGATCAGGCCTGGGGACCTCCTGATTAGAGGACCTTCTCTGCTCACTCCTGCTTCGAGGAGGTGGGTCCAGGGGGGTGTTTTGGGAGTAGGATGGAAGCATAATGTTGTGGGGTTTGGCGTGGTAAACCTTGTTGTTCTGAAGGTGGTTAGACATATTATTTCAATATAATACAAACAAACACTATTTATTTCTATTATATTGATTTCCGGCTGTTTTACTTCAACACATATTGTTTCAAAAGGCAAATTAAACACTGGAACCTCGAGAGGCCTGCGAGCCCTGTTGGAACTATTGAAGTCAGGCATGAGATGGGGTGGAGGGTGCATGTATCTACATGAAGGGTGAGTCCTTCTGCATCGGTTCTGTGGAGGTTGAGTGGTGATGGAAGCTTGGTTTGGTGGGATGGTCAGCTTAATATTTATTCTGACAAAAGTATGCAAAAGTACCTTGAAGTAGTCAAAACACACCCTGACTTTGCCATCCTTCACCTCCACATACTCGGGAGGGTGTGCATACTTGCAGTCTGAAGTGGTGAGTGAGGCAAGGCGGTGTGTGAAGTGAGATGGTATGTGAGGGTGAGGTGATATGTAGAAATGTGAGGTGAAGGTGTGGTGTGAGGTGGTGAGATGAAGGTGTGGTGTGATGTGGTGAGATGAAGGTGTGGTGTGAGGTGGTGAGATGGAGGTGTGGTGTGAGGTGGTGAGATGAGGGTGTGGTGTGAGGTGGTGAGACAAAGGTGTGGTGTGAAGTGGTGAGATGAAGGTGTGAGGTGGTGAGACGAAGGTGTGGTGTGAGGTGGTGAGATGAAGGTGTGGTCTGCATATGATGTTATTAAATGCTTGCATATATTGATTGACCTCTTTCCATGGTGATTATGTTTAATAATGATGGTGCAATACACACAACTACACACCAAACCACCACAACACCCTATCCTGCCACAACACTCACGTTCAGGGTTTCTTCGACAATTTCCCCTGGTAAACTCACGACATACATCCAACATACGACCTTTGAACTCACTATAATCACCTCCATCACTCACTCGAGTCCTCGAGGGAGTGAAACCTGGGAGAGGATGATGGTGAAGATGGGGTGTGGGTGATGGTAGTGTGGTGAGTGGATGATGGAGGAGATAGAGGTGGGTGATGATGCTGTGGTGGGTGTTGTTTTAACTGCCATATATTCTTATGAGTCACCACTTATATTTTCTCAAACAAAAATTCATTCTTATTAAAATTTGTGTTATAAATATGGTGGTTTTGCTGTGGTTTGACTGTTGGAAGAAACTCATTTGATTCTAGACCTTATGAATCTTAACTACAAAGTTGTGTGAAGAATTCTGACTACATTTCTTGCAGACTAGCAACTATCTAATCATTAGAGCTTGTATCTATAATTGCCACAACCTCAAAACACTGATTAATGCATTATGAAATTATCAAATAATTTCTTTCCGGAATCGGAAACTTCAATTCAAAACAAATAGCAGACATGCTAGTGTTTGCAGACAGAAAATTAAAGATCATACTAATCAAAACCTCTAATTATCAATCTGATTTTAGTAAGCCAATGAGGTATATGCATGTGTGTATGTGACAATGCAATGATATTTCTGCCACTTGAAGCATCTCTAAACTGATCAGATACAAAGTTGCCAACATTCCTTCATGCAACTATTTATAAAGACTTGAGGGAGATGAAACATGAGATTTGAAAATGTTGCTCTGATCATTTTTCAAAATTCCACAATTATTGACACAAGATGAGTTTGCAAATATATTTAAAGTTTAAAAAATTTTATATAATATAAAGATGTCCAAGCCATGCTAGCATGGAGTGAAATGATGATGGAGAGATGTTGCTTTGAACATGGATGTTAGTAGAAAAGAATTTATACCTTGGTTATTGTAGTCATCAGGGGGGTAGTCATTGAAATTATCATAATGGCGAGTGTTTTGTGGTGGGATGTTGTTATGAGAAGGGTTGAAAAAATTGTCATTACTCTTTTGGTAGGCATAGTTATTGTTGTAGTTATCCTGGTAGTTATTTTGATAGGTGTTTAAAGGGGGTTGGTAGTTGTTGCTGGATTGGTAATTATTTGATTGTGGGTTGTTGTTTGGATAGTTGTTGAGTTGAGGGTTGTTGTGATAGTTGTTGGGCTGTGGATTGTTTTGATAATTACTGGGTGGCTGATTGTTGGGCTGGTAATTCCCAAATTGTGGGTTGTTTTGGTAGTTATTGGATTGTGGGTTGTTTTGGTAGTTGTTGGATTGTGGGTTGTTTTGGTAGTTGTTGTGCTGGTAGTCATTGGGTGGATAGTTGTTGGGCTGAGGGGCATTGTAAGGAATGGTGGATTGGTTGTAATCATTAGTTTGAGTGTAGTTAGCATTGGAAGAATACTGATTAGTATTGTTTTGAAAATTATGCGAGAAATTATTATTTTGATAATTTTGATTATTAAAGTTTTTATTATGGCTAGAAGTGGAGTAGTTGATTCCCGGGTAGGACACATTGTGAGGTGCAGGAGTGACGGAAGACGAGGGAGGGATATTGCCACTACTGTTATAATACATTCGGTTGGTTTGAGATTGCAACTGATGATTATGCACTTGGGGTATGACTTGGTTAGAATTCATGATGATAAAGCGCTCAAAATAAAATAATGCAGAAAAAAATTTTTCTAAGTTAGATAATTCTCTCGATCGATTTTTAATTCTGAAGTGAAATGTTTTTTTAGCAAAACAAGCACTTGGTTAGAAAATGGAGGACAGGGCGATGTGTGGTCTAAGACTTAGAAATATCTTTCGTTCTTTAATGCCAAAATACTTACACAAGCGTTTGATGTTTTCAACAACTTGGTGTTTTTTCCATTTTATTCAAAAAATATTTTGGTGTGAATAGAAAGAATTTCAAAAACAAATTTTAAAAAATTGAGTTACTTTTATGAAATAAAAATTAAAATTAGTTTTAATGTTAAGTTTTTAGCAAAAAAATTCTGCAACAACTTTTGATATCACAGAAACTTTTGGAAAGCAAAGAAACTGCTAGAATGGGAGAGAACCATGTCATAGTTGTAATAGATTCCAATAGCATCATTATACAAAACGTTTTTGTAATTGCTACCTTCAAAACACTTAAACTTTGAAGTAATGTTGACATTCTGCACATTCCTCACCATCACTGAACTCATACTTCTCAACCTTTGGCACTTTCTACCATTTTTCCATTCTTTAATGTGCTTGTTTGTTCTGAACCTTATTTTAAACACATTATCATCTCTTACGTCATCTTCAAGACCAACTCCATTATCACCATGCACCAACTCATGTATCTGGTACTTGCCATCAGGCATTAGCTTCAACTCCTTTTTGTGGTATTTCTTCAAGGCTTGCTTGTGCGCCACACTCATCAAAGTGATGTTCTCCTCTATGCACCTCATGTACAACTTATTCTCTAACTCCCCCCCTATCTGACTTGTCGCCTCGTCCAACACTGTGGGAGGCATCTATCTATCTATTTATCTATCTATCTATTTATCTATCTATCTATCTATCTATCTAGCTATCTATCTATTTCCTATTTATAGCTATCCGACTATCGACCCATTTATTAAACAAGGCAAAGGACCAGCGAAGGCAGGACGATGGTAGAACAGACGCACAAATGCAAGCCTCTGAGCCTCTCCAGGGGACAGTATTTCTTCCCTAGTTGATATGTTGCTTATGTTATTTTTTATGTTTTTATTTCAACTTTGTTGTTATTTTTTGTATTCATAATGCTGATTTTTAAACTTAATTGTAATTTAATGTGGTATATATGAAGCGCTTTTTCTTATAAGCCAAAGCGCTTGCTACTAATTTAAAGTAGAAAAAACACACTGTGGAACAAGTGCTAATTTTCGGTCCCCGCGGGATCGAACCCGGTAACTTTAGATAACTAGTCTAATGCTCAACCATTGAGCTATAGGGGCCGACAAATTCTATATTACCATTATAATTATCTAATATTTCTCAAGTTTCATAAAAAAAAACAAGTGTTAATTGAATCACCAGTGCCAATTGTTAGCTGCATCCAATCCATTTGTTTTAAGCAGAAGCTCTTCAAGTCCCACTATATGGAGGAACATAACGAGATGGTCATCTGTCATGTCCTCGTGGCATGTCAGGTCTGGGAAGATCAGCTGGGAAAAGGTGGTGATGACAATATTCGAAATGGTGGTAGAAGTGGAAATGTGGTAGAAGTTGTAAGGAGGAGAACATTGGTGGTTGTGGAGGAATAATTGAAGTGGTGATGGGGGGAAATTATGTGCTCAAGAATATGTGCTGATGTTTCATGAGTAATTACTTGGAACTAGTTTAATAAACAATTTAGCTTATGCTTATCATGCGTCCACCTGTTGTCTCAGTGTTCCATTGGTGAGATACGGTTTCTGAGGGAGGAAGATGACTCCTCCCCTTTCATGCTCCACCCTCCTCTCTATCTTCCCTGTGATTGGTGGGTAGGTAGGTAGGTAGGTAGGTAGGTAGGTAGGTAGGTAGGTAGGTAGGTAGGTAGGTAGGTAGGTAGGTAGGTAGGTAGGTAGGTAGGTAGGTAGGTAGGTAGGTAGGTAGGTAGGTAGGTAGGTAGGTAGGTAGGTAGGTAGGTAGGTAGGTAGGTAGGTAGGTAGGTAGGTAGGTAGGTAGGTAGGTAGGTAGGTAGGTAGGTAGGTAGGTAGGTAGGTAGGTAGGTAGGTAGGTAGGTAGGTAGGTAGGTAGGTAGGTAGGTAGGTAGGTAGGTAGGTAGGTAGGTAGGTAGGTAGGTAGGTAGGTAGGTAGGTAGGTAGGTAGGTAGGTAGGTAGGTAGGTAGGTAGGTAGGTGGGCAGCTAGTTGTACCTCGTTGAAGGGGCCACAGAGAATCAAGGGTACGGATGAGAGAGGTCTTTCCAATGCCAGAGTCTCCTGTCACTATCATACTCTCTCCTCTCAACAACTGCATACTCAAGTCTGCCAAAATGAGGAAAAGGGGGATGGTTGTTAGAAGGAGGATGACTCCAGTGATGTCGAGGTTATAAAGCATTTTCATTTCGACCCACTTTCCACTAGTATTTTATTATTGTTTCCTTTGTTGCATACGTGCACATTGTGTAGGATGTAGGCGGGCTTTCCTTCTTCCGGCCTATAAATGAATTTTATAAATAGTAACAAAATGTTTATTAACGAATGTAAATTTAAAATTGATAACTTGTCCTTCATGCCAACACCAAAATTTTTTTAAAAAGCTAAAAACAGCAACCTTTTAAAACACATATTTTCATATGACACATTAAATGAAGCTCCAAATTAATCCAAGATGGCGACCTGTCATGATGGTCGTCATTGGCAACCACGTGCAGATCATCCTCTTCTTCCTGCTGCAAGGCATCTAGTTTTTCTAACAGTTCTCCAAGTCTAAGAGAGATGAGGGTTTGGTTGTGTTTTGGTTTATTTTTCGGAGCATAATGCCACTCTTAATAATGGTTATCAAAACATTACCATGAGTATGTATGAAATTTTTTCATACTGTTTTGAACTTCCTTTTGAATTCTTCCATGATAAAACTTTCTATTAAAACAAAACAGCTTGAGAAAATGCAACCTCCCACCTGTGACTGCATCCTGCCATTTTTGAAACTTCGGGTGCCATGTTGATGAGGCGGGTGAAGTTGAAGATAAGGAAAAGGGTCACGAAAGAAGACTGTGAATGTGATGTGGTGGTAGGTTTCAAACTTAAATGATCATTAAGTGGTAGTTAAGAAGAAGCCAATTTATAATGTGGTTTCTGCTTGTGAGATATTTTGTTGTTCGATAAAATTTTGTCTTTCTGCTTATCCCATGCAACGTCATTCCACCCATTTATTAAACCATTTTACTCACCCATCCCATCCACCCCAACACTCACCCCTTCACTTCCCACACCATGCCAGCACCACACCCCTTCACTCTCCACACCACCCCAGCACCACACCATCTCACCCTACTGATAAATGAGGATAGTTCAGTATCTGAGAGATGATCATAATGGCCTTGGAAGATAGGCACACCCACAATGACAAACCTCAATACACTTCCCAGGTAGTTTGCCATGTTCACTGACACTATGGCAGGTAGAATTATCAGACTTTTGAGTATTTATATTTCTGTTTTAAAAAAATTTCATTAGTTATATATATTTTTCACTTAGTTTTCACATGTTTGACAAGCTGTAACGGTAATGATCTCACGTGACAAGAAGAATTGCACTAAGTTGAGTTTCTTCTGACACTTTAAAAGGTCATCCAACTTTTCTTCAACTTTGACTTTTTCTGTGAAACCACATCTGTAGAAAGCTGCAGGTTCAGAGTTTATTCTCAGATGCATGTGCTTGTATCTGGGTCAGGTCAATTGTTGTCTAGGTCAAATTGTTCAATTAAGTTTCTATATTTATTTCAGACTAGATTAGCCCGCATAGCTAAGCGGGTGGAGCATTAGACTAGTTATCTAAAGTAACCGGGTTTAATCCCGCGGGCCGACAATTATATACACAAAGATTAGCGCCCTCGAAACATCTGCTGAGCTAACGAAACCCCAATATGGAGCGACTGAAAGTTGATCTAAAAAAGAAATGAGATTGTTATTTAGGTTATGTTCACGTAAATATTAGACCAGGTCAAATGAATAGTGCTTGTGGGCGGGTTGGCCTTTTTGTGTCCAACGATTCGAGTCCTATTCGTGTTTTTAATGCATCTTACCCTTCTGATTCTCACACACTTATCTATTCAACTCACCTATGAGTTCTTCTACTAGTCCCCCATTTATTCATCCATCCACCCACCTGAACTCTCCTTCCAGCTTTTCTTGTTTGGCAGTTTGTACAACAACAGGAGTCATAAGGAATTTGTTGATGATGGTGCAAACGATGAAAAAGATGTAGACTGAAGTTGGTCCTATCCACCCTATGCTGTGTGTGTGAAAGAGTCACGAGCATGATTTTTTCGAATTTCACTAAATTTAAAGACTGAAAATTTTATTCAAATATAACCTAACCAAAATTAAAATGATCAGTGAACAGTTTTGCTTGGAAAATTAAAAAGTTTCACACAATTAAAAGTTCGTAACATATCGCAAATAAAAAGTTAAGCTAGTCTAACCAAAATTGACTTTGAAAAATTCAAATTTAATTTAATAAATAATTTAAAATAACAAAAAATTCAAAAATAAGCTCATAATTGTGAAAGCTCAAGTTTATAAAAGTTCTGGAAGAAGTAAACAAAGATGGCATTTTTGGTATAGCTGGTTAAAAGTGAACAAAGAAAATAAATTATGAAAGAAAATTAATTGAAATTTGAAATAATCGAAACAAATCAAAATTAAAAAGAAACTTCGTTAAGCTGATCCCTAACAAGTTTGATAATAGGACACCACCTCAGAGGTCTTCAGAAAAACTGAAGAAATTGGACAAATTGAAAATCGGTTGTTGGAACGTTCAAAGTTTGGGCAAACTAACAAAATTTAATAGAAAACTTTCAAATGTTATTGAAACGATGAGTCTGAAAAATTTATCGTTGTTGGCACTCTCGGACGTTCAGTGGCAAGGAAGCGGTGTACTAGAGCTAGAAGAATCTACCATTATCTTTTCTCCACTTGATGAAAAAAGGAGTGGCAATCAAAGAGGAGTAGCGGTGGTGTTGAGAAACAAAATGCGAATGGGGTTTAAAAAAAATGGGACTTTTAACTCTCTATCCAAAAGACTTTTGAAAGTGAGGTTGCAGCTAGAAAGTACATACATGAGCATCATTGCAGTTTATGCCCCTACGTAGCCATTGAAGCTAAAAATTTCTATGAAAAACTTCAAGATTTAGTTGCTGAAAAAAATCAAAAAGATGTCATAATCACACTTGGAGACTTCAAAGCTAGGGTAGGACCTTCAACAACACCTTCCAGACTACATGACCCACACAACCCAGATAAAAAGAATCAAAACGGAATAAGATTGGTTGATCTGTGCAATAAAAATGTCCTTGTTATCACTAATACGATATTCCCCCACAAGAAGATTCATCAATGGACATGGTCTCATCCGGGGCAAAAAGAAGGAGGGCATGTGTTGGACTATGTCCTGATCAACCAAGAATATCGTTCACTAATTACTGATATAAGAGCATACAGGAAGACCAAGCGCATTTCAGATCATAACATAATATCTTCTATCCAACTATCGAAAAATGCATATAAAAAACAATACATCAACAATAATATACGTCTTAATTTCATTACAATCCTAAAGATCTATCCATACAAACATAAAACAATTTCAAGAAGAAGAAGAAGAAGAAGAAGAAGAAGAAGAAGAAGAAGAAGAAGAAGAAGAAGAAGAAGAAGAAGAAGAAGAAGAAGAAGAAGAAGAAGAAGAAGAAGAAGAAGAAGAAGAAGAAGAAGAAGAAGAAGAAGAAGAAGAAGAAGAAGAAGAAGAAGAAGAAGAAGAAGAAGAAGAAGAAGAAGAAGAAGAAGAAGAAGAAGAAGAAGAAGAAGAAGAAGAAGAAGAAGAAGAAGTGTGTGTGTTTGTGTGTGTGTGTGTGTGTGTGTGTGTGTGTGTGTGTGTGTGTGTGTGTGTGTGTGTGTGTGTGTGTGTGTGTGTGTGTGTGTGTTGTGTGTGTGTGTGTGTGGTGTGTTTGTGTGTGTGTGTGTGTGTGTGTGTGTGTGTGTGTGTGTGTGTGTGTGTGTGTGTGTGTGTGTGTGTGTGTGTGTGTGTGTGTGTGTGTGTTTGTTTGTTTGTTTGTTTGTTTGTTTGTTTGTTTGTTTGTTTGTTTGTTTGTTTGTTTGTTTGTTTGTTTGTTTGTTTGTTTGTTTGTTTGTTTGTTTGTTTGTTTGTTTGTTTGTTTGTTTGTTTGTTTGTTTGTTTGTTTGTTTGTTTGTTTGTTTGTTTGTTTGTTTGTTTGTTTGTTTGTTTGTTTGTTTGTTTGTTTGTTTGTTTGTTTGTTTGTTTGTTTGTTTGTTTGTTTGTTTGTTTGTTTGTTTGTTTGTTTGTTTGTTTGTTTCCGGGTATGTTTCTATTGCCATCATTATTGGAATCCACATTCCATCACACCAGGTCACACTTTTCTCCAGCCCATCATACTCTCCCACACCACCCTCTACACTCCTTCTCTCACTACACCTTCTCTACACTCCCTTCCCACCACACCACTTCTACACTCCCTTTTCCACCACACCACATACTGCATCCAGCAGATGTAGCTGTAGACAGCAATGTTAAAAGGGGTTATAATCAACTCTGGCACCATCTCGGCAAATATCATTGTCATCTTGTCCACATCTTGAGCTATTCTCTGGTCCCTGCAATGAGGGATCAACCGATGAGATTGAATTTACAGTCATTTTCATATGACCAAACAATCAATTGCCTATATTAAATTCTGAGTCATTGTTGTTCTTGGTGCTAAAAAATTACGAGAGAAAACATAATTATATTGTGATGGTCATTTGGTGGTGCATAGCAATGAAATACCTATAAATATTATGATAAGATCTCTATATGAGATATGATAAGAAAAGTTAGATTAAAAACAATGATTTTAATTATGGAACTTCGACCCCTTTTCATAGCTTTGTTATGTAAAGAAGCTCTTCAAACGCACAATAACAAAGAATAAATTTGGACACCAAATGAGGCATACAAACACCGTATGAAAGATACAAAAACCACATATAGAATACAAACACTGTATGAGAGACACAAATACCACATGAGAGATAAAAATACCACACGAGGGGTACAAATACCACACGAGGGTTACAAAAACCACATGAGGATTACAAATATCACATGAAGGATACAAATACTACATGAGGAATACAAATACCACTCAATAATGCGTAAATGAGGTATTTTGCTGATACAACAAGCCCCATTGTACTAACACCTTATTGAATTAGCTATTTTTAGACTAGCTATTTCATAGACATATGAGGTACTGACACGTTATCTACTTGTTGGTCAAGGGTGTTGATTTTGTAAAAGTTGATGTCTTTGAAATAGTCCTTCTGAATGTGTTTTGTTATGTTCTCTCTGCTTTTTATGTAGAAGCAGTTCCAAGAAAACTTTTTTGCTGATAATACCTAAGGTTGGTGTGGTGTGGTGGAGTGTGATGTAGTGGAGTGTTATGTGCTGTTATGTGGTGTGGTGTGATGTAGTGTGGTGTGCTGTGGTCTGGTGTGCTGTGGTGGGATGGGATGTAATGTGGTGTGGTATAAAGATGATGTGCTACAGTGGTGTGGTTTGATGAAGTCTGGTATGTTGGTTGGCAGGTAAGAGGATGATAATAGTGCAATCGTTGGAACAAACATAATGAGAAAAATGGAAATCAAAAACAACTCACAAAAGCCATAGCAACCACAAGTGCCAAAGATTGGAGAGTATGCATCCAGAACCCCTTCACATCTCTGTTGCCTAGCACCAACAAGTACTCACTTGGTATTATTCCTATGAAAAACACTGTCACTTGCTCTGAAGGGGTGTAGGTAGGAAGGAAAAACTGGGTGGTGAAGGAAGTGGGTGAGGGACATGATTGGTAGGAGGAGAAAAAGGATGGGTTGAGGGTGTGAGGGTGGGTAGTAGTGTGAGGGTGGTAGGTAGATGAGGGAAAAATAAATAGCAAAGTGGATAGTGTTGAGAAGAAGATAGTGCAAAATTGGATGGTGACCACTCAAACTCGTATATTACTCAATGGAGGGATGGTGGTATTGGTGATGTGGAGGGTAAGAAAAGTGTGTTTCAAGAGAATGATTGAGGATTTGGAATCCCGCAAGTGAGGGTTTGTGTGTTTTGATGGAGCTTCATTTCCATCTAGAGTAACTAATGTGTTTGGAGCGTTCATTTTGTATGTACAAACAGCAACACAAATATTTCGACATAAATGCACGTTAATAAATATATTTCTCATTAATGAAAATTCGTCTTCACCACTTCCTGTTTATGACTTTTTGGAACGTGTCTTCTTCTTGCTCTTATAACCCTTCCAAAGACACAGTTATGTTGCGTTAAAGTGCCACAACCCCACAAACCAGTATGGTGTCATCGCAATTAGATTCACAAAGGTTCCAAACCCTTAAAGCCACCATGGTGGACAAGCAGTGCTTACCGAGAAGAACGAGGGAGAGGATGAGGAAGAAGAGGAGGGTTGGGAAACTGAGGAATTTGGGGGAGATGACCTTGAGTTGACGGTAAAAGCGTTTGAAGAAAAGGGTGTTGAAAGCCGTGTTGGTTCTGTGTGTAAAAATTTCATTTTTATTTTACTATCATTATTGTTGTCTCTAGACTCAGATCTTTTAAAAAAGTTCAATAAGGCTTCATTTTTCTCTGGAATTCATATTTTTATAATTCGAAAGATTTTTATTTGAATCCTCATTTAAATCATGCAAAGCATCCATTACTTTTTCTCCATCTTGTAGCAGCAGCAAAGATTAAACTTTGTATTGATTCTATACAAAAGCCAAATGCTTATCTCACAACTCTTTAAATAGTTGAACAATTTGAATTCTTATCAAAAAATCGTTCAAGAGCATTAGATACTGCAAGACCTAATATCTGACCTTCTTCAAGTTACAAACTAAACCTCACTACTCTGCACAGCTCAACTACATGTAGTAGTAGTGCTTTCGATTTTCAGTTCGGCGAAATGACTTAATTCTTTCTCCATTTTTGTCTAACAGCCATAGCAGTACGTAATTCGCTAGAAGTCCGCCTTGTGTCTTTTTGAAGTACCTCTTTCAGTGTTATTGCGGGTTCCTTATGCCGAGCTACATGTCCAGCAAGCGCTAACCGTCTTCTTTTGATTATGGTAGACAACTTTGGAATTTGACCGTATAGCTGAGCATTTGATATGCGGTCCTTCCAGGAGATATCTTTGACTCTTCGGAGCATGCGAGTGTAGGTGCCATCAACTTTCTTCACTGCAGCGCTGTTTATTACCCAGGATTCACACCCATATAGCAGTAAGAATTCAACAGTAGATTTAGAAATCCTAACTTTCGTTTCTGTAGTAATGCCAGAGTTCCAGCTTTTTTCTAGAGAGTTGAGAGTGCCCCATGATTTTCCGATACGGGTGTTGATCTCTCGTGAAAAGTTGGTGTAACCTCTCAAGTAAAGAAAATCATCAACCTTTTCAATTTTTTCGCCATTTAGAGCATGAATATGACTCTCTACAGGGGGTTTAAAATGCATTGCTTTAGTCTTGCATGCATTGAGAAAAAAACCTATTTTTGGGTTGCGGTCTCGATTTTGTGAAGAAGAGACTCAGCTTTGTTGATCATCTTTCATCAAAGCGATATCGTCGGCATTGTAAGCTCGGCGAGTTTCTCGGAAGGGACTCTACGACTTTCTTTTTTTCAGAGTCAATCTATTTGGAGGGAAAATTGAAGTGCTGAGAGTATAATCTAAGCAAATGATGAAAAGAAACGAGGTGAGTGGGTTCCTTTGTAAGACGCCAGTATCGACCTGAAAGATGTCAGTATTGACTTCGGGGGTTGCCAAAAGAGCGGAGGTCTTTTCATACATCAATCGTATTGCATTAACGATTTCAGAAGGAATTCCATATGCAGCAAGGATTTTGAGCATTTTGGACCGATCTATCGAGTCAAATGCTTTTTTGAAATCGATGAAAGTTATCACAGCTTCTTTCTTGTGGTTACGCAATTCTTCTATGATTCTTCTGAGTGCGAGTAGATGAGACGAGGTGGATCTTCCATGATGAAAACCGTTTTGGTTAGGGTGAAGCAGTTTGTCAATGACAGGGCGGATTCTGTTTAGTATAAGCCGGTTGTAGATTTTAAAGGCTATTTGGCTAAGACTTATAGCCCGATAGTTGGTACAACGAGTTAAGTCTCCTTTCTTGGGCACAGAAACGATACCAGATATACCCCATTCATTGGAATGCACACCGTTAAAGGTTTTGATGCTTTATTAGGTTTTATTGCCTTGAGTGGATCTGTGATCTCCTTTTGGCTAAATTCGGCCGTAATAATTTCTGGGTTGAAGTCAAACAACTTAACGCAGTCAAACTAAGCTTGATCATCATTTTTATTAACAGAAAGTAGATTTTGGAAGTGGTCTTTCCAGATTTTGAGACGATTTTCACTTTGGATAAGGTGAGAGATTTTTTCTTTCTTGACAATTCTTTTATTAGATTCCAGGCGTTTTTTATATTTCCAAGTGATTCTTTTTCAAATTCTGAGAGCGTTTTATTAAGTCTAGCGTCTTTAAGGCGGTCATATTTCTGGCGTTGGGTATTTTGATGAAGTTGAACCCGTTGGGTTAAAGCTTTTTTGGTGTTTGATCGAGGTAGATCCATATCATAGTGCACAATGGTAGGGGAGGTACGTTTTGGATGACTCGGTAGTTTCTTTTTTCCGACTTCGTCACATAAAGATACAAAAGATGTGTAAGTCTGTTGATCTATTGGTAAGGCGTTAAATTTTGAAAAAATCAAATCGTCTATGGTAGTAGCCAGATCATTGTCATGGCACAGCGCCTGCCAGTAGAGAAATTTCCTTGTTGATGATTTTGGAGCACGAAGACTCAATCTGACCTTTGCTGTTACTATGTTGTGATCATCACCAATAGTAGCAGAAGAAGTATGGGCTTGGCAGTCATTAAAACTGTTTCTCCAGCGTTTTCTGAAAAAAATAAAGTCAATTTGAACTAGTTGTTCAGCAGGATGTCTCCATGTTCATTATTTTCAGTTAGGTTTTTGAAAAAGCGTGTTACCGGCCAAAAGATTGTGCTGTTGGAGGTAAGTTTCAAGGAATTCACTATTTTGGTTCGCCACATTATGATATGAAAATTTGCCGGATATTCGAGCATTGAAGTCGCCACCGATAATCAAGTTGTTATGGGATGGTATGGTAGAAATCAGGTTGCCTAGCTGTTCGTGAAACCCTCCTACTTCTTCTAGTGGGGCAAGATTATGTGGAGAATAACAAGGCACAAAAACAGTTTTAGGGTTGCCTTTGAAGAAAGTGATAAGAATCCGATTGTCAACTACATAGGAGGGGAAAACATGAATCTGTTCTCAAAAGGTCTTGCATAAACGCCGCAGCACTATATTTCACCATCACTTGGTGTTTGAAATTTAAAAATAGTTTCTATTAAATCTATAACTTGTAAACACTAGCGTGTAAATACTGCAATAACTTGAGGGGCCTGAAAAACGTTTGCAGCCGATGAGTGTTTCAACTCATGAATCTATAAAAGCAGTTATACCACACAAACTTCAATTGTTCATCACCATTCTACACACAACCACACTCTATTCCACACACACAACCACACTCCATCCCACAAACTACCTCCATCATGGGCAATAGTCCGGGGCTTGACGTTAAAAGGCATCCACGCCCTAACGTTTAGGCCTGCTAGTTGGTGGGGCTGCTACTCTTTCAAAGTACAAATCTAAACAACCCTTCCCTGTCCTCTACTAATCCTATGGGCTTACTAATTTTATCTTGTTTCAAAATAATTTTTTTTGGAGAACCCCACACAGACCGTTTCATCAGTTTGCTCTCATCAGGCTAGGTTCTTAGGACAAATTCTTCATATGCAAAGTAACATCCTAGGACCAACATTTACAGCCTGATGATGAAGATAGTGTACGCTTCTAACCTACACGGCGGAACATGGGGGTAATAAAAAAACCCCCTTATGGACGTTCGAGGAGTGTCTAGAGCTTCGATCAGATGATAGTGCAGGTTAAAATGCTGGTTGAGAAAATCTGATTTCGAAATTTGCTAATAATTTTGAAAAGGGGGTTTTTCATTGGATTGTTCGGAGAGAGACATGTAGGCTAATGGGAGTCTTAGGTGTTTTGATTATGTAATCTGTGCCAATGCTTAATCTTGCTTTCTGACGTGAGATTCTCAAGAAATTTTGATTGGTTGCTATATATAGTTTGCATCTAAAATTCTCGGTGTAGACGTCAATGAGCTTCAAAGGACGAGTAAAAATATATTCAAAATAAATAAACTCAATGAATGCAACAACATAAATAATAATTCTAATATTTTAAATAAAATTTAATTTAAAATAAATTGTTCCAAATATTAACAATAGCCGGTAAGTTACATAACTGATTAGAACTTTATCGTGGAACTTATCTGCTTGATTGTGTCTTATCAAATCTTATGTCCTTATTAATAATAATCTATGAAGTATATTATAGTGATGAAACCCAGGGAGTTTCAAGATCACTTGATATATTTGTAAAATATTCTATTATAATAATAGGTTATAAAAGTTTGATATCTTTTTAAAAAATTAGTTTTCAGCCCTTTTCCAAAGTTCTTCACTTTCCTAACTCTTCTTAAGTCTTCCGGTAAGCCGTTCCACAAACTTGGACCTTTAACGTCAAACCTACGCTTACCAATACTAGAAATTTTGGACTCAAGGACATATAAATTGGTTGAATTCGAAGATCTAAGCTTTCGCCTTTCAAGTATTTCAGAGATAGATATGAGTCTTTCCGATATATATTTTGGACCATATCCCAGCTTACGTTTAAATATAAGTAGTAGTATTTTATGAACTACTCTATCCCTAACTTTGACCTAATGCAACTTTGTCAAAACTGGAGTTATACGGTCAAACTTCCTTGTGCCTGTACTTAACCTGGCTGTAGTGTTGATAAGAGACTGCACTCTACACAGCTGCTTTTCAGGTAACCCAGCTAACAATGTGTTGCAATAATCTATTCTGCTCAGAATCAAAGCAACAGCAAGAGTCCTCAACGATTCATAAGAAAGACACTTCTCAATGGACCTTATCTGCCTGAAAGCTGAGAAGTCTGCTTGCAACATCTTACTTATATGTGAGTTCATGCTCAAGTCTCTATCCATGAAAACACCCAGGCTCTTGACACTTTTTGAAGGTGAAATGAAAGTATCCAGTATCCTTATCTGTTTGGTTGTAACTTGTTCACCTTTCTCGAAGAAGAAAACCATATAATTTCAATTCTGGATCTATTGAGTTTAAGACTGTTGGATTCCATCCAGGCTGCCATCTCAATGACACAGTCAGACAGTCTGTTCTGCAATTGCTCAGTTTCGCCAGAAACACAGCTAGAATACATCTGCAGATTGGTGAAAACTCAAGTTATGTTTTTGTGCAATTGTTTCTAGATCACTAGAATACGGATTAAGTCGGAAGCGCTCGGTGTCACTTTTTTGAAGCCATCTGAAGGCTTCTAATATTTTTTTTTCCAATTTTTAAATTCAATTTTATTAATAAAAAAGTTTTCGATTTTCAATAATTTAAATCATTCTTTTAAATGAATAATTTATTTTTTATAAGACAACCCTTATGAAAATTTATAGTTGACACACCCTTTAGAAAATTGGTTCAAATAGCAATATTTCTTGAACTTATCTTGTCCAAATCAAAAGCAAAAGTTAATCTAAAAAATATAAAAAAATAGATTGATTTCATGGGATATTAAGTGAGTTATATCGGTTCAAATTGTGATGTCACTAATTATTGACACCGGGCAAACCTGGAAACCAGAGTGCATTAAAGTCTGGATATATGGGCAGATTTCAGCTTTAATTTTAAGGCAAAAAAAGTTAAAAAGTTGAATTCAGTCAAATCATTACAAATAATTTACATTTAAGAATGCTTATAAGTTTTGGAAATTTTTCATGAATTCAACAAGTGATTTATTTGAATTTGAGGGAGGATCAAAAGAATCATAATGCTTTTATGCTTTCATTCAATGACTTTACAGTAGGTAATCTTTATGGAATTCATCAATTTAATGTAGGTTGTTTAAAGATGAAAGTAAGAAATTGTGTATGAATTTTATGAGGTTAAGAATAAGTTTTTATAGGCCTGTTGAATAGTATATATGAGGCAAAAATTTCAGTTAAGTTCATTCTGCGCTCCTGGAGGTTATACCTCACTAATTGTTACTGCTGATAGACTATCGTGGAATAGGAACAATAAGAGAAAACAGAATATAAAAATGCCCGCTAAACATAAAAGAAATGAGAAAAGACGTGCATGCCTCAATGTCTATGATGACCTCATCGCAGTTGTCTCATGGAAGGATAACAAAGTTGTGACCATGGCATCGAATGGTTATGGAATCAACCCTGTTACAAGAGTGAACAGAGTAGCAACAGTATCACATGAAAGAAGAAAAATATTAGTTAAGTGCCTCAAAGTTGTAAATAAGTACAACTCCTATAAGGGAGGAGTGGACCGCTTCAATCAATATGTCTACTCTCAAAGAGAATCCTTCCTAGGAAAGAAATGGTAGTATCCATTGTTTGCATTCGGCCTCGATGCTTCATGTAAAAATGCTTGGAAAATATATAAATAGAAAAATAACAAAAATATCCTTTATTGTGAATATCGTCGTCACATATCGTCGTGTTTTGACGTATTTGGGAAGGTACAAGATCCCAGCACAAAAGTGTGTTCAAGCTGGTTCACTGTTAAATATTAGAGTTCTTCCTCATACACGTAAAGATAATACATCGAAACATATCAAAACATCATGTAATCAATCCAGATGTGCAAACTGTAAAAAACGAACATTTAGAAAATGTATGAAATGTGATGTTCCCCTGCACTTAAAATGCTGGTACTCTTTCCACACTAAATAACTGATTATTTATAAAAAGTAAGTCTAATTTTGTAAATAAATACATTTTTTTGCAAAAATTTGTTTCTGATTTATATAATCAAAATATAAACCACGTTCATAAAAGGCAAAAATTGAATGCGAGACTGTATATACACCTGCCCGGTGTCATAAAAAAGTGACACTTCCGTAACTTGAAATTTCGGTCAAAAAAAAAAATTTTGTTGAAACTTCAATTTTTCTTATATTTAATACTCAAATTTTAAAATTTATAAAAATTGAATCGTGGATAACGTCCTGGGCGTTCCCGACTTAAATAAGAGCGGGCCGAATTACGGGACTTGTGGCACACCAGTATGGGGATGAAATAAATTAGTTTTATCACTATTATTAGTAATAGAATAAAATCTATTATTTAAATAGCTCTTATACCACTCTAAGACTAAACCCTTAAAACCCAATTATGAATATAGCTTATTTATTAAAATATGATTATCTTTGGTCGATCTGAAATTTTTTATCAAATTCATTTTGCCTCTCGCAAAAAAAAATATAAAAAAATAAAGATTCCAATAAAACAAAAAGAATTAAGAAGAGCACCGGCGAAACAGCAGCGTTTGCAACTTTCAATGTACGCGGCTTAGCATCAAAAACCAAAAAAGAGAGCCATTTTCGAAACTTTGAGAATTATAAAATCGAACTTCTTTTTCTCTAAGAAACAAAAATAACTGACGATATTACAATCGATGGAAGAAACAAAATACTAAGGCTTTTAAAATCAGCAAACAGGCATTATGGTTTTGGATTAACACACAAAAAAGACACAGAAATAAGCAAGCTCATGCAAGTATCTGAAAGAATTGTAAGTTTCGTTGCAAAAATAAAAGAAGAAAAATATGCAATTATGTCAGTATATGACCCAACACAGGCAAGAACCACAATAGATGAAAGAGAAGAATTGCAATTCATTGAACAAATTCAAACAACCATTGACTCTCAAAAAAAAATCATACTCATATTGTGCTTGGTGATTTTAACTCCAACCTTGGAGTAGTACAGATAAGGTTGGGAGAAGATATGGCTGAGAGAGAATCAACCCAAATGGATTGTACCTCAAACAAATTCTTTCAGAATCCAATTTATTTGCAACAAACATTGCTTTCAAGCAAAAAGCTAAATATATCACAACTTGGGAAGGCACCAGAAAAGTGGATACTAAATTAAAACCTATCTATAACACAAGAGACTACATAATAATTTCAAAAAACACAAATGGAGACTAATATCAGCAAGGTCATACAATGGCATGCAAACTTTTTTAGACCATAGGTTAGTCAAAACAACCATAATAAATACAAAGCCATATTAAAGACATCCAATACCAAAAACTAAAAACCAACAACTACTAATGAGTGATAGCAAACACAAAAAAACTTACATGCATAAAACCTCTAAACTTCTAGCCAAGAACAATAATTTCCAATCTGTTCAGTTGCATGTGAGAAATCGCAAAACAATGCTTTCACAAAAAACAAGCAAAATTAAAACCATGGAGCAATCATCCAGATCTAGCAGCTATGTCTATCCAACAAAAAGTCACATGACTAAAAACGAGATCTCTGATCAATACATCAAATTAAAAGATAAAAGAAAAAATGAAATAAGAGCTTTCAAAAAAAAGCAAAAATCCATTATGAAAGGGCTGGATAGTCAACTTCTAAAAAGTGAAAAAGCCCTTGATGACACAAAAATGTTTGAAACTGTAAAATTCTTGAAGCCTCAAAAAACAAATAAAATTGCTTGTGAAATGGTAGAAGTCAAAAGCCATTTTATGAATGTAATGTAATGTAATGCGGTATTTATAAAGCGCTTTTCCTTATAGATCAAAGCGCTTGCAACAAATTTAATGTAGCCAAAACACACTGTAGAGCAGTGTGCTAATTGTAGAAATGAAGAAATTTAACTCTAAAGGTTCTGCTGTACTACACAAAATTTTTACACAAAACGAGAACTTCAAAAAATTTATATCCAGCTCTGAAGTGGCAGCATCCATATCAAAACTAAAAAATGGAAAATGCCAAGATTACTATGGAAACACGGCGTAAATCCTGAAATATACAGATAGAAAAATATATGAAATTACTGCAAAAGAATTCAATCGTGCAATTCCGAAGGGTGAAGGAATTGGTTCAAACACAGCTATACTCCTACCCATACAAAAACACAAAAAACCACGAGTACCTGAAAATCTAAGACCCATATGCATCGTGCTTGTAATGAGAAAAATCCTGTCTCACATCACCCTCAACAGAATTCGTGAAGCTGCTGAAAAACATATAGGACATACACAATCAGCATATAGAAAAGGCAGACCAACGGCAGATGTAATTTGGACACACAGATTCAGCATGGCCACATCATACACAACAAAGCAAGAAATCCATGTCACTGGCCTTGGCATATCGTTAGCTTTTGACACCATTTCGAGAAGTCAGCTCATCAACAGCTGCGAAACATTTCTTGAACAAGATGATGTGACTCTGATCAAATACCTACTGACCAACACAAAAATGATAATTAAAATAGACAATCGGTTCGGTAATTCTCCACATCAATAGGTTCACTCCCAAGGAGACAGCTTGAGCCCTATCCTATTCTCTATTTATTTAAGAAGCACTCAAAAACCTGCCTTCTCATCTCATTGGAAAAGAATTAAGATACGCTGATGATTTTGATTTTGTGACAGAAGAGGAAATTGATATAGAAGAAATATGCAAAAATATAATCTCATAGTAAACAAAAATAAAACAGAAATAATCACAATGAAACATAACAGTCTAGATAATTTGGAATTTAAAAAACTATGATCAATATTAGCAATGAAAGAAAAGATAAGGAATCGGAAGGCACTATCCATGGCTGCAATGAACAAGCTCTGGAAGCTATGGAAAAAAAAGAAGCTGACTTTAAAGAAAAAAGTAAGATTGTTCAAGGCCTACATATTGCCAATTCTGCTATACAGTTGTGGTACTTGGTCATTGACAAAAACTGATGGGTCTGCCTTAAATTCTTTCCATCGCCGCCTTCTCAGACGAGTAGTAGGAATATTCTGGCCAGATAAAAAAAAATCTGAAGAACTATATAAAAGAACAGAAGCACTGGAACTAAGCCAGACCATTGCTTATCACAGGCACACACTACTTGGTCATATACTAAGACTCAATATAGAGGCTCTAACACAAAAAACTATGAACAACTATTACATGTCTACACCTAAAACTCTTCCAGGAAGACTAAAAACAACATTATCAGCTGAACTGAAAAAAGATCCAGAAGCCCGAAACCTTTCACTAAACAGTCATGAAGATCTTTTGAAACTAAGAAAAATGGCGAAAAATAAATTTGAATGGAAAAGACTTTATTCTTTGAATTCGTAACTTTCTTTTTATTTTTAACTATATTCTTTATAAAAAATGAAAAGTTTGGAAATGATAATTATGATTAACTAAATCGAAGGCTGAGAAAAGATCTAACAATATCACCATCAAGGGCATTTCAAAAGAGCTATCTCGAAGTCAGTCTTTCCACTCAAGACGTTTGAGGGGATCTACACAAACCATGGAATGCCGGAAAAAATAACCACGAGTTCACAATCATTTTATGAAGATGCATGGAACACAAAATATTTTGATGCAATTTTATTTTAGTTTTTAATTTTTAATTTGAGTTGATGAAAAAGATAGAAACATGTTGTAGAAAAATCATTTTGCATAAACACTTGACTAAAATAGAAAACGATGTTAAAATTGTATACATTACATTATACATATAAGTTTAGACAAATCTAAATGTCACAGTAACTAGTACTGTCCATGGTTGGCAATTGGTACAAGAAAAAAGATGGGTGCGGTTCAACACATATGCATAAAAAGCTTATGCAATAAAGTGAAACTCAAAATATTTGAATTTTCAGAAAAAGCAAATGTAAAAAATTTTTCGCTAAGTTAATAAAAAAAATTAAAGTTCAATGGAAGATTGAACAAAAATTTAAGAATTGAGATTCATCCAAAAATACCTCATGATACTTCATTGTCAAAATGCCAGAGCACTTTTAATCAAATCATTAAGACCTGCAAAAGTAGATGGCTTAAGCATTTCAAAAAAACTTGGCTCCTAGCTATCCACTCACCATTGGTTGAATTAGCCAAAAGTACTAAACTACCAAGCTAAACTGAAACTCGGAATGTATGGTCTATTCTGAGCAAAAAAATTGGAACCAGTGAATAGAAAAGAAAAGTTGCCCTTTATAACTTAGTAATTAAAATTTTTTATAAAATTGATTATTTGAAATATTTGAAACGATCTTTGAATTTTGAGAATTCTCAAAAATAAACTTTTTATAATTAAACTAATCAAAAACTAGCAAAAATTCGAACAAGTCACGATTTAGAGGAAAAACTTTGAAGAACAAACTTCAAATTGTGAAGTTGAAAAACACATATATATGCCCAAATTTAAGATTTTTTATCAAGGAAATTCAATAATAATGATTTAATGCGCTCGTGTAAGTACACGGACTTGAACATGATTTGAAGCATTCATTTAAGGAGCTTTTTGCCAGGTTGACCTGGATCGACTGACTCTTCGTTTCCATTGGCTGCGGTCTAAAACTGTGTCCCAGGTACTTTCATCTTCGATCTTTATTCATAGTCCTTTAAAATATTTTTTGATGAGGGAGTAACAGGTTTTTCTTGGTGCACCTCCAGATCTTCTGACAACTCTGGCTGCTTCTGCCAGGCTTTTCTTAACCGGTGTGTCAGGTTTTTGTCTAAGCATGTGACCCACAAAGTTTAGTCTTTTCCATTTTATTGTGGTGCTCCAATTTTCGTATTGGAGTAAAGTGTATAGATCTTCATTTGATGTTTTTTCTGACCATCTAATGTTTGCCGCAACTCTTAGTCTTCTCTGGGTGCTGTCTACCATTATTTTCAGCCTCTTTGTCATGGTCCATGTTTCACTGTTGTAAAGGTATGTGGCTTCGAAGAATTTTTTTTGTTTCAGATGCTGATTTTATTGTTACAAATTATTTGTTGTTTTTTGAAAGGACATTGGAGGCTGGCATTTGGATAGAAGGCTAGAATTGAGGTAAGAAAGGGGCATAGGATTTTTCCCAGTTTTTGTTTTGACGAAATATGATAAGCGATGTTGTTGTTTGTGAAAATCTTTAGTTTGTGTGTTATTGTAGGCATGTAAGGTAAAGATAACCATTTTATTTATTATTTTGTTGTTTTTGTTGATGTTTTTTCTTGTTATTGTTTTAGGTTGTTCTGTTTCTTAATTTTCTTTTGTAATCAGTTCCAGCTTTGGTTATTTTGGGTATGTATGAAGTTGCTATTTGTATTAGTTGCTTTCTGGTTAAGCCATTGTCTTCGAAACTTGTAATCAAAAAATCTATTTTTTTTTGACAAGAATTCCATCTGAGCAGAGTTTGTAAGTTCGAGGAAGGGCTCCTTTAAAAACTCCCATACAAGTTTTGGGGTCTTGACTGGATTTGGGGAATGATAATCAGTTCTATGCTTGTAGGTTTTCGATAGAAAATTGTTTTAAATGTTTATTTTTTTCTTTTATAAGGGCACCTAGAAAGCATGAATTCTAAATTTTCGTCAACTTCACTAAGTAGTTTCATGAATTCGACGTTTTGTTTTTTTTTCATATTTCCAAACGTATCATCCATATACACTTTCTAGGCGGTTTATCTTTTTTTTAACCAATTTTTGGGTTTCTACTATTGTATGGTTCATCCAAAATTGGACTATAGGGACCATAAGGCTAAGGTCGATTGGTCCTGAATCTTCTATTGTATAAAGCTGGTCGTCGTACAAGAATTCTGATGATAAAAAAGTTTGATTAGGTCAGTTTTATCTGTCGGCATTAGATTGGTTCTATTTTTTAGATTTTTGTCTTGTTTCAGTTTTTCATATATGATGTTTTCGCATTTTTTTGAAGGGATTGAGGGAAAAAGGGCTTTTGCATCAAGACTTACTATGTAGTCGTTTTCACCTAGCGTTGTATCACGTATACTTTCAACAAAATCTTATGAGTTTGTGCAAAAATGTTTCTCTTCTTTCATTAAAGGGTGGAATGAGGTGAGATGCAAGGGATTCCTGAAGACAGCTTCAATGCAAAAGAATGTTTCTTGCAGGATAATTTTACTTTGTATGTAGTACATGCGACATGTCTCAATTTTTTCTCAATCCCAAGACAGCCAACACGATCAAGAGTTTGTGCTGCTTTTCCGTTGTGCATATAATGTCCATAAAAGGGGTTTTTTGTTGACTTAGTGCAAATTTGGGGTCTTTTTAAGGCGGCCATTGCATGCGGTGGCAGCGGTTCATGTTGTAGTTGAAGAACGGGTTTATTTATTATTGTGAGTTTTTTTTGTTGAAATTGTTTGTGATTTGTTTTGTGAAGCTCCAAATTTGTTTTTGAGTTTTGTCTGTGTTTCAGGAACTCTTTTTCATATGTAAATTGCTTATTCTAGTTATGTTTTCAGTTTGTTCTTTATATGTTGATTTTGGTCTTTATTTTTTTTGTTTAAAGAGAAGAAATTTTTCTTTCATTTTTGTTACATTTATTCAGGAGATCTAAGATATTTCTCAATTATTTGTTGAAATCTTTTCGTTTTTAGTAGGCAAAAGTTTTGCGAAAACTTGGGTATGATTTTATGGAAGACATCTTTTTAGGAAGGGTAAGTTATTTTTCCACAAAAAATGTTTAGTTTTTAGCCGTTTGAGTTAGGTAATAGAAGAGTAGACTCGCCTCATAATGGGTTGTAACGAAGTTTTTTAGAGACATCGTATGTTCTTTTGTAAACTTGAATTTTACTAGTAAAACTTCAAATTATGAGGATTTATAAAAAAACGTAGAAAAAATTTTTATCTAGCTAAAATTTTCAATAAGTAAAACCTTGTTTAGCTCAAAAACCAATCACGATGTAAGAGGTTGAGCATTTTGTCTGTCTCTCTTTCTCACTTTTCACCCATCCCCTTCACAGACCTCATTTCCATCATCAAAGCTGTATCTTCATCTTCCTGCTCTCTTGACCTTGATCCTCCAAAAATCCTTAATAATTTTTCCTCTTTTTTTTATCCCAGTATTCTCAATCTTCTTAACCTTTCTCTAGCTTCTTCTAAATTTCCCACCTCCTTTAAATCATCTATCGTTACTCCAATACTGAAAAAAATTTCCCTCGATCCGTCTATCATCTCCAACTACCGTCCTCTTTCTAACCTTTCCTTTCTCTCCAAAATTCTTGAAAAAGCTATTTACCTCCAACTTTCAAACTTTCTTCTTTCTAACAATCTTCTTCCCTCTACCCAATCCGGCTTTCGACCCTCTCACTACTGAAACCTGCCTTCTAAAAATCTCTAATGATGCTCTTCTAGCTTCCGACTCTGGTAAGCTTTCTCTTCTTTTTTCTCTTGATTTCTCTTCTGCTTTTGATACTGTTGACCACTCACTTTTACTGCAGCAGCTCAACTCCTCTTTCGGTATTTCCGGCTTCTCACTTTCCTGGCTTACCTCCTATCTTTCTAACCGTTCCTCAACTGTTTCTATTAACAACTCTTTTCTCCTCTCTCTGTTCCTTTTGGTGCTTCTCTTGGACCTCTTTTCTTTATTCTTTGTACCTCTCTTCTCCCTTGTCTCATCGAATCTTTCTCTTTTCAAAGTTAGCTTTTTGCCGATGACACCTACATCTTTCCTCCTTTTCCTCTTTCTTCCCTACTCTTCTTTTACTCTTGAAAGATTTAGTCTCTGTTTTTATTCTATTCTTTCATGGAGTGACTCCATGCATCTAAAATTTAATCCCTCGAAATTTAATTTTATCTATCTTTCTAAGTCTAAACCTCTTCCTTCCTCACTCCCTCCCATTATGATTTTTGACCTCACTATCTATTTTTCCTCCACTATTCGCTGTCTTGGCTTTCTCCTTGATTCTTTTCTTTTTATTAATCCTCAAATCTTCTCTGTTGCTTTTTCTTGTTTTTTTCACCTACGTCGTATCAGACAGATCTCTTCTTCTCTCGATGATGCCTCTCTTAAGATTCTTGTCTGCTCTTTTGTTCTCTCTTGACTTGATTACTGCAACTCTTTGTACTTTAATCTTCCTAAATCTACTTTTTACCCTCTAGTTAATGTTTTCAACTCTGCTGCACGCCTGGTCTCCCATACTCCTAATTCTGCCATATCTTTCCATCTCTTGTCGATCTTCACTGGCTTCCTCCTCACTATCGCTTTTCTTTCAAAATCTGTACTCTTATGTATAAAATTTCTCACTCTAATTCGCCTTCCTATCTTTCTTACCTTGTACTTCCTCCTAAACGTGCCGGCCTACGGTCCTCTACTCGTTCTCAACTTTTCATTATCTCTCTCTCTCACTCCTATGCTAAATCTGCTTTTTCTTTTTCTGGTCCAATTCTCAGAACTCTCTTCTTCCTAATCTTAAATCTTCTCCCTATCCTATTTTTTTTAGAAATTTAAAAACTTACCTTTTCAAGCAGTTCATAACAGAGCGCCTTTGAACGATGCGTAAAAGGCGCTATATAAATATCTAATTATTATTATTTATCTTGCCACTTTTTCGTTCTTCTTTGGATTTTTTAAATTCCAATTAATCTGATAATTTTTTATTTTTTTGAATTCTTTCAAACGTTTAACGGGTTTTGTCTAATATTTATAAAATTTCATTTGCATTAAAACTGAGCGCTAGAGAATCAATATTTAATATTACCATGGCAGTTAGCAACGTCTTTAAGTTGAGGTAATATTACTGAAATTTTATGAATATTAGACGAAATCCGGAAAGAAGAAAAAAAGTTCCAAGCAGCACAAAGCTGTTTCAAATTGGACCAATCATAGGCTTTGAAAAACGTTAGTTTTTTTCTCTTGAAAATATTCATGTATCATAATGTTTAAATATTCACGGATTGTAAAAAAAGCTTTGTTAGTTGATAAATGTTAGTTTTTTTTTCATAAAACTTCTAAAAATGATTATTTCAGTACTCTCAATTTTTTTGGAGTCCTATGATTGGTTCATAAACTATAGGCTCGCTTTTCATTACTCTTGCTTGATCGCGAAGTGCCTGTCTTCAAGTTTGTATACTTGATAAAAGTTTAACTGACGAAAAGCTTCATATTATTATATTACATCATTGAGTTATTAAAAGAATTTGATTCTTTTTCTACTGTGCAGAAGCCAATGCGAGCTTTGCAGTCTTTGCCACAGTTGCAACAGGTGGATGAGGGAGTTTCATTCGGAGTTTCTTTATTTTCTTCAAAAATTTTTTTTTTCACTGACTCATGAAAAACTGTTTTGAAATGATTTTCTCCTGTTGGGAGTCAAAACTCCCCGAGATAAAAGATCGTTGTTGAGACATTTCATGTTTTTCTTGGCACAATCGTATAGTGGAAAGCTCATAACATGGGGAACCAAAAAAGAAAAAAGTATGTTCACTCCGATCTAGATGGTAGACTTTACAATGCAGTAGTCTCGCTGAGATCTTGCTTCATCATTTGATATCCAACTCTATCAATGTTTTACGATCATCATCACCATTCTCATCATCATCATAACACTCACAACTCAGGGACTTTTGACGGCATTATAAAGTAGAGATGTTCAAGACCATACTCTTGCTACACCTCTTCTACACCATCACATGTTAGATCTTACATCATTACCAAACTCATACTATACTCTATAATCCCATTTTATTTACTTTTGTATATACCTTCAGGTTCTTTTGAGTTGACCATCTTCCACACTAATGACATCCACGCTAGGTTCGAGATGTTCAATGCAAGAGGAGCTACATGCAAAGCTGGTGAAACGTAAGTGTTGGTGAAGGTGGATGGTGGATGCTGGTGATGAAAACATATAATATGAATGTGTACAAAACTGGGCGAATTAATTCAACCTTCACAACTGGTGCCTAATGGACAAGAAAGTTTTCTTTGGCAAAAGAGAATCCAAAACTGTACTGAGAAAACCGTTGGGTACCCTGACAACTAAATTGGGAAAACAGTGCAATAAAAACAGGTGTATGGAATTAGCCAACCATCTTCTTAAAATTTTGGCAAACCCGATCTTGGGTGTTTCAAACAGACGTAAACAATATGAACTACAGTAAATCAACAACCAACAACAATATCTCATCAACCGACTACAGAAACAACATCTCAATAACTAAAAACAACGTCAACAACATTTTATTAACCGACAACAACATCTCAACAAGCAAAACAACAACATTTTAATCACCGACAACATCAACAACACCTCAAAAATCAAAAACAACGCTTTAATGATCGACGACAACAACAACATCCTAACAACCGACATCTACTATAACAACAACATCTCATATATCGTCATTTACACCCACTACGACAACATCTCAACAACCGACATCTACTGCAACATCTACAACGACGCGAATCATTTCCTGTTTTGGAAAATAGTGCACAAGGAAATCTAGGATTCATCAACTACGACTATAACGACAACCATTCCACGTCACAACACAACAACAACACAACGAAGTCATGTAACAACACTGCATCATCATCTGATAACATTACCATGTCACCAAACTACAACACCACGTCATTCTACAACAAAACCACATCACCACACGACACTACCTTAGGAGGTTTTAAATCGGTGAGGGCACGAAAAACCTGGGTGGAATGGAGATTACATAATATCGAAAAAAACCCAAAATCTCAACAAGGGAGAGACAGGAGAAGATACGAGGGATGTGTGAAAAGAAGAGAGGAAAAAAATATAGACATGATAAAGATGTGGCAAGGCAAAGGAAAGGACTGAAGATTGGTACTTGGAATGTGCAACGAGCCAATCTGACGGGTAGTCGTTTCGGCTTCATCATCCAAAAGAGCATAAAAGAAGACTGGGATTTGGGGTTGGTTACAGAAATTGATGCGCGTTCAGAGAGCCTGCGTGAGTACCATCACCAGAAGAGAGATCGCTTTTTGGTTCACTTGAAAAAGGTTGGAGTGTTAATGAACCTAGATGCCTTCAACATCTGGAACAAGCAAGAAAGAAAAAAGTTGATCACTGACAGATTGGTCTTGGTGAAGATAGATAATGTTAATTACATATCAACTTACTTCCCGGTACAAGGGTCAGAAGGTTACGAGCAGACTCTCCAAGAGATACGCAACACCTCAGAAACAATCATCCACGGCCAATCAAAGAACGCATTGGTTATCATTGGTGGAGATTTCAACGCTCAAATTGGTACAAGGAATGAGAACAATGGAAACCAAGGCATGTCTACCACCAATCAACAGGGTCGGTAACTCCTAGACTGAGTTTGCAGAGAACGATCTATGTTGGGTGAATTCTTTTTATACTCCCTCCGGAAGAGAAATCTGGAGACATCCAGGTTCGGAACAGTGGTATGAACTGGCCGGTTTCGTCACGCGCATTAACCACCGTCACGGAGTGTTCAAGAGAGTACGGACTGGCAACCACCAAGGATTATCTGACCACAACCCTAAGTTAGCGTACCTAAATGAGGGTTTCAAGAAGAGGTGGAAAGAGAAAACAAAAAATATCAGAAAAACGCCGATAAGATCGAACATTGCCTGGGAAGAACTGTGGAATAAAGACAAGAGGAATGATTTCATGGTGAAGACGGGGAATATTGAAATACAGC
The DNA here is from genome assembly GCA_964035795.1 of Pterobdella sp. o SKG-2022. Classification (NCBI taxonomy): domain Eukaryota; kingdom Metazoa; phylum Annelida; class Clitellata; order Hirudinida; family Piscicolidae; genus Pterobdella; species Pterobdella occidentalis. The sequence goes on from OZ038327.1 coordinate 7,117,817, forward strand.
AGACTGGCAACGTCTTCAAGGACTGGAAAAAGGTGGAGAAAGGAGTGGTGCATACGGCTGAACAAGTTTGTGGTATCAAGAAGAGAAAAACCAACGATTGGCTGGCGGGTCACTCGGAGGAGCTCCAGAAACTGTTAGAGGAGCGAAAAGAAGCCTTAAGAGTCCGTAACGAGCAAAAACGGCTGTAACAATTGAATTAGTCGATGAGGAACGAACAGGCATTTAACTACTCTGTGGAGCATCCTAAGTCAGTGAGGAACCGACACCGACGAGATCACAGAGCATGGGAAAACCAGTAGTAGCAAAACATGGCGTTGGAATGTAGAGAGGCCCAGCTCAAAGACAACTTTGGTCAGATGTATGGAATTCAGGACCAGCTACAGCTGCGTGGGATAAACCAAATCAACAGCAAAAGCTACCCCTGTTCAGCGAAAAAAAGTTCAAAAAACACCTGGAGGCTATACAGAAGGATCGTTTCGAGAACTCCTAAGAAGAGATGGTTGAAGCAGCAAACAAGTGTGTGAAGCCGCAGAATAATGAAATATTAGAAGAGGCGAATACCGAGCTCACACGTAACCCGACCAATGCTGAAATCGAACTCACCATAAAAGAAATGTGGGAGTGGAGGCTGCCAAAACACTTTAACATTCCTGACTCGTTCATCGACAAACTGAAGGATCTCCATGAGTTTACTGCATACAAGATGAAAGGCAGCACATCAGATAGCAGCACCTTTTACCCCCAGAGAGACCTTCGTGAAGATTGTACATCTCCACCGATACTTTTCAACATCTATCACCAAGCACCAATCAGGACATACCAATAGAGGAGAGAGGAAGCGGCGAAGTTGAAACGCCGAGAGGCTGAGTGAAGTGGTCATGGAGGTCCGGACAAAGTTTTTCCCACAACAAAAAGTAAACAAGTACTCTAAAGAAAACAACACAATGTACCTCACGGAGTCGCTATTCGCAGATCACACCACAGTTATTGGAAAAGCGTGCGAGATAGATGAGGCGACCCAGGTTATAAAGGAAAGTTTAGCTTTTTTAGAGAAGAGAACGAATGATGCTAAGGAGGAAAGAGCCAGGTTAGGAACAATGGAAGCAAACAACATCAGAATGCTCGGAGTATACCTCGGTAGAAAAGAGGACATTTCCCAACGATTGAGAAGAGGGGCACTGATTTTTGCTAGGACTAGGAAGCGTTTCACCAAAAGTCGACTGAGAGAACAGAGGCTTTAGTACTGGATACTAGTGTAGAAAGCAATATGCTTTTTAACTGCAACACAAGACCGTTCTACAAATCAAAAGTGGAACAACTGCAAAAAGAAATGGACAGAAGGTATAGATTGATATGGGGTAGCAGTAACAAGGAACCGTTAAAAGAAATGGAAGAGAAACATGTAAACATGTGGAACGTAAGACGCCAACTTGGAGTAGAGAGCATCCGTACTAAAATAGAAATAGCTCATCTCAGGTGCATAGACTGTTTTGCGACGACAGATTTGTAAAGAGAATGGTACTAGGTTAGAATGCCGAACTAGAGGGTCTCACAAAAGCAAGGAGAAGACAACAGACAACACTCAGCTATTGGCGCAAACTCCTAACGGATGCAGCAATCTTGCATGAGAACTTGCAAAAAATAGTCATAGATCGTAAAAGATGGAACTCCGAGGTCAACTATCGAAGGAAGTGGCTGGAAATGTGCGAATGTTAGCAAGGACACCAGAACCAGATAGTAAAAATCGACGTCTACCTGGCAGAAAAACACTACACGTGCCTATGACACATTCAACCACTGGATTCACATGTGAGGCAGAAGGGTGTAGCAAAATTTGCAAAAGCAAAGCCGGTCTGGCGAAACATAAGAAAAGAATGCACAAGATGATGCAAACGCCAATTGAAATAGCCTGTGCACACTGTCGAAGAATCTTCAACCAAGAAGCGACTTGGAAGAACCATAAGGAAGAAGAGGTGAATGGCAAGAGGTTCAAATGTGGAGCGTGTGGGCTCTGGAGAAATAAGGCAAATCGGGCTAGACACATGAGAACACATAACAGTACACCAGTACACCAAAACACACCTACACTAGCAAGAACATACAGAAACAAAACAATGTCAAAACTGTCAACGTATACTGTCAGCCACAAACGTGGCCAGACATATGCGCACATGCCAATAACCTCCCGAAGTCGCGTCTCTCATGCTTCTTAATGATGCGATAAAAGAGTAGAAAAGACAAGAAGACAAGAATGTGTGCAAAAAAAAATTAGAACTCTTTCATCATCATTTGTTTCCGTTTTGCGTCATGTTGTTCCATGGCCGTTGGACAACCCATAACTCTTTGTTCAAGTACATTTTGAAATTTCTCCTGGAAGTGCCAGGTAAGTTAAACTTGTACATGAGAATATATAATATGAACGGCATCTTGAATGCAAGGTGTTATGGAGGAGTGGTGAGAAGAGGCAGTTATGCCAAGCAGGTGAGAGAGAGAGAATTTGACGTGTTGCTCTTGGACTCAGTTAACCACTTCCAAGCAACCACTCCATGGTACTTCACCCTCAACAAACTCAATTACACAGCTATGGTGGGTGACTGTTGTTCGTGCTCTGTTGAAGCCAATTAGCACGTTGTTGTAGGGCTTGCATGGTGTTGTTTGTGGGTGCAACATGCTTCTTCATCACTCCCGTTTGCTTGATGCAAAGTAGGGCAAACCCACCTATCTGGAATGCTACATGGGTGGAACTTGCCACGGAGTTATGAGACTTGAGCAAGGGTTTCATAGGAAAAATGTTAATGAGTGGACGGCTGGCATGTTTTTGTTGTATGATGTGCCTTGCAAACAGGCCCTGGGCAACCAAGATTATGACAATGAAGCGGAGAAACTCAAGCCATTATTTTTCACTGTTAGTGTGCTTATCTTTTGTTCTAATCTGATCATCTATGATGAGGTGCGAGGGAGAGTGGATGGGTGGGTTGATAGTTGGATGGGCCTATTTATTGATGGATGCACGAATGTGCTGATGGTTGGTTATGTAGATGAGCAGACGGTTGATTAAGCAATGCAAATAGTGATTATTTAAATCACTAATGTGCTCAGGTTCCAGCATTCATAAAAGAAAATTTAAAGGACCATATAGTGGTGAAATTTTGAGGGAGAAAAGTGGGAATCATTGGATATAATACTAGTGAAGTGCCTACTCTTTCCAAGACAGATGCGATGGTGCTTCAAGGCGTAATTATGTGAGAAATGTTGTGGTATGGTGAAGTCATAAAGTGTGTGTGTGGTGTAGTGAGGTGATGTGAAGTCTTAAGTGTGTTGTGTGTTGATATGGAGGTTTTTATGGACTTTTACAACAATTTTTTTCGTCGTTTTAGTTTTATCCTCATAATCATATTTTAAGCAAAACCCATTAATTCTGTTCAAAATTGAGCTTTTGTAAAACCCTTTATAAGAAGAAGGGTAGCGTTATGGACTGTGCGAGCTATCGAGGTGTAAAGCTTTAAGAGAGTGATAGAAAGGTTATTAAAGAAAAGGTTAAGAAGGTTAGTGAAAGTTGACCAAATGTAATTTGGTTTTATGCCTGGCAGTAGCCCAGTGGACGCTATTTATATTCTTAGGAGAATGCAGGAAAGCTACCTTGAGAAGAATAGGAAGCTTTTTATCTGTTTTGTTGATTTTGAGAAGGCTTTTGATCGGATGCCAAAGAAGATGCTTGAATGGGCACTGAAGAAGAAGTTGGTCCCGGAAAGGTTGGTTCAGGCAGTAATGTCGATGTACAAAGAAGCAAAAACGTGGGTTCAGGTTGGAGGTGAACACTTGGAAGAACTCGATGTTGGTGTAGGTGTTTATCAAGATTCGGTTCTTTCACGTTTCGTTTTCAATAGTGCTAGATGTATTGTCTGAAGACGCGAGAAAAGGTGCTCTATATGAACTGCTTTTTGCAGATGACTTGGTCTTGATGGCAGAGACTGTGGAAGAACTAGAAGCAGATTTCATCCGTTGGAAGGCAGCTTTGAAGAGAAAAGATTGAAGGTTAATCTTAGTAAGAAAAGTCATGGAAAGTGGCGTTGGTAGTGGGGTTGTTGTCTTGGCTAAGGTTGATCCATGTGGTGTGTGTGGTAAAAGGGCTAAGATAAATTGTGTGAGATGCAAGACATTTAAAGAGTAGCTGAACACCGCCATCTCAAAACTATCACTTCAAAATTACAGTTTTTTGCGGATCCGCAAAGTATGCCAAACTCGTCTATAAATTGGTTAGAACTCGACTTTTTTTCTTGTGATACATACTTTGAATCAAAAAAACAGCCCACTCATCAAACCATGGGCTTTCTCATTGCCCACCAAATCACTGCGTGGGACGCGATCAAAGATTTTCTCTAGGTCAACAAAAGCAAAAAAAAAATTTTTCTCTTCTGCAACTGGTAACAATAAAAACTGCTTCAGTGGTGCTTCCAATAGAAAGAAAGCCAGACCGAAGTTAATCAATAACCATCATCTACCTATTTTACTGGCGCTCGAAAACAAGTTTCACCATATGCAAATGCAGCTAATTGAAGAACTGAGTCTATTGTCAAAGCAAACTTTATAAACTCAAAATACTGTTAATATTAAATACTAGTCTTAGATATTTATGCGCTTTATTATCGACTCTTCATTTTTATTTTAAACTGTCTATTGAATTTTTCATTGCATTTTTCCATTGTTTTGTTTTGATAAAGATATCAATAGCTTCGACTATAAAAAGCATGTGACATGGAGTTTTGCTGATATCATTCAGTGCCATTTTATTTTAGTCAACATTTTTCCCCTTGCCAAGGGGTCAAACTGCATCACCTTAACGTGCCAGCGTGCAGAACTGCTATTCTTCTAAGGTACCAACTTGAAAATTCTTAGCTTGTTTTCCATTAAATTTGTGGCTCATATATTTTCTACCAAGAATATTATTTTTTGGACGAGCTTTCATGAAAGTTTCAGTAACCTTTTCATCTTAGTTACTGCAACATCCAAGGAAAGATCAAAAGACCAAAACTCTACAATACGTTTCAATACAAAGTTGAGTATGATATAAAGCAAAGATACGTTTGATTATCGTGGCATTCATTAAATAAGTTTGGGAACTCAATAAGAATAAGTGGTGAGGTTTTGAAAACTAATCATCATCATCATCGTTTTACTTCATTTTTCCCTTTTCAAGAAAAGTTTGGCGAAATTTTAAGTTTCCGAAAATCTCATCCGAAAGTCTGGCTCTCTTCTTACCCCAGTATTTTTAAATCTTCTTCCACGCATTTCTTTCAGGTCTTCTTCGGCCTACCGACTGGTTTAAAAAAAAACTAAAATTTTTATTAGTTTTGAAATTTTTATAAATCATTAGACTAATGATTTATGATAAGGTTGTACTTATCGGTAATTTTAGTTTTTTTTTTATAAATGTATCAAAAATTTCTCATAAAAAATTGAAAATAAAAATTTATTCAAATAATATATATTCAATTTTAATTTTATTTTATCTTTGGTCAGAATATAAACAGCGGTGTCTTTGTATTTTAACGTACTTGATAATGTTACTTTGTTGACGAAAAGCTTCTTATTATCTTTTGTGTTCAAATAATTTGCAGTATTTATTTTAGTTTGAAGCAACTCAAGCAAAACTTTTACAAGTGTGCACAACCTCCTAAAATCAGTTTCAAACAAAATGCTGCATTATTTGTATATTTTAGAAAAAAATTTTTTTTGCTGACATGTTTTATTCTAAAATAATTGAATTGAAAATTCAATTGGAAACCAATTAGTTTCATAGGATTCAAAAGTAGGTGTAATCTGTAGGCTTCACTAATTTCCGTAGTTTTCCAATGTAGTTCGGATGAATTCAGAGTTTATTCTTGTTAAAACCAGTTTATAATTAACAAAAACTAATTTTTTTTGTGAATTGAGCTTAAACAACCCAAAAAAACTATTTAAACTTATAAATATAAAAGTTCACATAAGGATCCTTTTGGTGACGGGTCAACAAATTTTACAAATGATAAAAAAACAGTCAAATTGCATTTCAACCGCAATAAAAAATCACATTTTCTCCAACAACCACATACCTGCTACAATTCTCAGCTTTGAAAAGAGCAGAAATATGCCAACATTTTCATGTCTTACACTATTGAACATCTAATATAAGGTTTCAAAAATACAACTGCATCATGGAAGGATATGGGGTGATGTGACCATCGAAAGCACATGCAATCCCTCCCACTCCAAATGTTGACAGTATTGCCAAAATTCATGCTAGAATGAAAAAAAGTACTGCTGTGTCAACTTATTATTATTTCTCAGAGCTCCTAAGGGAGCATAAGGCCTCAACAACTTTCTTCCATCTCCCTCTGTTTCTGGCGCTGGTTTTGGCTTCTTCTCATGTTAAGCCAGAGTTCCGCAGCTCGTAGCTTAGACTTCTTTTCCAGGTCTGTTTCGCACGTCTCCTCTTTCTTTTCTTTTGCGGGCTTCATTCAAGCACCTGTCTAGTAATATTTCCAGGCTCTTTCCGTAGGGTGTGACCGATCCATCGCCATTTTCACCGCTTGGAAGTTCATTGATTGTTGGTTTGTGAATGTCTATAGCTCGGCGTTCGAAACTCTGTTGAACCACTTCAAACGGAGGATCTGTCGAAGGCAGCCAAGGGTTATGAGCGTGAAAGATTTTGGAAAAGGGTTAAAACTAACTTTTCTCCACCACCTAACTCTTATACTACTTCACCCTATCACAGGCAAAAACCTAACCCAAAACCACAAAAAAGGTTTTTCGTCATATTTTTTCAAAGTGACCTTGGCCTTCTTTTTCCTCTTGCTTTCATGCTCAAATCTTCATGCCTGCTTTACACAATCCTCATCTACTTTCCTTACAACATAACCCAGCCAACT